>NW_010578186.1:163223-216865 GCF_000705375.1 Tinamus guttatus | reverse complement strand
ATTAGTTGATTTATGCAGTTTCTCTCATGGTGTGTCCCTTACAACATTAACACACACAACTGGTCAGGACACATGTAGAAACACCTGACATATAGTCTATGCTTCACAAATGTACATTTACTTTTAGGAAAAGAAATGAGTAGCTAAAAATATACTGGCTTAAAATGAGTTCCACCATGAAATAAAAATCTATATGCAGACATCCTACCACTGATTTAGAAGTTTTTGATCATCTACTATTTCTGAAAATGACTGAAATGATTAGATTTTCTTCAAAGTGAAGCAATAAATAAATAAATAAATAAATAATAGTTTCCTTGCTTGGAAAGTTCAACTTGGACAGAGTTCAACCAAAATGTGCCTCTCCAGGGCACACTACTGGAACTCAATATTCCTTTTTACAAACAAATGTCAATTATTCTACTGCTTACTTACAAAAAACAACAGGAAAAAACAAACAAACAAACAAACCTCATAGCATTGTCATCAGGCTGTTGATACCCATTCAAGATTTATTTGTACAGTAATTAAATTTAGACTCCAAAGCTTGCAGAAAAATTCTAAATAGCCTTGGAGAGTCCAGTTCTTAAGACTATCAGCTACAAATATAAAAAACCCAAAACAGGAGTTAAACATTACTGTTTGTCCCCGAAGCAAAATTCAGAGCAGAATCAGAAGCTGAAATAGTATATCCAATGATGTCAGCATAGTTAAATCCCCGAGTTTAGTCAGAGATGAGCATTGCAAATCAGCAAATTATTTCTGTTCTGTTTCTATAGGAATTACGTACTTCAAACCCTTTTTTAAAATTTGGTAAGAAAACGCACTCCTATCCCTCCTCCTCCCCGCCCAAAAAAACAACAAAAAATCCAGGCAAGAAAACTCTTTTAACCTTCTTAAAGAACCATATATGTTTGTCTTTTATCCTTGACTATATCAGACATGCCATACATGCATCACATTGAAGTACATATACTCAGCTGAACTTCTAACTTTGGTTCAGAGGACAGTATCTTGACATTAGTAATTCCAATATAAAAGCAAAGAGTCAGCAACAACAAAACAGTCACTTTAGCTTGGTACTCATGACTACTTAGATGCAGAGTGATTCTAAGCTCAGACAAATTTGGCTGGCTGAGGCCAAACGCTAAAAAGACACCTCCAAAATGCAACACAGAGGGTTGGTATCCTCAGAGACGTTCTTCACTACTACAGCAGTAAACTAAATCCTGCTATGAAGGACAAATACTGCCACTTTGAAGATGCAAGTCTGTAAAAATTCTAAGCAGCAGTGATTCTTAAACAAGCAAACAAGAAATGTCTTTGAGAACTCCATCTTCTACCCTCACTGAGGGATCTCGTGCACTCGATATGCAATGTCACTAAAGCTATCATTCAGTTACAGAACGCCACAGAAAACAGTAAATCATGAAGCAGTACTGTCAATCTGGAGCAACCATGTCTGTCCTCTCTGACTGGAAGCTCCTCTTTTAGCTAAGGGGAGCAAATGTTTGAGCAAGAAAAACACCCAGGATTTACTGTCAATCACAGCATTAGGAACTTCTGATGATTGTTACAGAGGTTTAAAGCCTTTGCCCAAAATGTCTGGTATCATCAAAACCTCTGTATTGTAAGGCTTCCTTTTTTGTCCTGCCTAGCTCGTAGTTTTTAAAAGGGGATGAGTTGGGCTTTGAGGGAAAGAAATGTACAGCAGTTTGACTTCTGTTGCATCGGTGAGCTGTCTCTTAGGGCACTTGCCTTATTTACAGAGGATGGCTTGAGGAAAAGTAAGAAACCCAATGAAGTTTAACTGGCTCTCTCTGAATGAGTCATGGACTCATTGTGAGAAGAATCACTCTATTTTCTAGCCCCAATACTTTCTAGCTCTGACTAGACAAGAGCAGTATTAAATGGTCTCCTGAGGTCAACTGACTTCAGTGCAGCCATGACTTTTCCCCATAAAGATGTCCAGGGCTACCCAGGTATTTTCACATCATCCAGAAGCAAAAGCATCAAGGTTATGTGAAGAGAGAAGTGGTGATTTTTAACCTCAGTTTAGGCTTTATTTTATCTAATCTATAATGGGAGCATGAAAGGTTGAAATTGAAATAAAGCTCACAAATACCAAAGTCATCTGGCACTTAGCAATATTTAATCCAGACAATCCAGAATGAGTTTTTTCAGCACTTTTGAATACCAAGAAATACAGTACATAACTGATCACAGACTTGCTTCCTACCAACTTGTCTGCCAGAGCTAAATAAAAACAAAATTTGGAAACTAGACTCAATGTGAACAAAATGTGGCCAGGGCAGCAGCAACCTCAATATGTTCTTAATTTGTATTTTTAGTTGTAGTGACTCCATCAGAAAGAATTATTCCATGGTTTGAAAGAATCATTAAGGTTTGGTGAAATTCTTCCAAGCTGTAGGTTATAAAGATAAAGAATAATTTGACTGCAGTTTTGAAAGTGAACAGATGAAAGAGGCTGACGTTTACAAGAAACTTCAATAATTTCATTCCTTAATAACCTCTTAACTGTTGTGGAAATGGAACTATGCAAAGCCAAACACTTTTACGGAGACTTACTGTTTGCTGGAAATCTAATGCTTTGATCAATTCCTGGTCTGTTATCATACTGCTGCATTTTTCATATTAAACTGCAATTACCCTCTCTGGGTGGTTGAGTTACATTAATTTCTAGTTAACACTGGTGTTTGTCAACAGCAGATACACTTTAAAACAGCTGTAGTTCCTTTCAGAGCTGGACTGTTATTGAGACCATATGGCCATTATGCCGGAGTTGTTTCCTCTTTTGACCTCTCCTCTTGACAAAATAATTTATCTTTAATGTGCTAACCCTCCTCAGAACTGGCCTGGACATTGGTTTATTTTTATCCCTTGAGACACTAACAATTTCACAAATAACCCAAAGTAAAAAACTGAGAAACAGAACACATGTATTTCAAAGAAAAATCTTGGCAAATTCTTCCTTCCCTCCTTAATGAAGTACTATCCCATGAGGCTAACATTTCAAAGTGATTTTATACCACACTGGCTCTTTCAGGCTACAACTCAGTGGAGATACAACAACTTTTATTTGAGAATGTATAAGTGGGTAGCATGTAAAAAAAATTCCAAATGTATTAGATAATAAACACTAGTATACAGTTTATCTTGCAATTACTTGAGAGCGTATTAGCTAGACAGGAGTTTTAATGTAACATAACTCACTGCGAGATTTCATGGAGAGGGAAGGTGAAATTTATTATGAAATTTCTAGGTAGATTTTACCCCCTTGCGCATCTTGCTTACATCAGTCTCCTTAAGCCTCAGGCAGTTGCTATTCACTGTTTTCCCTTGTTTGTTTGAAAAATAGGGCTCTCCCTGGTGGGCTAACAAGCAATGGAACAGCAGACGTGGCCCTGCTGTTCTGCTGCAGCATCTGGCCTGTGGTCTTGGCATAAACAACGTATTTCCCAATTCTACATCTAGAAGCAGCATGCTAGAAGCAGTGTCCTTCACCAGCTGTACAGGCCTCTCTTTTTACCCTCATCCTGATGTTTCTTCCAGTGCTTTCATAGACGTAGTCCCATTCACGTTTCCTTCAAACCACTTCCAGAATTCGTTATAATGCTCTGCCTTCAGAGCTACGAATACGGTCAGACAGTGTGCAAGGAGCAATCCCCTCACCCCAAATACTCTGCACAGTGATCTAAATTAGAAGGGAGAGAGCAGTTCTGTGGCCCAGTATTATGGACTGGGGTCACCAGCACTGGCCAAGTCAGTCCAACGGCAGGACCTGAAACTTCTCACAACAGGAGCAGTGAGAAGAGTGAGAGAAAACATTCTCAGAGTGAGAGAAAACATTCTCTTCCAGAGGCACCAATACAAGATCAAGTGAGTAAGTTAACACAGAAAAAAGTAAAATAAAAGCAATAAACAACACTTTAAAGGAAGGCTCCAAAATCTAAACCTACACATTTGATAATTAGAACTGAAAGAGCAGGTATGTTTTTTTCAGAGTCAGAGTCACATGAGCATATAATTTTTGTCTGATTAATGTTCTTTCAGTCTTTCATCCATTGTACCCAAATCTAATACCTTTTTTATTTTTCCCCTCCCTCCAAATTCATGTTTAGCAATATCTAGTTAGTACAATAAATAAATAAATAAATAAAAAGTAAGAAATGAATCATGCAAACTGCGACTGAATGAGTATATTTCTTCACATATCCCTCATGCATCAGTTCAGAACAGCTGATCTTTAGGAATTAAAAAGAAAAGAAAACTAAGGCCCAGAAAAGAAAGAAAACTTGAAAAAATGGTAGCTTTCCTTTCTTCTGTATTAAAATATAAGTTGGCATGACTGTTCTTCTGAAAGACAGAGGCCAGCTGAGCAAGCCCATAATTCCTCTGTCCTTTTCATTATATTTGGACAAAACCTCATATTTGTTAAGTAACCTTCAGCAATAAACTTGACAAAGCATTTTTTCAGAAGGCTATGAACATAACAAATGTGAAGCAGTGCAACAGGCAACTCATCCAATTTTACACAGCACGTTTTCTTCCCTCCTATTCATTTGATTAATGTGCTATTGCTGCTTGATTTCTTTCCCTGCAGCATGTTTGCCACTGAGTTCCTTACCATCTTGCTTACTTAATGACACAGGGACATTTCCTTCCTCTCTCCAGGAATGTCACAACTGCAGGAAGAATAGTTACTTGCCAGTCCCACTTGCCAGTACTAAATATTACAGTATTTGGTAAAACAGACACCATTATCTCAGCTCAAGACTGCCTCAGAACAAAAGCCACCCTCACTTCCAGGAGGACAAAAAGTAGTAAAACAATCCATTAAAGAGGATTCGGCAGCTGTGGTGCAGTGTCACATCCCCACGGACACTGTGACTGAGTTCAGCTCGAACAAGGCCACCCTCCCTTGCCAGCCCCATGCGTAGACCCATGTAGAACGGTAGGGAAATCTGCCCCAGAGAAGACCGAAGTCAACACAAAGCACAGCAACAAGGCACTTTCCTACGCTAGCTCAGTCACAAAGATAAAAATATATACTGCATCCTATATACAGGATGAGTGACTTCCAATACCCCACTGCAAAGGAGACCAGTTGGGCTCAGTAGTCTTCTCAACCAGAAGAGGTCCATGCTCACATTTCTTGCTCTCAGTAGAGAGCTTTAGCTACCAAGACAGGTGTGACTCCAGCTAGTGCCTTGCAACACAAGGCAGATCCTTTTCCTACACCCCACACTGATAGCTTGAGTTCCTCCTAGCATCAGGGAACCCCAGCAGTGTTTTTCCTGCTCGCAATTAATGAGAAATTCCCAATCAGACACAGTAAATTTAAGAATAACCCAGGATAAAAATCGAAATAAAACAGCTGCTTGCATGCCCCCCAGGAACTGTGCATACAGGAGGCGGGCAGTTATTACACAGGGAACCCAAGTCCTCACCAGCAGTGATTGAGAGGAGAGACAAGAGCAGAATGAGCTAGTGGATTAGATGAAGACCTGGGAAGAAGCACACCTCAGCACCCCAAATAGATCTCAAACATAACACCCACCTCTATTTTTTGAACTTCCTCTTGTAACTGGTTCTAGACAGGGAGATTTAATGGGGCACTAAGGAACCCACAACTGATGTGTTAGCAGACTCTGGTGCTTTCTATCAGAGGACAGAAGAGAGCCCAATCACTCCTCAGCTCTGTGTCCCTTGCATCATCACCACAGTCATATCCAGCCCTGTTAGTTTCAGGCAAGCCAAGCAGACCAACTGGACATCAACATTCCCACCCACTGCTGAGCTGAGGGACGTCCCCGGCGCCCGCGCCACACCAGGAGGCCTTGCTCAGTCGCACGGCATCTGGCTGCTTCTCTGGGCTCCAAACGCTGGAAAATTAGGTTCCGTGTTGACTATTTTTAGTTCCTTGTTGGACCTAAACCTCAAGGGCTATACTGAGTTAAGGCATCAATTATTAACTGTCACCTCAGCAATTAGTGTTTCATCTTTCGTGCTAGCTTGTAAGTGCAGCATTCATGCATTTGATCAGAAGTCTCTGTTTCCTCGTTCCCTGTCGCTTCAGATATTCTGATGCCAAGCCCACTGTTTTAAGCTTGAGGGTTATGAATAAGAAGGGAAATGGGTTGTAATAAACATGAAATAAAAATAAGAATTTATTTAAATTAATAGTAATTAAATTTTTATTTTATTCCACAGCAAACAATAGCAACTAGTAGGAGCTTTGAAATATAATAAGAATTCAGCTTCTTGGAGGCCACTCAGAAACCTAGGGAAGTAAAATGGATCATTTCTATTCCATAGTAATCCAGCCTTCTCTCCTATATTCATGTCACGTGCATGTGATTTGGAAAACAAAATTCAGGTGTACTTGTGCTCTTTATGTATCATGTATGGATGAAGATTGCCTTAAAAGCTCTTTGTTCATTACGTTTTTTTTTCTTGTTCACTAGTGATATCACGGCCTTCAGTCTAGTTTTTCTCTTGGATCAAGCATCCCAACAATGTGATTATTCTGCTTCAGATTGTAGGGCTAGTGCAGTCACCGTCTTTCACTCGAGTACACAAGACTGACACAATCTTCCCATAAAGGGCCAGCAGAAAACATGTGGAGAAATCACAGCCCTACGCAGCTCTAGTTTAGCTAGCCCACCCCATTGACTGAGGATCAGCTGTAAGGCAGCTATAGCACTTAGTTTTTTTCCTTCTTTTTGCAACTCAGCTCCACTGACAGAGAGCAGATGTCACTGTTGGACTCTGGATCTCCAGCTGTGGTCCCCAGCAGACCTGGAAGTGTCTGGGCTGTGCTTTGCTTTTTTTCTCTCTCTCTCACAGACACACACAATTTTGAGGAAATAGCTACTATGTCATGTGAGAAAAACTTGAGTCCTTCTTGAGTATGTGAGAAGAACCACATACCTTATACAAAGAGGTGTCCATTTTAATTTTGTATCAGTGCTGGTGCACTCAATTCCCATGACTGTACTAGTTACTGCTAAGCATGTAGCTTCTGTCAACAGACACACACTCAGTGTGGGTGACTGTTGATTTTGTAAATTTAAGTGCTAAGATGAATGAACATTCAGTCATATTAACATCATTACAGTTAATTGCACTTTCATTAAGCTCCCGCTCGATGCATAAATTGTTCTTATGTAAAGACTTACTAAGACTTGTGGTTGATTTAGAGCAAACAATTTCCTGTAGCGTCAGGATTCTCCCACTTTTTCTGAAGACAACTTTACCCTGTGGGTTACGGCAGCAGAAGTGATCATTGTCATGATTATTTCATATGAGGTTCCACTGCACAAGTGAATGAGAAGAAACTACAAGGAAACATTTTCTCTGACCCTACTCAGGAGCAAGACAAAAGCATAATTCCTAGAATGGAGCTTTTTTTTAAAAAAAAAAGGTTGAAAATCCAGGTTACGCTTTGCCAAAACTTTACAACCCGAGGGATGTGCATAAGATTAAAATTATCTCTACAAACACCACGTTTCTATTTTCTAACCCAATCGTTCAGCTCCCAAGAGTGAAAACTGTTCTCTTTTACAACACTAGGATACTGGAGGACAGAGTTACTCAAATGAATGAATGAAGATGAGGCTTTGGCCTGATACTCTGCACAGACAGAAAGTCATCCCTTCAACAGCCCTCTCAGGAGAAGCAGAGATATTTACACTGCCTGTAGTGACAGTTTATTTGACTTAAACAGGACTCTGCCTCCTGGGCTTTTGCTTCTTGATAGCAGTACTCAAAGCAAAGCTTTGCTTTTATACTTTCTCTTGCATTTTTTCTTTTCATGTACCTGCCACTGGACTTAGATTTTTCATGAGAAGCTCCTCCGAAGCAGTCTAGCAATCTGGCTGCCTCATTTATCAAAGCAGCTTCATGCCTGGTGTTTTACTGCAGTTTGTCAGCACAGCTTTTAGTAAATTAATAATTCCTGTCATCTCCCATGAAAAGGAGCACGGGGGTGACCATTGTTGCAGCTTGACATGTAGAGCCAAACTCTACTCCCACTTAAACTCTTGCCAACGGCCTGGATTCCAAGGCTTGCCTATTTTTACAGAACTGTGGCATTTAATGAGCACTGTTTTGTAACCTAACAGTAGAGAAATTTGTGAGCCAGCAATTCTGTTCTGGGGAGAAGGCCAGATCCCAGGTACTCCTTTTGTTTTTACAGGACTATCATTACAGTCACTTGACATGTTTAGAGAATTCTGAAATGGATATGACAAAATTAACATATTTGCTTTGGTTTCCATCCTTTCGTGTTGGTGGTCCTACTTATTCATTGCATGGTTAAAAATCATTCTCACTAAACTCCATTGGTTAATGAAGTATCATTCTATTTCCACAAATTCAGAGGAATTTTTTAACACTTCACTTGAAAAAGACTCCTCTGCACACCTTTTTGCAATCTTCAGGATTATCCTGCACTTTACCATTTCCCAAGGTGATAAAGTGACCTTTGGTGGCTAAGGTAGCCACATAGTACGCACAATTTGCAGAGACCTACATGATTCTGTTATTTGAGAAGACTCGGATGTTTTCTTTGCTGGTATCAGGAGGAAGAAATTAGTGATTTTGATATCCATCCAAGGGAAAAGACACAACTGCTTGATCCGTCACTGACACAGTGAATGCATATCACTGTAGCAGCTACCAGTCAGGAGCACAAGGCAGAGGAGAAAGCGGAGAATGAAGAGGTGCTCCTTGTCTCCCAAGGCTACAATATAAGCAGAGGACAAGAGAAAGCAAGGAGGATGCAGACACAACACTTTCACAATGTCTCCTAAACACGGAGGGAAGTACGTGCTATAAACATGGCTCTAATGGCAGTAGGGTTTTTTGTTTCTTTTTTATTTTAAGCAATTGCGGAATGCTTTCCATGTAAAGGGTTCAAAATACGTTTTCTTTTTAAAGACACATCCCAATATCCTTAACGATATGAATCATTCTTTCTGTGGCTCTCTCAATCAGCCACAAACTCGAATACAGCACATAAACCTAACTTACAGTCATGCTACACAACACACACAAAAAAACATGACGGGAGAAAAAAAGAAATGGTATTACCACCATGGGCAAAATTGCTCAAGAACAGTGGGGAAACAAGGAATGCTGTTGAACTACTGGACTGAATCTATGGCTAATGATTTTCAGTTCTGGATTTTACTATCATCTGCAGGATGGTGGTGGAACATGAAGTTGGGTTTAAAGGCCTGACTTCCAGGGCTCTGGGCTTTCATTTGGTCAATTGCTTCAGATATAATTCAAACACAGACTGACCATCAAGAGCTCCTTAAATACTTTCAGTGAGAATTGTCTTTGATACATTGAATTCATTCTTTTATTTCCCTTGGATAGACTAAGATTTAGGGGAGGCTCACAGACAGCTACAAACTCAGGCTGTATAACTGCAGGGAGGAATTGCCACTTCTCCTGTCAAACTACTTGGCCTAAACTGCACAGGTGCAGAAAAAACCATGTGATTTAATCATTCCAACTCCTTGCCCCTAGACCCCTTCAGGTTACTGTTCCTTGACTGTCTGTTCTTCCAGCTCGCTTCAAAGTTTTTCTTACTGCAGAATTGCCAAAGTAACAGGTAGGCAGCAAGAATATGATAGGAAAACAGCTTTATTTTGGTTGAATGTAATTCTGACAGCTGTCTTGAGTGCTGCGAGGAGTGACAGCTCATGGGGGTCTGCAAGTGCTGTCACATTGTTCTCCCCATACACCATGTCATGCCACAACTTCCACAGCAAGGTATATTTTCAAAATCTCTGATACTTAGTCCATCTTCACCTTCCTCATGTATTTTTTTCACAAATAACACTTTCCACCTGCATTGAGATTATGTTATTCATTTCTAATGGGACCAAAACCATTCAAGCCAGAGGCATACAGTACATGAATTTGCTTAAATGAGTTATACTTATTAGGCAAGATATCGCTAAAAACATAAAGATGCATCAAGTAATTTAACTAAAGCCTACAGACTGAAACAGCAACCAAAAACAGAGAGAGAGAAAAAGAGAAAGGCATCCTGACTTGTCTTTGTAGCTAGTTTTACCTTTCTGTGTATAACTTTTCAACGCTGAATAACTGGGGTTGTATTTGTAGTTAAAAAATGATATGCTCTGTACTTAAGGGTTCTACATATTTTACATTGCAATACTTCAAAGTGGTAGGCTAAGAATCTACTTCAAAAGCGAAGATGATTATGAAGCAGCTTTACTGAGGTTAGCAGATTTAACCTGATACGAGAACACAGCCCTTGCACTCCCAACAATGAAAACTCATTTCTGGTCTAAAACTGGCTTTAAAACCAGGAAGTGTTCTCTTATATTTCTCAGGCCACGCCAGTAGAAACACATAAGCCTTTTAGTGCTAAAGCTGAACTCCAGTCTAGCTCAGTAAAAGAGAGACCAAGCTCACGAGTGCAAAGGGCTGCGGTGATAGGACAACACTGCAGCCTCCACCCAGAGCTTGATAGAGCAGCTGGGAATATATTTTTCAAGACTCATTGTCTACATAAACCACTGTTCCAAGGCCTTCACATCGAAAAAGCCCATTTCATCCCACATTATCCTGCGGAATGCCTATCCCCAAAGGTGGATCCAAGGCTACAAAGCCCAAAACTAGCTTGTCTTACTCCATCTATGCAGTACAAGCAATGGAGAATAAGTTTGTCCCTTTTCAAGCTGCACCATCTGTGTTAGCACCCAGAAAGGTATCATACATTTATAACTAATGCACATTCAGAGCCTGCAAAAGAGCAAGAGTGCTCTGATAAAATTAAATTTCTCCTCTGAACGGTCTCTTAGGACACCAAGAAATGAAAGGGTCTTTGTGTCTGTTACACCTCCACTTCAAAAGATGTACAATAGCACCTGACATATTACTCCCACTTCCACTTTCCACAGCGGAGCCCAATTTCTTAACCTCCTTTTTGCTACAAACCACTAAAATATTATCTATTAAAAAGCCACTAAGTCTTTACGACTCTTAATTTTACATTCCCAGAGGGCCCAGATTGTAACTATTGGACTGATACTCTGGATAATTGTGCAATACAGGGCCTTTAAACCTGTAAAATTTCCTCTGTTTTGCTACAGAACAATGAGACATAACGTATTCTACTTGTTTATAGATAATACAGAAGAATATGGAAAGCATGGCTGTGTGGGTGAAAGCACAACCTCTCTTGATCATGTTTGCAGTCAGATCTAGTGGATTTGAACCAGGAATTGCTCCTGCAGTGACAGACTCTACCTTGCATGGGCACCTCCCATATTCACCCTATTCAAAGCATCAATGTCTAGAAACATTAAGTTGTCAGCAAATTCATGCACAGTAGAAAATAAAAGTGAAGCTTTGAACATAGCTATGATCTTGGAAAATAAATGAGGAACTTATTTCATACACACTTCTTTAGCACTCAGGAGTCTCTCTCCCTCTGATCCTCCCACAATTTGGGGGTAAAAGGCTATAGTCAAAAAAAAGAGGAGCAGACTTGGGACTGGTATAAGTCAACACCAACACTATCAGTGGCTGATATCTGAAGATCTGGTTATCATCTGCATTATGTACGCAGTGATTACTTTTTTTTCCCTTTTTCCAACTGCTTTTTAATCCCACTGGATTTAATAATTTATTCAGACGTGAAGATTCCTATGAGCTTTTCTTTAAATACATACAAATAGATTTATATCCCTAGTCATCTAGTAAAATTATTCTCTCTCTCCCCTGAGCCAAAGTAGACTAAAATAAACTGTGAAAGATGCATATATCTTTCCAGAATAAAAACTTCTCATGTTTCTCTAATTAGAAGGATCAAATTAACAGTATTTTTTAAGAGTTATCACAAAACAGTATTTAAGGTGACATTTCAAGCTGCTGCTCATCTTCTGGAAAATATTGCTATTTATTGCTAACGACAGATAGCATATTCCCACAAGGCTCTCTATTTAGTTCATGCTTTTCTCTGGATGAGTAAGATCTGACTGCATGTATTTATTCTCTAGGATTAGCTGGAATTAACAATTGGGTTAATAAAGGAAATCCTTCTTAGGAGTTTCTCACTGAGGACATTCATTTGCCAAAATCAAACTAAAGATGTCTGTATAAACACTCATGTGTTTATACACATACTCACGTGTTTATATGTCACTCAGTGTGACACTCGCTGAAATACCAGTTCACCTAAAGTGGCTAATGAAAACTGCCAATAATGACTCACACCAGCACAGACAAAACATCATGTATTACACCTGCTTCATTCACAAAGAATTCCAGGATCCGTCCAGGAGAGTCTAGCCATGATGTATTACTTACAAAACATAGAAAAGTGAGTTGCTTTCTCTGCAGCTGTCAACAAGAACTAAAAAACTATCTAAACATTCAGAAACAGCTTAAGCAGTCAAAAGAAAAAACATTTATTATATAAAGCAATACCCGTCATCACTGGTGGAGAGAGACTGTTATAATTCATAAAAAATTGTGAAGCTCATTGATTTTTTAAAAATACTCATTTTAGATTGAGCTATAATACCAAATCACTAATCTAACATGAAATGATCTTTAATTCACCAGAGTAGATGTTTTGCTCAATTCAAGATTACATAGTAATATAATGTGCATGTTTCTGTGACAAAATAACTACTTCAAATCCAACAAACTAATTTGAAGTTTATTTAAATTGTATATATTTAATATATAAAATCCTTATCTTCCAAAGAGTATTGCAAAGTAGAAGAGGTAACACATAAGCATGTGACAGTGGTTTATTAGCAGTCTTACTGCCACTGCTGTGTTCTGACAGTTTCTCTGTACAGTTTCCTTGACACAGTGCTCATGTTCACAAAAAATAAAATTACCTATCTATGTAGACCTGAGATGAGTATGTAGGGTTGACTGCAAGGAGCGCTGCTTTCCATTTCTTGCTCTCCCAGGCACACTGTGCTGCTTCTTAGAGATCACTAGTGTAGACATAATGCCAGAGGAGGAAAAAGGCCAGCAAGAAACACACAGGCCAGATCGTCTCCCTTCTGCTGTCCTGGTCCTACAACCGGTTTGGTGACCTGAAGTCCCATCTCAGTTCAAGGGTGATTCCTTGAGAGGCTGATCACTTTGTGGGTTTCTATGTTACTTTGCAGCATTTCTGCTGTTGTACCAAGAAACAATTCAGGAAGGGATTGAAAGAAGGAAGGAAGGTACAGTGGGGACGTTTGTTGGTGCCTCTTTTTGATAGAATTTGATTGTGTTGGCTGGCAGTACAAGTGAAAATAACCCTTTACCAAGCTGGAACATATTTTTCAAAAACTTAATTAAGCAGCAAGTATGTTAGTGGTGTGGAAACATCTTCACGTATGTGTGAGAGGAAGGAGATTACAAAAGTGATTTTCCGAAGTCCTAATTAATGCTTTTGTAGCTCTGTAATTGGAAGGGAAAAGCAAGCTAAGCAAGATTTCCAGGGGCAAAAAAGACATGGGGTTTTAATAAAGGAAAGAAAATGAAATAGCCTTTACAGATTTCATCAAGTTTTATAAATGCACTTAGACTTCCTCAGCATTTGTGATCTATTGCTGTACATGGAGGGGGAGAAAATGATTTCCCAATAACAGTAATGTTACTAGCCATATTTGGATCATGGTAGCTCTACCTACTTACGCTGTCTGGACTGTTACACCTTTTCTTCTTCTTCTGGAATTAAACCTAAAAATAAAAGATTTTATTGTTAACGTTTTGTTCCAAACGGCCAAATATTATCTAGTTTGTTTTGTTAAGATATTTTAGATCTATTACAACATGAAAAAATAAAACAGTACCCTTTTATAAATAAACAAATGGGGTTATTTTTTCCCACAGATCACATCCAAGATCAAGGTAAATAAGTATTGGGTGGATTTAGCAAATATCCATATTAAGTATCAAACACATTCTCCTAGGGTCTCAGAACAATGTCTCTGAAGGTTCTAAGATAACTTAAAGTTTTTAAATTGAAAGGAAACACATATTCACTCTTATAAGTTGGTAAGCGGAAGAAAATTATCTAGTTAGAATGATCCAAACATTCAACCTAAGATACTGCAACTCTGATTTTCAAAGACAAGAGACATTAAACATTACTGATCCGTTTTTGAAAGTCAGATCCAAAAGGGACTGAGGAACCTCAGACTGGAACGACTGAGGAAAACAGTACTCTTCAGCACTTACTTACCACCACTCTGTTGGCAGCTACTGTTCCCTCCACTTTAGGTTTTAAATGACAGATAAGGAGGACACAGGGAAACAGCCACTGCAAGAAGGACTGCTCCGGTTTGCAAGGTTAGTGCCGTGGCAGCTCTTTGCTCCCACACTCCTGCTGCAGGATCCCACGCAGGGAGCAGAGCTGGGGAGAGCTGGGAGGGCTCCCCTAGCCAGGGCAAAGACCGACAGGTTAACAGCAGCTCCGCAGCGACCCTCTGCTCTGCCACTTTTTTGAAAGAAAAATAGCAAGCCACACAGTTTAGCATACAGCAATTAAACAGCGTTATTTTTAATATCAAGAAAAAATATATATTTCTGTGCTGGATGAGTCAAACCTTCGTGGCTCAACCGATCTCAATTTAAAGCAGGCAGCAAACTGCTATACTCTGTAACCAATGAAAGCACAAAACCAGTTTCACAAATTATTTCTTAGTTATACCAAGCAGGAGATTGAGGAAAAAAAAAAAAGCTTATTTTAATTAAAAACTTTATTTTTCATTACAATTCACAGTTTATACATGGCGAGAAGAAGCCTTGCCATGTGGACATTCAGAACACTGTGCTGGGGAGACAAGGGTCTTTTTCTTTTATAAGAGCATTTGCTCCGTGCTGTTTTATGGAACTTTCTTCATTTTAAAAGCGTACTCTCTGTAAATGTTAATTGACTGATATTTACACTGAATTGACTGAATTTACATATTAACTTATATTTATTAGAAAACAAGCTAAGCATCCAAAAACATTAACATTCATATCTTGCATGTTATCTAATGGTCAGAGATGCTGTAGATTTGCCACTTGAATCATGCCCAATCAGCAAAGTCTCATTCTTCTTTAATTTACACAGAGCCTAAATTATTCTTTAAGGCCTGTTCTATTCATTTTATGTACAGCCAGGTTACAATAGACTACTATGAGAAAAAAATGTAAAAAAAAAAGAAAAAGGCAAAATTATCCATTCCATCCTGTATTTCTTCTGAATCTCACATACACCTACAAGCTAAACAGAGGACGTAAAATTATAGCTGTGTTTTCTTAAAGCCAGTAAGGATAACCCACGGTACAGTTTAGGCCTGCTCATCGTCCGCCTGTCCTGTGTGAACGGCCTGAGCGTCGCGTCCGGTTTCCCAGCTCCCTCCTGCTCGGACAGGTGCACAAAGGTGCACCTGAGGTGCACAAAGTCACAGCGACACCGGCCGCGACCGCGTCCCCACGCCGGGCGCAGCCCCAGCACGGGAAGGCTCTCCCGCAGGATGAACGGGCGTCTGCTGCGACTCCACGGAAAAAAAGGAGTTAGGAATCCTTGTCATAGAGCAAACGCCTGGCAGAAGGTTTGCGCTCGTTAAAACTACGGTACGTTACCGCCTTATTTTCTGAGCACGGATATCAGAATGCACCAGTTAAAACCCTCTTCTGCATATCCTCATAACAGTAGTTTTTATTTGCTCTTGTCATCTACCAAATAACTTACTGATGTATAAGCTGTGGATTTTTCTTTTTTTGGTACATCTGACGCAGAGGGAAAAAACTGCTGAACACTGCTTGAAAAATATAACCCAAAGTGGGTCTGCAAATTCTGCAAGTCAGTGCGAACAAGTATCAGCTGGACCTGAGTAAAACAAATGCTTCTAGGGGACGTTTTCACAACAACTTTTGAAACTGCAGTGCCTTTAAATTTGGAGCTAAGGACATTGATTTGATGATTGTTGAGTTTTGGCATTCATTCATGCTGGTTGGTATCTTCGCTACAGACACCTTTAAAACACCATCGTTTCAAGAAGAATGAAAGCTCAAATGAAATACATTACTCATGCAAGAAAACAAACAAACAGAAACCATACAGGAATTGTAGAGGTTCTGGTTTTTCAAAAGATAAGGCACTGACAAAAATTTCTTAGGTAAAAGGCTGCATAAGAATTTCTTGCCATTTACAAATGTGTTGTAGTCCATTAATGGTCCATTCCTAGGCTCAGTAAGGTAGACCCTGAAATTTTAAGGACTGATCCCTCAAAGCTACATTGTTACCATAACGAGTGTGATTCATTCTTGAGGCCATATGGCACATTAGGAGAAATGAAAAACAGTCTGGGCAGATAAAGGCAGAAGACGTTGCTTGTTCCAGCATCTTTCAATAACAGAAGCGCCATTCATCTTGAGTCTTTGAAGAGATGTGGTGGTAACTCTGGACTGCAGTTTTTGTGGAACTCATGCACACATATAAAATGCTATTAGCATCGATCATTGACAGGGTGGAGAAAAAAAAAGGTATATGGCTAGTCTAAGCCAAGAGCTTCTCAAGGACTGGGATCCCAAGTCATAACTACTTAATATTTTCAATAACAGCTATCTCTTCTGCTGCACAGTGAGGCGTCAAACCATTCATATAAATGCTGTCCGTCTTTGTCAGAGCTGGCAACATGTCCTTCTCGCTGGTCAGGTGGTTGACCGACAGGGTTCGCTTGCAAGGAGTCAGGTCTTGGTTGTGGTTGACGGCCAGTTCTGCGGAGAGCTTTCTTTTGATGGAGGTAGCCCGCTGGAACTTGTCGTAGATCTCCACGCTCAGGCGCCGCCGCGTCTCTTTGAACTCGGCGGTGACGTTGGCCGTCCATTCCGCAGCGTGGGCTCTGAATTCTCCCACCTGCAGCAAAGACAAGAAAGAAAGAAGCACAACGTGCCTGAGGCTTTTGAAGACCGGAGCGCCCAGTGAGCTAGCAGCGTGGCTTTGGGCTCGCAAGGAGCTGCTGCTGCTGGCACAGATCTCTCATGCCCCAGAGTCACTGTTTTAGCAATAAACACCAAGCTGGTGTCCAAGAGGAAGAAATGCCACACAAGTAAGAGCTTACATTGATTCTAAAATCAAAAGAAAGATCTTTTCTGCTAAAAGGGTTTTTTGGGTTGTTTTTTTTTTTCCTTTTCTTTCTTCCCCAACCCTTTTTTTTTTTTTTGAATTAGATGCAGTCACCAACGCAGGGAAGTTCCAGTAAAGAGCGGAGCCCTGACAGCTGCAAGGTCAGGGGATGGTCAGAGGATGCTGAAATCCCAGCAATCCAGACTGTGTTATGTATTGTTACTAGGGTGCAGAGTTATTTATGAGCACTTTCCCTGTCTGTGGAAAGATCCCTAGGAGACTTGGCAGCAAACTTCTAAATTTAGACAGAAAAGCCTTTTTAAAGGAGAATGTCAGCTGCTTGTATTTTCTCTTCCTTGTGCTTTTTCCAAACCCAGCACTAACAGGTTCGGTCGTGCCAGCAACGTGCCCGCTTGTTGCCCTGACTCCACTGAAGTGGCAGATCAAAAGGCACCACGAACACGGCTGCACTGGGGGGCTCCTAGGGCTGCCACCAGTCAGTTATACCCGAAGGACCCGCAGCCTGCCAGGCAGAGCACCATTTCCATACAGCTGCAGCGCCTTCGCGCCTCTTCCATGCACATCTCCCGTCGGGCTGCAAGGTGCCGGCTTGCGCCATCCCTGCTAATTCACAGGGGTTTGTAAACCCCACTGTCCAGCTAGTTCCTATTCTCTAACTCGACAACTTTGCCAACAACCTAGAGGCAGATACAGCTTCATTTAGAGTAAAACTACCATAATTTTTACCCTTTAGGCTTTCTTTCCACTCTGTTTCAGTATCAGTAAAGCTGAAACATCCTATGAGGTCACCCTGCAGGTGAGGAAGGCAGCTGCCGGCACAGAATTCCAAATTACCACTATTTTTGAGAGATAACCCATGTAACAGAGGTGAACTACAGACTTATATATTGTATGTTATATATTTGCTCTTCGGTTTTGAGCAGACATAGCACTGTTAGTATCATAAACTAAATAATTTATGTAAGATATATCAAAGGAGGCACCTCTGGAGGAGGTTATCCCATTTTACGTGCATAGTAAATATTTTCAGTTTTTTTCTGCTTTAAATCTCTGCTTTGTAGGCAGCTTAACAGCTGAAAGCTACAGCAAGGGGAAGATAGACTGCTGATAAATGCAGCTCAAAAGCAAAGCATTTCAGAAGAATTAACCCAATTAAATAAATTAGTCTAATTGGTACTGCTCAGTCCAGAATTTCAATCACTGGCAAGCAAGCTTGGAATCAGAGAGCACAGAAATCAAATAAAAACTAACACAAAGAAATATGGGGGGCAAAGCACCAGAAACAAGTAGCCACAGGCTTGCTCATGCTTTGCAGTGCAGTGCAAAACAGGAACATAACGAAGGTGAAAAATGATCAGCTTGCCGGCAAGTGTCAGGGTTTCAGGAAAACTCTCCCCCTCCCACAAAGAAATCAAAAACCTCTGTTTATCCAGGGGTCATTTTATTACATTTGTCTCAGCTTCACTAAATTACACAGATGACTAATGTGGACCCATTATGTATATTTTTGAAAACAAGTATTATTTTCTGTAATACACAGAGGATTAGCCTTGCTGAACGATTATTAGTATTTAAATTGTGCAATTAGGATCAGACATGCTGCTCTTCACATCTGAAAATAATAAAATCTGTACTGCTGAAACATTTCAGCTGGTACAATGTTTTTATTTCTAGTAAACAAGTAATAAAGATACGATAGGCAGTATCAAGGCATGCCCTGGGGCAGCTCTGCCCTTCTCCAAAGCTTTCCCAAAGGCAGGAGGCTCAAGTTCTGGGTCATGCTGTCCACTGTCCGTGGAGACAAAGAGAGAGTGAAATAGTTCCTATTTTACCCCATGCAGTCGTACCCCTCATCAGCTGTGTAAGACTTCACCAGTTCAGTTATTTTGCCCAGCAATGGCATTGCATACAGTCACATTCAAGGAATGTTATCAAGTTTGTAGTTTTCAATCTGTGCCTTGGCAGTCACAGCGCAGGCTACTGAAAATCACAACCATCTTAAACCACCTCCCCATATTGTATTTAATTTGCCGTTTACTGGAATTTTCAAATCCCATTTCTCTTGTGTTTTCTCAGCTAAGAAAAAAACACCTGGCCATGCTTTTGACAAAAGGAAGTATATTTGACATGCTCAGTATTGTTTGGAGAAATCACCTTACTACACATTGATGGTGGTGCTGCCTTGCATGGGGCAAGCTCCTATATTTTACCTCTTCTGTAAGTTATTTGGGAGGATTTTTACATTGTAGTTGTTAGGATGTCCGATTGCTTCATTTTAACTACATTTCATTTGCGAAGCAAGATGCAGCTAGCTGAATATCATTAAAGCCATTTGTGCCTTTTGGAGACAGGTTCTTGTTCCAGCTAAGGTGAGATGGAACATGAATATGGTGGTCTTAACCCTATCTGCCCACATGTCAGAGCTCACAAACAGCTAGGGACAATTTTAGTTTCTTATTAAAAATTAGGGAAAAAATGAAAAATGTAGTGCTATTGCTAGGCAAAATTGAAATACATTAGTAGCTAAATTGGAACAGCATGAAAGCTCTAAGTTCAGTGCTGTGTGAACTCTGCATGCCCCAAATTATTGCTTTCAGCCCCTAGCTTTTGTGTGAACTGAAATGCACTCAAAAATGTTGTCTTTTCAGAATAAAATTCTTTTGATTTCATTGCACTTACAGACTCAAATACAAAAGGTTATAGAAAAAGAAACGTGCAGTTTTTAGCTGCCAAAGTACATAAGCAACCTGCTCTTGTAATTTGATCCCTCCTTTATCCATAGGGACATTTCAGTGTGTGCTCAGGCTCCGTCTGTCCCTAAGGTATGACGTTTTTTCATATGCATTATAGCTTCACTTCATTTGCAGGCTGACAGTCACAAAAAAATCTTATGCAAAGTGACTGAAATGCCAGTTGCCTGCAGTGCTCAAAAAATCTGAAGATAGACACCTACCATCACATTTGTTTGCTTTTCTCAAATTCTCTTGCCTCACTATCTGTAGCCGAGAGTCTACAGATGCTGCCTGATTAGGGGCAACATGACACAAGGATGAGGCCTCTTAGACACAAGAATGATTGACAACGAAATACTTTACCTAAGGCTGACTGACACAAAATATTTCTGAATCAATAGGAAAAACATGCCACGGTGATAGTACAGGAGTCAGCCGTATAATAAATAGCACTAGTCTGGTGATGTTACTACATTGTGGGGAATATGAACACAAGTAACGGGGAAGCCGCATCTTTTACAGCTCCAGGTTAGCTTTCCTCCAGATCCAAGTCTAAGTTAGACTTCGGTGTGGGTTTTGGAAGCTCCAGTGATTTCAGGGGCATATTAGCTCTAATATGTTAACATTATACTTTCAACATTAGCATCTAGTAACTTGGATATTTAGAAAGTAATATCCTAATGCCCTCCTAATGCCCTGTGAGCCTGCACAGGGCAGTTTTCCTAGCTCTAGTCTGGTCAGTGATCAAAGATGTAGGTTACGGATACAGTAGCAAGTTGAGAATTTAAGGGCTAGGAACAATAAAATTATGTAAATCATCTTTAAAAAAATCAATTTAAGGTATGTTACCCTAGTTCTTTGTTTGGATTTTGCTGGCATGTGCCTTGGAAATGTCTGTTTTCACAAGAAGTCATGGTCCTGCAGGTGCCTCCCTGAAGATTTCAATGACAAAGTCTCAAAGAATATGCTAATGGTATAGATAATATCACATCCCTCATCATGAAAGACTAGATGCTTTTCTCTCAAAGAAACGCCACTGGCTTAATTCACTGCCTACTGCACACTTCCTGGCCCCAGCTACCTCTACAGATGAGCAAGAATTTCCCATATGTTTTATGCTACATCTGACAGCTCCATGGGGATGTCTTAAATACGGCACAGGACATCTCTAGTGGCATCTCTGAATGTCTATATATAGGCCTCTCTGTCTACCTGTAATTGAAATATTTCATTCATTTTAATAGAATATGATGAAAAACAGCTTCTGAGTCATTTTGAAGTGTGTTTAACAAGAAGAATTAAGGTTACTTTTTATTTTACATCAAAAATAATGCATGAGTTTCCCTAATGAGCAAACAGTTCCCAGACTGTGCATATAACCATCAATGCCATTTAAAGAGAGACATGTGGAATTTGACAGGACTAAGAAAAACCATGGACATTGAGCATCTGTTTCCTTCACCCGCTCCTGTCAAAAAGCATCTGAATTAACATCCACCTAAAACTAGTTTGGGAAAAGACTCTCTCCACCTGTATCACTGGTGAGGCCAAAACCTTCTCCATCAATTTTCAGCCTCATCCCATTTTAGCTTTCCCCTGTCTTGCTAAGAATAGCACTTGGATAGAGGCCGATTGCCTAATCCAGAACACAAGCATGTCCAAGGAGAAGCTACTCCCAAGGAGAAGAGAAACAAACATGTGAAGATACTGTCTCGCTGCACCTGTTTCAGTCTCAAGCAGCTTTCCTCTAATTCCTAATGTTTACGTGGAGCTTGGGGACCCTTCTGGACACTCCTTTCACAACAGATATCCAAGTAACTATAGCAAAAACCTTCCCATCATGAAGGAAGACCGCTCAGTCCAAGTATGCTGTGGACAGCACAAGCCACATACATAGCAACAACATTTATATGAGTGATCAGTACTGAGAATTAAACCACAACTGCCAGAGCACACTTCTCCATCTGCTTAGCAGCACAGGTTATTGTGAGCACTGGGCCAGGATGTTCTCCTCTTTTGGCTGGCTTCCCACACACGAGAATCTATTTAAAACCTTCTCAACATGCATCGCTCTGCGTGGAACTCGGCTTTTTTCAACGGGGCCTTTAATTTCAGCAAAACTGAAAATATGACACTGATGAACGTAATGCTCTGAGGCAATGAAAAAGGTTTTAAAACTTCATAACAGAGAGCGAAAAAGAAAAAAAAAAGAAACAAGCATAAATAAGGGCCTTCTTAAGCAGAATGAGGTGAATACACACTTTAACTTTCCCTTAGCTTGGCCTTTCTTTCTCACACTTCAAAAATATCCCAGTGTTCCAGGACAACCAATCAACTTGCTGCTATTTACAGAGTGAGGAGAGAGATGTAATTGCTTGAAAGATGAGATATGCAACATGAAAGACGTGATATGCTTGGGAGAAGAAGGAACACCAATAACCGCCACGTAAGAAAGAAAATAGACATTGTACGTCAGGGAGAAAAATGAGAATAATGTATATTTTAAATAAATTTGCCTAGTTTCTCTTTGTTAAGAGAAATTTTATGACATTTTCTCTGGCATATAGGGCTCAGTCAATTTACAATAGCCCTAATATTAATATTACCCTCTCCATGATATACCAATCAAAGACAAAACTAGACAGAGCATGCACATGTCACATTATCCAAGCAGCAGAGGAGAGTACATAACTTTTTGTCACAGAAACATTTTCTTTTCAAGAAACTCATCTAGTGCTCTCAGAAATTCCCTACTTAAAAACTGAAATAAAAGAATATAGGTACAGCTGGGCTTGATGGGTTTAACAATGCTATTGCTGGGCAGGTTGACCATCTGCGTGGGCAGGAGGGTTTGTCTATCTGAAGTTTCACTCTCCTGCAGTTACAGAGAAGCACAGGCCACCTTTTCCTGCCCGAGCTAATGCTAGCCACAAACCTATGTTAACCAGTTCAGTTCTATCTTCTCTAGAGATGGCTGGGGCACAGAAGGGGAAAAGAAAGGCTCCACCGACACTCACACTGAAGCTTGGCTATTTCCTGCATATTAAGGTGATTCTATGTATTGTCCAACTAAGCAAATCTGCACACCCAGCATTTGGCTCTCAGTATATCCGCGTTTATAGCATTATTATTGCAGTTACTATTAGAGAGTATCCAAACCTCGCTGTACTAGAGCCTGTGAATAGATATTTACAGAAGATAGTGCTCTTGTCTTTAAAGGTAAAATAAGACTATAGCAGCCGGCAGCACAGGGAGAAAAGGCCAAAGGCACTAATGAGATACTATGATGAGCTTTTCCAGCTGCTTAACCCACTATCTTCTGTTCCTTCAGTCTTTCAGGACTCAGCCCAGCAGATCTTCCATATCAGGTCTTTAAACTATAGAGCTTGATACTGCATGTTCAGATAAAGCAATAAATGATCACTCTTTGGGTTCCCTTGACTGACAAATGTGTCCCTCTACTTTTAAGACAAGTAGCCCAGAAGAAAGAATTTTATTTTGCCAAACAGCCATCTCTTGGAGTAACATTTACACAGAGAGTAGCCATGGTGGTCAGAAGAACTTTGGGAATGATGCCCTCTCACAGTAATTAGGTTATTGAAGTCCTCTCCAGTAAATATTTTTGACTTCGTTGTGGTGAGCAATAATTGTTTGGTTTCACCCTCGTAATTTCCATGAGCACATCAGATGCACTGCATGAAAATCAACCACATTCTCCACCTGGAAGGCACACAGCCCATGAATTTTTATTATTCCGGTATGGAGGAGCATCCACAGTGGCAGCTGTGGGAGTATGTTTTGTGGAGATGTGACAGATGACAGATGAATACGGCAGTTCTGCTCTATCAGGGTTTGATTCAACAAAATAAAAGCAGTTAGCCTACAAAATGTCAAAAAATTGCTTCTACAAAGCCAAACACGCTTAGACACCAAATTTCTCCATTTTATCTCTTTTTTATTTTTCCAGAAATATAAACACTCCTGTAAGGTATCTCCCGGGGATTACTCTTGAAAACTGCACAGACATCTCTCTGCATGAGTATGCCTCAATACTGTGCACAAACTACTGTCCTGATTTGCTCCTTCCCTAATGTTCGAATTTCCTGGTAACTTCAGAAGAAAAAAAAAAAGTGCTTACATTTTCCTGTCAAAATCAGTTGATCTAATTAAGTATTTTAGCTACCTCAGAGAGCTGTTCCAAACCCTCTTACAACCTGGTGTGAATAAATAACATCCAGCTACCTGTATTAACGACAAGAAACTGCTATGCAGCTTTTCATAAAGTTCTGATGGTGGAGCTTCAGGAAAAAAAGCATGTATGTATTGTCAATACTATAAAAACAATAACTTGGCTGCAGCCAGAGATGGCAAATGTTTTAGGAATTACACTATAGAAGTATAATGAAACTCAAGGCACACATAGTTGAAGGGCATTTGTCTCCATTTCCTCCTATAGGAAAACAGACAATGAGTGTTTTATGAACTCTTTGGTCTGATATGTTAAAAAGACATGTTAAAAAGAACAATTAAGAGAGACTTAATTTTGACAGAGGATTCAGCAGAGAATGGCTATTGTAACCACAAAGACAACTCCGAGTGGAAATTGTTTAATTCTTTGACATTCCCCTGTCAACATCTGCAGACATTTTTGTGTAAAATATTAAGGCCCATTTTATCTGTTCTACATGAGTATTTCAACTCCACTGAACCCTTGTAAAGAAAAGCATTCCAGAACTTCCTCAGTCTCATCTATCCGTTATTGCAAAAGAGTTTCCCCACTGCCAGCACAGCTGCTTGAAGATGCAAGAGTATTCTGCTAAACTGGCTTTGTCTGGGGACCCTTCCACAAGAAAAATATCAAATACACACGCAGTATTTATTCATAATGCATTTTAGTATCTTTTCCTAACAATATTCAAACTCTGAAAATACCTAGGAAAAAAGCAAGGTCTTCAGGAATGTTAATGATGGAAATGTGGGCTGAACAAATTCCAGATTAAGTATCACTCTCTGTCAATAGAATTAAATCACAGACAAATTTGTCTCAATAACTTAAAGAAGCTCTTACATCTTGTTCCAAAAACAATCTGAGTTTACTAATGTTAGCCATGATAATGTCCATTCAAGGAATCTTCATGAGCAATTAACTCTGGAGAAACACAACTGCTGTAACCCAATTCGCTTTGACCAATTTTTGTCCTACTACAAAGTTTTAGCAATTTACTCTGCCTTATTTTTACAGATTCAACAGATCTCATCACCACTATCTAGTTATAAGCAGAACTAAAAGCCTGGGCTGGAGGTTTTTCATCTCCACTGAAGTGTCTGCTCAGCGTGCTGAGGCAACCAGGAGAAATGTCTCAGAGTGGGTCCAAGTGCCAGTGCACCAAGCAGGGACCATCCACCACCTCGTGACAGGCGCAGTGTGCAGGGCTCCTGATAGGGAGGGCATGGAGGGGAAGGATATCTCACGTAATGCCAGACCAGTAGGGACCAGCAGCACCTGGGGACCTGATACTTCCTATACAATAATAAAAGTGTTGCCTATCAGGATTTAATACGTTCAGCTACGAGATGGGGCATAAATAAGAAAATCACGCCAAAATATTGTAGCTGTTACGTGCATGTGTGTGTGTGTGTTCTGAAGCTAAAAAGCTGGGTAGGCATCAGGAGTCCAGATTACACAGATTTATGATGATCCAAAAGAATATCAGCAGATGCGTTTTCCTGGGAATATCTGAACAGCATGTACTTTTATGTTCATTACTGCACTTAATACTAGAGTGTACTTGTAAAACAGTTATCAATACTGAAACTCAGACTTATGGATTGTTGCAAGAACACTTACACTCGTGATCTTTTGAGAAGAGATTGAATTTCATTCAAAAAAAAAAATCAACATGGCAAATTCTCCCTTGTTGTTACGCCAACTCTGCATTTCTTAAGAGACTCCCAAAAGTTAGGGATGGACTGTATCTTCCATTTTGGTTTTGATAGTGGCTTTATGTATTTTCTGTTTTAGTTTGACTAGAGACCTAGCTTTATGTACTGCAAAAATATTTTATGAACCAAGTAATATCTTCTCTCCTGACAGAAATCGTTAGAAACAACAACTGTTTTCAATGGAGTACTTCCTTCCCACATACACTATTCTGTACATCTTGGGAGGAGTGGAAAAAGGGGAGGTAGTGTTTTCAAACAGCTATTTTGCCATTTTTTTTTATATAGCTCTTTGCACTCTTTCTGAAGTTTAAGCCACAGAGCTAGATAATGGACAGTCCTTTTCCTACAAACTACATTCTGGAAAAGCCCTTCTAATAATATATGTAGCAATAATATCATTTTCCTAGAGCTATTCAACATCCCCCTGCTTGCACTTGTCACCTCTATTGATTACTGCCTTGCAAAGAGACCTCACATGCTTTTTCCACCATCACTTCCTCCCACAAACCCTTCTCCGCTTTGGGGTTTTCTAAAGGAGCTGGCAAACCATCCAGAAAGTCTGACCTACCTTTTAATTTCTGCATATAAGATTGTTGGCTGAAATGGAACATATTCGGAGGCCAAAGAACATAAATACTTAATTCTACAAACATAAATAGGAAATTTATAGCCTGAATGACTAAGACTCTTGATCGGGCAGGGATTTTTGCGCAAATGGTGCGATTCAGAAGCAGGTGCAAACTGAGGCAAGACAGAAGGAAAAAAATACTGCTGAAATTTTACTTTTCAAAGAGATTAAAATCAGAAGAATTTGTAAGTGCTCTGAGTAATCAGTATAGAGAATAATGAGGAGGAGGGAATTTAAGGCAAGCTAGCACGGTTGAAGCCAAACTTCAGAGACAGATTGTCTACTTAAGATGATAGCACACAGCATGTTCCAATCACTGTCTGACACTTCATCTATCTTCCTGTATGAACTGCTTCTAGCAACAGATCTATCCTAAAACTCCCACCTCTGCCTCTACTTGTCTTTCACTTCCCTCTCCATTTGATGCAATCAGAATTCTTGACTGTGTTTCAGGAGACAAAGGGCCACCTGAAGAAGTCAGTCTTCCTGGTTATGAGATTTTATTATTAAAATATACTGATATTGAGTATCAGTGATATAAAATTGTCAGTGGTGAAATAGCATTTCATCAAAATAATTCTAGATAATAGATAATGTACTTTGAAACCAAAAACTATGTACAGATTTTTCTCAATTCCACTGACACATGGCAAAATTACCTGTGGTACCTCAAAAAATAGGCATTTTGTTAAAAAAATGAAATGCATTCTTCCCTCCAAGTCTTAAGTGCTTTTAAGTACAGTGCAATTGTATCAGTTAAGAGAAAAGTTAACAGGACTACAGATAGAGACAGAATTTGCTGCCAATAAATGTCCACTTTCTGAGGTTTTCTTTCATAATATGCAGCCTAAACATGCAATGACAGACTATGTTTTAGTTCAGATAGGGGAAAAAAGCAAAAAAGAGATATCAAATACTTCTGCTGAAATATAGTTTTAGTTTTTGACATGGAAAGGAAGAGACTTTTCAATACTTGCATCCTATCTTAGCCATGGCCTCTATTACAGTTAGTTGACTTGGCTGCTGCCAATCAGGAGTCTCCTGTAGCTTCTGCTGCCAGAGAAATTTGATAATTATAGTTCCTCTGAACTCCCTCGCTTTTCCACTCAAATTTTCCTAGGCAGATAGCAAAGACAGCTTCCAGATGAGCTGAGAGCAGTTTTTCTTATATAATGATGCCTGTAAAATGAATATTGTTCAGTCAAATGCAGTTAGTCTTGTAGAAAATGTGATATACGCATATACAACTTTCTTCCTACAATATGTCATTAGGTTATACCACAGATCATTTTTCATGTTTTCCAATTAGTGCACAATTTGTGATATGCCATAATTCAATTTTCTCAACTTGGTCTCAAGTTATTTCTGATACTATAGCACCTATCGGTAAAACTATTGAGAAAACATTTTATTTCTGCTATGGATGTTCAGAAGTATTTGAGCAATGGATTAAAAAATGGGGGTATGTTTCTGAACATCAGGAATATGATTAACTGAATGGTATGTCTTTAATCTGACTTAAAAGCACATGAAACATTTGTATACAGCAAAATGTTGAACATGAACTTGAACATATCTGAAGAATGAGGTTTTCTGTTCTACAGACAAATGAATGTGATTGTTTAGGCTACAAAGAAGAGAAGAAATGGAGAAAGGGTAGGGTAGGAATTCCTGGTGCTGCTGCTGAGGGAGCGTGGCATGGTGCTACACTGCGTCACCTGGAGAACAGAAGTTGTCTTAATAAAAATACTTAACAGCTAATGGGATCCAAAAGTGTATTCAGTGCACGCTTTTCCTTAAATGACTCTACACTGAAATAGGTTTGGTATAAAAGAAAATGTATTCTAAAATTCAAACATTCAAAACGTATTATCATCACTGTAATAACAAGGATCATGACACACTCCAACCAAGATTAAGCTCTCAGTGGGCTAGGCCCTGTGCTACGAACACTTACACAGTACGAAGCACCTTATCCAGTGATTTTATGGTCTAATAAAAGTGTGAAAAAAGTGACAGTAAGGGCCAGATTCATTATAGGATTTAATTCTAGGACTAGCTCTAGCGCAAAGGAGAACCAAACTATTCCACAAGAACATACAACAAAAGCAAGGGATTCCTGAACACAGGGTTTTTGCATAGTCCCAAGTCACAGTGTCTTTGTCATAGCATCGCCTTCCTTCCAAGGATCCCAAACAAGAAAGCCAGGGAAACTAAATCCAGTTTAGGAAAATGCCCCAAATTGATAACAGTTATCACCTGGATACCAGAATGCACTGGTCAAGTACCACATGTGCCTGCCCAGTTCTCACTTTTTCCCAAAGCAGATGGATCCCTACAGCACTTCCCCAGAATACGAGATGGGAACTTGCAAACAGACAGATTTGCACATGAGCACACCTGCATGATGCCTCCTGCTCCGTTTCTGTGAGGGATATTAGTTAAGCTAGTGGTGTGTGCATGTAGTTAAATATGCTACCAAATTTGCGAGGCGGGGGCAAGATGGATTCCCTTACTCTTCAACTAAAACTAAACAAATATTGTCCTCTGAATTGATACACATAAATTAATTGAAGCTATAATAGAAGGAATTAATATGTTACTTAAAAAAAGTTTTTTCTAAAACTTATAGTGAAATTTGTGTAGAGCTAATGGCAATCGACGGAAATCTTATTTACCCTCTAGCATTTTCTGAAACAGCAATATTTTGGTTAATAACAAAGTAAAACACCACCTCACCATTAGAATGGTAGATGCACATTTGCAAGCAGAAATATATCTGAACTCAAAGCGGTGCACCTGAATACAAATAATGATGCATGCAGCTGAAGACATAATGGTAAAACACACCCAGCTCATTCCAGTAATTCGTACTACAGGAGATATTTATTTTCTTAACACTATAAAACGATCAATGATTGAATATAATGATTTAATGATTTAGTATTTTTGATTTATCTGCATCCTACATAGGACTGAAACTGAATGTTTTTTTTTTTTTGCCTCAGAAATTAAGGACTTTACCATACCATCTAGAATAATTCATTTAGAGATTTTTTCCTACAAGAGAGGTACAAGTGTGCACACTCATATTAACAGTGTATTTTACCTAAATGAACATGCAGTCGTGTTTAAAAAAAAAAATACAACACTATATGACCTGACTACTACACAGTTCTGTTTGAGCCTCATGGTAAACTTCATCCCTATATAGCTTTGACACATGTCCAAAGGACATATAGTTATATGCTCACCTGACTTCTAACCAGATTTTTTTTTTTAAGAGCAGCATTTCTTCACTTTTAAAGTGTTCTTACCTCTTCCTTTGTCTTTTTTGATATGACTCTTAGCCAGTCTCCAATCATGCTGAGGACAGCTGCAAAGTAAGCAAGCCCAACAAGGATCCAGAACCAAACCACTGGTTTGTAAATATCTAGGTACTCGATATCTGATCCCCCTGAAAAATAATAAAGTGGAAAATAAAGAGAACTTAATAGGCACAGGCACAAAAATGTTTGTAAAGAATTCTTTACCTAAAATAGCAGCTATTTTTCTTATAACTTCTATTTTCTTATCCATATGAGATTCGAGAGCTCTCAGACAACATAAAATAACTTGTATTTCACATCCTACAGTACAGTGAAACATAAGCCTTAAATGAAGCAATTCAACTACACCATGATAAATAAAATCAGGCTCCTACTTTGGGTTCCTAAAAGCATAATAGGAATAGTATATAAGTATAATAGGAAGATTTACCTATCTTCCTATTACTGGAAAGACTACATTAAAAACATTTCAGGAATATTTAAGTAGCTATAGGTATCTAATATTTTGCTTTATGTATCTGCATCCTGTATTGAAACAGCCCAAGAAGAATATTTGTTGTTCCCAAAATACAAAGCATCTTGTTATTCTACTAAGATAAAACTATGGTTATGAAAAATGTTTTTCCTAACTATTCTGGTCATTCCATGGGTTACTTACAAATAGCAAACAAAATGCAAATTTTACTGACAGGATATTTGTTATTCTCATGTTAATATGCCATTTTATCAATAAAAACCCTTGAGCTGTAATGGTTTGTTTGGTTTCCTTAGAGCTAAATCCATGGTGCACGAATGTTTTTCAGGAATGCACATGTAGACATCTGCACAGACTCAATTACAGTATAAACCAGGATTCTGTCTGGAATAAAGGACAGATAACCACCAAAAGGCTAAGTTTGTTGCAGCCCAAGATAATAAATAAATAAATAAATAAATAGAGAGAGAGAGAGAGCTGTTAATGTTATGGCATCCACCAACCCAGTAAAATGGGATTTAGGGATCATGGTGAGGACAGCTGTCCAAAACTTACTGTCATTCCAAAGATGGTTGATTACTATTATGTCTCAATACCCTCAAGAACTGGTAGTGAACCGTTCATTGCTGTTCATCATATGATGGTGCAAAGTGCTACAAAAACTATGTGCTTTCCTGGTTTATTATTTTTGGTGCATAGAGCCTACATGCTGAAACTGGCACCTACTTCTGTCAATCTGCAGGGAGCACATCCTTCACAGTGCAAACAACTACACAAGAATTCTCTAAATCATTACAGGGGGGTTACTCACCAGGTCAGGTATTGGGGTCATACAGTTTTGTTTACTGTCTGGCCAGGAGATGGCCCCACATAGCCATGCCCAAAGGACTTCAGCTTTTCTAAAGTTAGAAAGGGGCAGTCAAGACCCCTACAGGAAAAGGATTAACTGCCAAAATCTTTATTAACTATTGGGCTTATGAAGTTCCAGGACTTCTCAATGAAGGCTAAATGCAATGCAACAGCAGGGAGGAAAAGGGCTGCCTAAGGATGCGTGCCCTGAAATCACTGCTGTCCCCTGTGACTGCAGGAAGCTTTCCACACCTGTGGTTAAATGCAATGGAGCAGTATAACATAGTATGGGGGAAATGTCATTAAAATAGGTCCAACAGATAGGAAAACAGGACTGAAACCACCTGCACTGGAATCAAACGGAATTCAATAACTGCTGAATTGCAATGCACATAAATGGGTATGAAAGTGTATGCATTTGTACTGAAATATGAGGTGACCTAGCAAATGAATTATCAGAATACATTGTAGAAAGTATACCAACATACAATGCACCTACAAAGACTTTACAGAGCACTAGTAAGAAAAATAGTATTCTATCATTTTTATTTTGAAAAGCAGAATTTTTTAGATAGCCATTTTGGAGGCAAAAATGTTGAGAAGTGAGAAGCTGCACTTTGTCAAAATTAGCTTAGCGGGCCAACAAACAAAACTTTGTCCATCTGTGTTAGACATCTGCCTTAAATGGCTCACAGCAACCACTGAGAAGAAATAAGCTGCTTTCTCAGAGATATGGTTTACTGGAACATACTCACTTGAACCCTGGGACTCTCAGAAGTCCAAGGATTTTCCAATCCCTCTTCGGCACAGACTCCACCCCAGTGCTGCTGCACTTGCCAAACTACTTTTAAATAAGTTGGGGTTTTCCATTGACAAACACATTGGAAGGCATGGATTTTTTGGCTTAATCACTTGTTCCTTACCAAGGTGAAAAGCTCGGTGCTTTAGCAAAGGCATTAGAAAAGATTTCAGGCATGCACTAGGGCAGATTCTGCTCATTGGATATTCATCAGGACTGGGCTTCAAAGTATATTTTTATATAAGACAATTATATTTTAAGTAAATAATTTTCTTATTGTTGGCACTTTCCCCTCACATTCTTACTATAGCCAGCTTTGACTCAAAAAAAAAAGATCTGTAGAGCTGTCACTGCTTTTTTTCTTCAAAAGTCGAAGTTGGAAACAGAAAATCCTACTGGTATTGAGAATCATAATTCCATATCAGACAAACTTCTAGTTTATTTAAGTTCACCTTAAATCCAGGAATCGTCTGTACTATTTTTAATCAGCAACGTAACTATTCAGAGTATAAACATGTCATTAAAACCAAATACAGTTTTAAGGGCAGTTTAACAAGTAGTTGTCCATTACTCCAAGTCTGCACTACTGGCACCTGACCTAATCAAGAAACTTTCTGTCCCATTCTGAAGAGACACAGATGGCAAACGGCAATATTGAAAAGCTGGCTTAGACAGAACTTGGGAATGTGGTATACCTGGGACAAGACAACATTACACCACCAGTGACAGAGGGTACAATAATTAGTAGAACACACAGGATATTTGATTCCACTCAGTGGAAAAATGGAGAGCTACTTCTAAATATAAAAATATGAAAATATAGCACAGCTATAAAGAACACTCTTCTATAGAAACAGAGACGCCATATACTAAATTAATTATAAAGTAGCTTGCATGATTCATACCTCTTGAGTGAACACCTGAGGTGAAGACGAACACTTTAGAAGACCAACCAGGAGCAAAGGCTACACAGCTTTGTGGAGGGGGCACACAGCTTTCTTGTATGATGCTCAATGAGCACGTCTTGCACTGCACAATTGCATTTCCCCTGTGCAGGGTCCTTTTTTGCAGGGTAAGCAATATCACATGGGGAAAGAAGATCAACTGGAACACTACAACCAGAAGAGGTAGTGGGTTCCAGTTCTGTGACTTTAAACAGGACCACAATTTATTCAAACTGGATCTTAGGCCAGGCAGATTTTACCTTTAAACCCATTCCTTAAGTTTCTTGGACCATCTGTGATAAGTGCAGACCCAAATATCTGAATTAAAATGGCAACACACCAGATTAAGTCACAGCCAAAAACTGTGAAGTAGTAATAGCTAAAAACTGAAGATGAAACAGGAGGAAAAGCCTAGAATAGCTTTTTACAGTGAGACTTGCAAAATTCCAGAAATCATTAGACTAGATTAATTGCAATGTAAGCTTGTAATGTCATTAAGCCTCCTGTGAAACAGACTACTGATATGCTATTAACATTTCTGACCTCTACCTAATTTAGTCATTTTGGACATCTAATCTAATTTGTATTGATATCTGCTGGCTTATCTCTCTGAGAAATACTTGACAATACCTTTCCATTAACAATGCAGCTATCTACACATATGAAAAATATATTGTCATGGTATACATGATTTGACCTTGATGTTAACTTTAATACCCAGGAAGATTTTTCACTATATGAAGAAATGACACATTTAACACACAGCAGTTCTCTTGCTTTTCCCTTTCATAGAACATTTATAATATTGATTTGTTTTGTAATATTAATCAATGTTTTACACTTCAAAGTAAGAAAAGGAATGCTTGACACAGTGTGTCCTGCTTTTGAAGAGACAATGGTGACTAATCCTTTAATACAGTTTCTCACTTTTTCTTTCAAAAAACTTTCTTCCTTTACAAGAGTGATTAATTTCCCCATTAAGGCTCAAAAACAAGTGCAAAAAACCCCTTTCACAAGACACACAAGCAGGTTTGTTTTTTGGAATACTGTACATTTATTTTCTTGTACTTCCAATACAAGGTCTCTTCATCCTTGCCCTCCTGGCATTCACCTTGAGTGATTATACTGTTCTATATTTGTCTTAAGATTGTTCCTGCTGGTGGAAGCTGCAGTTAAAATTTCCATAGGATCCAAATTATTAACTAGCTTCTATGCACAAAAGGGCCTGCTGGTTCCTGGGAACAAAACACTGGTTGTCCAGTACAGTTAAAAATCCAACAGAAAAATTTCGAAGAACTGACAAGAATGTCTGTCACAACAACCCACTCTGCAGTCTTTAACACCATTCCTAAAGCCTAAACTCTGTTGACTCCCTGTTGGGTGAATTATTCTGAAACCCTCTCCTCAAACTCCCAATAAGCTCTTCAGGACTTCTGTTCAGCTTTTAAGTCCCATGGTACATGGAGCTCAGTGTTTTCTTTTCTTTGCTAATGAAAAATGAGAACATATTATTAAAAAGTTTCTTCTCTCCCCCAATATACATTATCATGAGCATTTAATTTTTATATAAGGCTTCTAATTATATATTAAAATCTGGGTTGACATTTCCCAGAAAAATAATCCAGAGCATCATACCAAAATACTTGAAAATTTTCAGAAAAGTATATAAAAATGAAGCATTTTGTTTTAGCTGATATGGAATATTTTACATTGTTTCCAAGGATTAAGAACATTTTTGAGAAGTAATATTTAATCTTTTAAAGCAGGCACTGAAGACTTTTGTTTTTGATGTAACCTTTTGAACCAAAATTGAAGGGAATCATGAAATATTTCACAGAGTTCCAATACGCTACAAGAATTAACCAAAAAAAAATTGGCAAAAGAGTTCACTCAACTATAACTGCAAATTTGAGAAACACTGTCCACCACTCCACTTTACTGGACTGCAATTCTGTATGTGTGAGTGGAAGAAAAAAAAATACTCTAAATATCAGTAAAGAAGCATCCCCTTCTGCCAAAAAAAGAGGGGGAGGAAATAAATTAGTGACAGCATGAGTTTTTTTTTTTTCCTCCCTTTTTTCTCAAAAAATGCACTAGCACCTAGTCCTTGAGAAGTGGACTAATGCTCCTTTCTGCGTGCTGCATGACTCACTGTGACAAGTCACCCCTGAAATGCTGTAGAGGTACCACAATTTATGATGCTCCTCATCAGACAAAATACTCTTCATGAAACCTCTACTACATCCTTAAACAATTACATGCCTTAAGCCTAAATTCTTGTTTCAACTCTGTTCACGGCAGTCAGCTAAAATCTCTCTCTCCTACAAGTTTCAGGTGAAGTGCATCAATGGCATTTAGTGTCTGCAAGCCAGTTCTGAATCATCTAAAAGAAAAACAAGCAAGCCCAAAATCATAAGCACAACTCAGCCATTAACATCCACAGATTCTGCATATTTTCTTGTAACAAGAAAAGCTAGCCTTTAAGACAACTATTTATTGGAAGGACAAGAAAAAACAAGCTGTTTGAAAAATCCTTCAGATTTTTGTCATCAAGAGTTCACTCAAGGAAGGCAATAATGAATCGATTCTTTGTCAACTTAAATCTCTGACAAAATGCTGTCTGATGGCCTTTTTGGACCTTGCTGTTTTGATGGCAACAGTACTCTAAACCAGTTTCCCGATAGGCACGGACCCGTCTCTCTTCAACATCGTTACTGCAAATACAAATCCAATTCCCATACAATGAAACTCTCAAAGTCAATATTTTACATGTCTTCTGCATGTTAATTTAAGAGAAAAAAAAAACTTTTGCACCATTCCGACATCATGCATACATTTACAGTGGAAATCTAAAGTTAAAAATATAGGTTACATTAACTAGGAAAGGCTGTAAGGTATTGAGCAACACAATTCAAGGACATTCTGTAGAAGAAAATGCATTTTATGGTCAAATTTTAAAAGGACATCCTGTAGAAACGAATTATTATATCAAGTGGTCCACAAATAGAAAAATTTGTGGAAATTTGTAATGAGAGTAATGACGAATGTACTCAGTGTTCCAGCTACAGTCAAGTGGGCCACTTCACACAATGTCTTACAGTAAATACAATCAGGCCTTTATGGACTACTATTTTTATTCCCTGCCACACACATACATCTCAAAAGGAGAAAGTAAGTATAAAACACCCAGACTTTTGGCTTTGAAACAGCATAAATTTTTGATTTGGTGTTAGTCAGAATCTGGTCAGAATCACAAATTCCTGAACACAAAATGAAAGTGAGAACAGTAATCTGGTAAAGGGGAAAAAAAAGGAGAAGTCAGACACACATTCAAAAGAAATATAGGAACATTGCATATTCTCTAAAACTATGTAAAAATATTACAAAGGATGCTAGATCTCAAAAAAAAATCAGAAAATGGCAGAATTAGTGTGGAAAGAAAACAGCTTGTTCAAGGAACCTTATGTACCTGTTACATGTTCTGGTTTTAATTTGTACTTTTTTCTGTTTTTCCCCTGAGAAGGCCACATAATATAGTTGCACTGACTCAGAACAAAGTGCCACCTCAACCTGTACCTCTCACCAACAGGGCCAACATCAGCTGCCTAGAGAAGGATGCTCAGTTCTGTTTAATAGCTTCTGGTGGAGATAAGCATTAATTCCTCGGCCAAACCTGTGGACATTTTGACACTCACAATAGCCTGTGACAGTCAGTCCCACAATTTAGTACATGGTTGTATACGACAACCATTCTTGTTTGTTTTTTAATCAGGCTCCCCATAAATTGATTCAGCTCTCTTTTGAATTGAAAAATATGAATAATTGTTCCCTTCCTATTTGTTTAGGCCACTAAAGCTCTCCTTTGGACTCACTCCCTTTTCAAGGCTGAAGAGTATTAAGCTGTTTACTCATTCTTCCTACTAGCAGCATTATATCCTCCTGATCATTCCTCCTGATCATTCTCCTGATCCTCCTGATCATTCTTCATGCCTTCTTTGTATTTTTTCTACTTTTACTGAATCATTTCTAAGATGCAGGAACAAGAACTTTAAGTGTTATTTCAGAGCTAACAATTGTTAGCTAACAAAGCTAACAATTTTTAAAGGAGCATAAACACTTTCTGGTTTGTGCACTATTTTTTTTTTCCTGATACTGCATTTGCCTTGGTCCACTCCAGCACCGAAAGGAAGCTGTCACAGAGTCAATCACGGCTCCGACGCCTTTCTTTCCTGAATGATAAGTTCAAGTTTGGAGCACCTCACTTTGCATATGAAGACTGGGGGAAGAGGGTATATTTATTTGCAGCTATCAAAATGATTTTCATTTGCCATTTTATAGCTCAGTCCTGTAACTTATACGAACCTTAGACAACTCTTCTTATGTTAGCTTTTTATTTTTAAAAAAAATAGCTTGAATAACTTAGTACCATCCACGCTTTAGTTCAATTTTTGCACATTCTACCCAGATCATTTATGAATATGCTAAACAGAGGTCTCTGTGGGACTTCACCTACATGAAGTGACATTTGACAGTGACAGGAGCAGTCACATCCCTGTCAAGGCAAGCTTCAGGCCTACAACTTTCTAGAAGTTACTCAGCCTGTGAGACCCACCTGCTGGGCCATGGGCAGTTGCGCACCAGATCCTGTGGCGGATCCGCTCCTCCCTCCACCAGAGCAGCTCCCCACAGCAGCTCGGGGCTGCTGCCCTCTCTCTGACTACATATCACAAGCAGAGCAAGCTCATTTCCCAGTCACCTCCACCTGGCACAGAGTCCAGGTGTGGGAGAGAGTCAATGCCCACAAGCCTCTCACCAAGCAGCCAATTTTATGCAGACAACTGTCACAAGCATTTCTTAGATTTCTTACCACAGTTTCTCAAAGCTACATGCAACCCATCTAATCCAGGTGAAGAGACTGGTAAGCGTTGGACACATTGTGAATTAAGCTAAACTTTCTGCTTACAGTATAACACACACACGGACAATGCAAACGAAGGAAACAAAAGACAAAGCACAGCGAGAGGACAACACCAGAGAGGTTGCAACAGCAGAAACACAACTGTAGCACAACACACAGAGTTACACACAAAGCTTACGTCACAACTCATCAGTATGAGACCTTTTAGGGACTCACAGTAAAAGCAATGAATATTCAGCAGACTAAAACACAGTACTTATTCTTACATTTCTCAATCTGCAAGGCCAAAAATATCTGCCCAAGATTAAGTGAAGCACCTTTGAAAGGGTAGAAACACACACACAAAAAAAAGGCAGGCAGAATCAGAGACCAGGCATTTATTTCATCATCCCACCTCCTGTCTCTGCACTGCCACATGCTCCCATGTGGAGACAGGTCATCACATGGGCCCTTACACAAGAAAGATAAAGGGTATATGGGGAGAGAGAGGCACAACACCCCCACAACATACATAGTTGTGTGTACCCCAAAACAAAGACAAAAATGCAAACCTTGTATTACTGTGCAAAATATCGTAAGTTTTGAGAAAATCTTACCTGCAACATAGTCACCAAAACCAATAGTAGTTAAAGTGATAACCACAAAATAAATTGCATCTAGGGTGTCCCAGCCTTCTATGTGCTTGAATATAACTGCAGGAAGAGCAACAAACAGCACACAGCCAAACAGTATGAATATTATTGTTGAAATTATGCGAATCTTTGTCTGACTCACATTCCATTTCTATGAAAGAAAGAGAGAGGGAAGGGGAAAGACAGGAAAGCCGCTGTTAATAAAATCGTGCCACTGTGCATAAGCACCTATCACCCACAACAGTGACCATTACAGCTGCTCAAGAGAACAGTGCATTGCAATTACCCAGACAATCAGGAAAATCAAAGTAAGATTTGATTTTGAAAGGGTTTTCGAAGGAAGCATGTCTATCTGAAACATCTGCCAGCAAGACACGCAGGGCAGTGCTGGCCTTTACACTGTAGCTGGATTTGCAGTCTGAGTGAATGGCATGTGCAACATTCATAAATATTAACAGCTGATCATTCAAAACTTTGGCTTGCTGGGCTACATTTTTGAGTGGGCTTCAAGTAACGTTTGTGGCTGTCATGTCTCAACTTCTTGGCATCTGCAGATAACCGAGTAGAATTGTTCACAATTTTGACCATACAGTTCTCCCTTTAATTAGACAACTGGCTAAACAGAATCACAGAAAATAGTGCTAAAAGGGACCTGAAGAGATGATCTATTCCAAACCTGCCTCAAGACAGAATCAACTCCACCTAAGTCATTCCAGACACATTACTGTCTAGACTCTTTAAAGCCTCCAGTGATACAGATTGATGGATGTCTCCAGGCAGTATGTGATCATGCTTAACTCTCCTCCTCATCAGAAGGTTTTCCTAATGCCTAACCTGGATCTCATCTGCTGTAATTTAAGTCTATTTACAGTCTTATCCAAGGCAGACAAAGCGAGTAATTCACTATTTTGCTCTTTGCAGCAAACTTTTACAGGTGTTTTCTTTCAGGCATCTGATGAACATGCTTCTTTCAGATTTTCCTTTTCACCTGCCCATTCTTGTTGCTCCACCCTAGAAATCCACACACACTTCTTTAGGTGTGGTGTTGAGGACTAGACATAAAACTGAAGACATCCTAGAGCAAAATATAATGAAAGGATCCTTTCATGTGTTTTACCTATTATTCATTGCTATTTATACTTCTGTGATGTATGCTTTTTACAGCAGGATGATGTTGACCTATATTAGCTTAAGAGCTCAGAACTCCTTTACAAAATTGTAGAATCTTTCCTAACATGTAAGTATGTATTTTATTATTCTAACATATAGTACTTTAAACTTTTCGAGATCTCATTCTCATTCTGTTCGCCAATCCTTAGTTTTAGTTTATCATTTTTAAATTTAGTTTAAAAGCTTTATCTGTTGTCTAAGGTACTAATGAACTTTTTTAGCTACACCAACACTAGAACAGACCACTGAAAAAATCCTTCTTGACATGCCCTTCCAGTTTGACAATTCCAAATCATACAGTTTTCCACCCGTCCGAGCATGTTAATTCAAATTAAAGGAAGGGAGGAATTGCACAAAAACTGGAATGTTCCAAAAAAGCAGATCATTTCTTATTAGAAAAGTCCTTGACTGTTCATGATACCTATTTTCTTGTACACTAATGCCAATGGGAATTGTTTTAAGGTCAGCAAGGTAAAAGTACAGCTCTTTTAACTCAAATCAGTGTAGCTCAGGCAACAGGAAATTCCCTACTCTGACCTATCATTGGTCTCCCAGTCCCTTTTTTGGGGAACAAGTAAACAGAACAAGGGAGTCTTTCAGATTTGATATATAGATCATTGTTTTCATTCAGAGATTGCCAATAAGGGGCTATGCCTTAATTTTATTCATATGTACACAAGCCCACACTACTGGATGGGTCTTTTCCTCTTCGGTGGCACTAAAGCTGTACCATTTTGCAAGGAACAATTTAATGTCCATACACCAAAGAAAATAAAAGAGCATGAACCTCTAGGCTTGGACGATTTGAAGAGTCAGAGAGGATGACAACACTTTCAACTCCACAATGTCCTTAGAGCCTCGTGAGGAGAACATGGCTAAGCATGGTGGAGAACACGGCTAACATGCCAGAAAACAGGCTCTGCACTGTCTAGGCTGTCTTGCCTCCACAAACAGCCAAAGCTTTAATCACCTGCAGAATCTGCATGTATCAGATTCCTAAATATGCACAAATTTTATTCTGCATATTTAGGAAATATGCCGAACCTCCTAAATATGGAAATGCAGGTCCTACAGACTGCTTCCCCAGATAAGAGGGCATCTGAATAGGGATTTTGAGAATTGTGATTTAAGATTCAGACCCCATAGGCCTTCTGTGAATCAACTCCAAGCAGCAGCAATGGTTTCCATATGTTATTCCTACAGCTCCACTCTTCCATCTCTGTCAACGACTTCCTTCCACAGTCTATATTACAATTTCTAAAGGTAAACATTGTAGCAAGCTTAGGAGTATTTTAAGAGCAAAACAAATAAAAATCAGTTGCTTGGAGTCTTGTTGCTCTTCCTAATGGTAGTTACTGAAGAAAATAACCCATGAATTTCTGACAACTCCACCCAACTCTCAAATAACAATGTTCAATGTTCTTCCTATCTTTTGCTATATATCTGGTTGAAATGAATGAGCTATGCCCCATTTGCTGTATTTTTCAACCAAATTGTTAAATTTAGAACAAGTGGCATACTCACAACAAAGGTATCTTCTACTTTGGCAATTCCTTTTCCAAAGATTGTTCCTAGTTGATCTCCAACACCAGCCAACAGAAAACCAAAGAGAGGAATTCCCAGTAAGGCATAGATGATACAGAATATCTTGCCACCTTGTGTGCGTGGTGAGATGTTTCCAAAGCCTAAATTACAAACAACTTGAGATGTTTAAAAAGAAGTTACATATGTTAAAGTATACATTTAAGAGGAGTACAGGAACAGAACAGTTGCAAAAGGTCCTTCTTGGTTAGCCATATGATACAACAAGCATTGTGAAAAGTAAATGAAAGTGTATGTCATTATTCTTGTGAAAGTAAAAATCAAAGTATTGCACAATTCACCTTTTTTTTTCTGTATATCCTGTATTTTTTCCTTAACATACTGTATATTATACTGAGGAGCAAATCTGTCATTAGAATGTCATCACCAAAGAAATAAAACCTTGACTTCCTAGAAATGACAATTTTCCACATCTATTACCTATAGTTAATTCCAATCAGTTAAGATCTGCCTTAGCTTCTGCTACCTAGAAATGTTTATTACTAGACTTAAAATCTACAGCTGCAGTACTAGGAAACAAGGTGCAATTTTCTTTCAGATGGGCTGCTTTTTTAAGGGGAGCAATGTGAAACAGGTCATTTAGATGAGAAAATGACTATATCTCCTAGGTTCTTCAAGGGTTGTAGACAAGCTTTAGAAGAATAATTGATAGCTCATGGCTCCTTCCATTTGAAAATTTGAGTCATTTTATCAACACAACTGTTCAAAACAAACAAAATAAAAGCCACAAACCACACACTCTGGATATACCTAAGATACCTTGATTGCTGCAATTCCCTTTAAAATGGAGAAGCAGAAACCTGAAGAGCACAGGCTCTTTAGATCTTATCTGTGAAATGCCCTCAAACATCAGAACTGGTAAATGAGTGATTTGTCCAGTATCACACAGGAAAGATAGGGCAAACCCCACACATGGGTTTCATGAGCATCAGTTCTTTTAATTCAAAAGGTTTTCTCCCTCCAAGAAACACTCATGTGTTCAGGGGGGAGTAACACCCTAGTGTTTTTGTCATTAGTTTATTTCTCAGCATACGGATGTGCACCCCCAAGAATGTCAGAGCGAAAGCTTGTCACAAAAGCTTGTTTTCCAAGGGGACATTAAACAAAAGCCCTTAAAAAATTAACATCTGTGCAGAAAAACATAAATAAGTAAAACAGTAAAATATTTTAGCAAGCAGTTGTGACAATTTGTTTTCTCAGCATTTGTCTTAAATTAATTCAAAATTTTGAATAAAAGATACTTTCCATATACACACAAAAATCATTCAATGAGAATCCAGTTTTCCACTGAAAAAGAGTTTAAGTAGGCAAATTTTATCAGCTCCATTGACAACTCTCAATGCCAATTTTCTTCTAAAAATAGCTTAGTATTTATGCAGACTGACAACTGTAGCCTTCCACAGCGCAAAGCACGGTTAATGAATGTCTCACCTATTTGTCTGAATTTTTGTTTTTTTCTTTGTAGTGTTTGTCTTCATACAAATATAGGCTTTTTTTTTTTTTTTGGTTCTTTTCTCATGTCGAGAAACTTAAACCAAAGCTTTGTGTCAAAACTAAATTCTACTTTCGGTACTCTAAAGAAAAAAACGTCCCTTGCTGAGCTTTATTAAGGAAAAAAAGAAATCACATGGAGAATACATTTCCCTCCTAGATATTTTGCCTAAATATTTGCTGCTTCCAGGTAGTAATCATGCAAACAATAAAATCATTGGTAAGATCAAGTTTGGCTAGGTAGGAAAACATGATGTTGATATTAAACTTTCCCAAATTAAACTCATCGCATTCAGGTCCTGGAGTCCTCCAGTTTTACGCATCCTCTCTGCAGTAATATCATGCCAGGGAAAAAAAAGTTTGACCCAGTAAAGTGGAATACAGTTACAACACCTATGGTACAACACAATATTCTTCCTTGAGCCAGGGCTAAAATTACCAATGATTAAGATTCAGAAAATTTCACAGAACGGTTGAAGTTGGAAGAGGCCTCTAGGGATCATCTAGTCCAACCCCCCTGCACACACAGGGTCACCTAGAGCACGTGGCACAGGGCGGCATCCACAGCCTCTCTGGACAGCCAGTTCCAGGGCTCTGTCACCCTCACAGGAAAGAAGTTCAAGTTTGCTCTGTGCATTCACGTGCCAAGCAAAAAAAAAGTCCCCTGAGTTTTAAAATAAAATAAAATTAGCTTCTGTTTGCTCACCACAAAACAAAAAGGGACAAACAGATCCAAGCTACTCTGTTTTCATAAATATGTCTGTGCATGCAACAACAGGAGTTGAATGGTTGCCAGCACGTAGTTCTTGGGAGGTCGTAATGCAATTTAGAATCAGGAGTCTGGATATATCAGGTTTATAAAATTCAAACAGTGTTTTGGAAAGAGCTCCCCCCCCCTTTTTTTTTCCTCCCCTTTTAATAATATATAAAGACGGCTGTCTCCTAATGGTGACAAAATACCAGCCCAACCAAGCACAAGTCAAGGAGTCAATGTTATTTATTTTAACTTCATAAAGCAGACTGACATTTTCCTTGCATCCCACAGCTATTACAAAGACAATTGTTGCCGTGGCATACTTCTTATCTGCTGCTAATCATTATGAGAACAAGAAGTTCACGTTCAGCTCTATGCATTCACATTTCTAAATTAGAATCATACTTTGCTTGAAAAAAGGATGGTACTTTGTTCACTTTTATCCTCACAAATTGTTGCTTTTCATCCCCCCAAATGACAAATACTTGTCTTCCATAAATGAAAAAGATGTCCTATAATATTAATTACCCTTAAAAAGCCCTTGTGTACCCATTACTGGGTAAAAGAACAAGTGGAACAGTTTCTCTCTCCAGATGCTCAGTTCACTTAATTCAAACCACGGCTCCTTCACGACGTAACATGTGCTTTAGTGAACTGATGTACCAAGGGGTTTCCAGCAGACACGAGTTGTATTTCCGACTGTGTCCTGTTTCATAACCGCCTGCTGCTGCGCACTGCAGCCCAGGCTGCGAGCTCCACAAACCGAGCCCACATCTCATCTCTTGGCTTCTCCAGAGATGAACTAGTGCATCATTTATGGAATGGGAGAGGAAATGTACTTCTATTTCATGCAGTTGATTTAAGTCCTGAGGGTTTTGCCCAAGCAAAGCATTACTCCTTCCTCGGAAGGGCAGCAGAATACTTGACAAGGCCACGGGAATAGCATTACCCCTCTCTGAGGACCGTGCAGAGGCTGAGCAGGGCACTCTGCTTCACCAGGAGACCTCCACACTCAGCCACAGCACCACATGGCTCTTCCTCCTCACACATGAGCTTCCCTCAAAGAGCTTTTAACCAACTCTATCTGCAACGAGCCCTTTACGGAATACAAAGTTTTACTTCCAGAACTGGGTCAGTTTTGCCCAAGATAAGGGCAAGGCCATTTTCAGATTCCTTATCCTCAATGCGCCTTCACTTCCACCACCAGGCTCACAGCTTGCCTCCTACTTTTGCCAAATGTCATTCATGCCCGCCTCCATGAAGACTCAAACTACATTTTCCTTACAGGAATCTCAGTCACCCCCTTGAGTTGGCTATATAGGTTAAATCAAGGATTATGCAAAAGAACAAACAAAGAGATTTTAGGAGTTATTTTTTATTTTGACTTCTCCTATTTATTTGATATATTTGAGGAGGAAAATGTATAATATTTCCATCTGAAATAGGTTACTATTAAGTAGAAATTTTGTAGTTGTGTATTGACTGCAAGCATATTATTAGTTTTAAGCAAAGCAGAAAATGTTTCAAGTTTCAATTTCTAGTTGTTTTTTTCATATAATGAACAATAGTTTATGCTGCAAACATGAAAAGTTTGTAATGCCAGAAATTGTCACAGTATTGACAAAACTCACTTTTTGTTCAGGTCTAAAAAACTCTGTCTTTACTCCAGCCTCTACAAAACAGAGATTAATTTCAAAAATCTAATTTCTTTTTGAAGTAAAGGCCCTTTTGCTTTTTAGATAGCTGGTATCTCAGTCTTTCAGAAAGCTCTTTTAGATACACATTTTCAAAGCAGAGTTAGAAGAATAGAGACTCCAAATGAAGGCATTTTAATGGAAAATTCCTAGACAAAGCAGGGCATCTACTCAACCTAGCTGGCCATAATCAAGTATTTCTCACAGGTACTTTCGAGAGTTCTAGAACTAGACTTTACTTGCAAACTGACTGAAAAAGAGTGCTACCACTTCTGATTCATTTGTATCAAATAGTTCAAGTGGGGTTTGAAAGTCCCAGGGAGGGCTTTGAGCATTTTCCTTTCAAACACGAAAATTCAGATGCCAGTAAATATTTTCTTTTCTTTTTTGACATATCCCAGATCATAAAAGACATGATTCATAAGGCAGCAAAGTGAAAATTACACAAAAAATACTGTCATATTTTGAGATCTGAGAACTACTAATAAAAGCTGTATGTTTGCATACGTGGTCAATTCATGTAGTAGCTTAACACTGAAGAATACATATTTGGTGAACGTGCACCTCCTTAATTACTCAAAACGCGTGAGGCGGGTTAGAGCAACCTGCCCCTGTCGCGGCTGCGAGGAAGCAGGAGCAAAGCCGAGCCGCGAGCTCCTCGCTGGGACGGGACGCGCGGCCCGGGCCTCCTCCTCCTGCCCAGGCTTTGTGCAGCTGCTGCCGCAGGTCCCACCGTCCCGACCACGCAGCTCCATCACGGCCATCACCCTTTCCAAAGGGCACGCGTGTGTTTTGATACTGAATGTCATATTGATTCCGAGAGATCAAAAGATGCTTTCTGCAGGCCCCAAGAAACCACGTGATCAAATCGTTATGAAAGGTGCCTGTGTATTTCTGGTATTTGAGATATTTTTTCCCCTTTCAAGAACAGTTTGGGCTCAGGAGATTAGCATTTAAACATATACTTGCCCATCAATGCCAAGACAAAGAAACACACTTATTCACAGATAAATTTTGATACTAATTTTAGCATACACGATGGTGCGGACACAATCCTCAGGCAAGAAGGCAGTGTACATACCCATACTGGCTGCATGCAAATCTCTGCATACACTGTAGAAATTCAAAAATTTGCATGTTCATGTCCACTAGGCATAACTGACTGTTTTTACACGAATCCTCTTTTCTTTGCTCAGCTCTGTTCTAAATACCTAAATACCAAAAATGTAATATACATCTGTGCTCCTGTATCCATATATATACATATACATGCATATGATGAACAAATGGGTAACTGAAGCACAGGAAGGAGAGTCCAAAATTTTCCCTAGCATTTCAGCGCTCGACTCACACTGAATCTGTGGTTGAGGACGAAACAATTAGATTATAACTACCCTTAACTAGTGAAATTTTGTTATTGGAATTCTTCAGAGAGCCTTAGTCAAGCCTTCTTGTCCAAGGCCCTATTAAAATTGCTAGTAAATACATGCATCAACAGAATCTCCTTTCTCTCTGAAGATATACCCCTGCACATATACATGCACATACATTCAGGTGTGCAGTACAAGTCAATTTAAAGGCTGAGTAAGGATGAAGACCATTTGCAAATTTGAATACTTGAGTGAGCTGGAGCACCCTAGCAGTAGAGCACATGATATTTCTGTGTTACATATATACACATAAATCCTATCACACCTGCACATGCACTTTTTCCAGCTATTTTCATGATTTTTTTTTCCTCAGGTCATCCTTTTACAAGTTAAACCTTCACATTTACAGAAGCAGAAGTTGAGCTAGGGCAAATTAAATACTTTGCTATACACACACTCAACTGATGAGACTGACGGAGGGCCCTTGCTGAAGGAAGTGCCCGGTGCAATAACCACGCGGCAAGAAAACCTCCGCTGTAGACTGTGGTCTGTTATGAAACGGATTGAAAATCTGTCTAACAGAAGCAGGGCATAATTTCCTTACTCATCACTGACTTCTGGAAGCCGGTGAATTCCTCCAGTAGTTTTAGGAAAGATGCCATCATGTAATACTGCCATTAACTCATTGCTGAAAACAGCCTTTCCTTGGGTACAACACGGATCCCGGCGTACCAGAATCTGGCTCGTGTCAGCCCTACTCCACAGCGCAGGGCCAGGGCAGTGACAATACGTTACTTTTAAGGTTATGATGCTCTGGCTCAAGCCTGAGAAAAGGCATTTCATAATAAAGCTCTTCATTGCCAAAATGTATAACTTGCCCCTATTCAACTATAAGGGGAAACAGATTAATATTAATAAAACATATAGTATTCAAGAACTGACAGATCTGATCTGCTTTCAGTGGTTTCTTTCCATTTGTGTTCTGTGGGAGCAGTAATCAAATCAAAGCAACTTTTTAAAAGAACAGGATATAAATATTCATAGGAAATAAAATTCCTTTGAGTCAAATTGCTATGCTAGAGAGGTGAAGGCGAATTTTAAGGAAAAGTCTCAGTATGGGTCCAGAAGCCATCGCAGTACTCAAACTCACATTCAGTTGCCAAGGCAATTTCTGAAGGAATTGGGTAATAATTGTTAAAAGCACTTTAAAAGCTTTAGCATCAATTCAGATAGCTCTGCCTCCTGGTACAGGTTCTTCATTTCATTCAGCTGTCACTTTGCCCAGTGATGAATAGCTACTTCCCATCAGCAGCTGGGACGCTCTGTCCCTTTTTTTGTTATTCCTTTTCTAATGTTTTTGTTACTGTAATGGGCTTTGTTTTAGCTCTAATTTCAGCAGAATGGAGTGAGCTCCATAACCCCAGCATCACCAGCATTTTTTTCCTTAACCAAGATTGGTACATGGGAATAATGTGCTTGGCTAGCACAACAAGTAAAAAACAAATGTACTTTAAAGAAAAAATGTTTTAGTTCAGCATAAGACAACACTTTTATTACTTATATATTTCTACCAAGTGCAAACACATATCAAATAAAACAAAGTGGCACTCATTCTGCATAGTCATCAACAACCAAACAAAAATTGAGTTTTAGACTTGCTGACAAAAATGCACAGACATAAGTAAATTTCTGAGACTGCAAGAGAATTTTGAAATAGTTTACTTCTAGAGTGTCTGGGGTTTTCTCTTTTTAATGCCTTTATTTGTTGCTTATAAGTAAGCTGAAAACACAAATTTGTGAAGGTTATTGTTTACAAATAAAGCAATTTTTAGTGCCAGATAAAGAAAGCCCTTGCTGATCTCTCTCTTCTAAGTACAAAATAGTATGTGTGCTTTTGAGGTAAAGTTACTGTCAGCCTGCACATGTTTCTATCTTCCTTACAAGCAATTAAATGTGCCAAAAATGATAGCAAATAAAGGATTATGGCAAAATTGTAGCAACAAATGAGAAAGGCACAGGTGAAAATCTTGTCTCCGCTACTTGCCCTTCTTTTCCAGCAGCATTACTATCAGCAGAGGCTACAATCAGCATACTGTCAGCTCCTCTTAAACTGGTACAAGTGGCCAAAATTAATACAGATATCCTGAAGTACTAGATAAGTTCTGTCTGTCTTTGTAGTTTCCAACAACTTTTTCAGACATCCTATGCCACTGTTGCAGAACTTGAACTAGTGTCCAACAGTGAATATATTTTGCTCATCATCATTTTCTGTCAAGTTAAAGTGATTTGTCTTCCCGCTCCCCCTTCTCATAAACCACACATACATAACCCAAAAACCCAAGTACCCAGATAATTTTCTCAGAATAAGAGGTAACCGGAGAAATTTTAATGGCGAGAGAAAACAGGCCAGGGGAGACAGGAGGCAGGAAAAAGAATTAGGAAAGAGACCCTCATATATTGCATGCCCTTATCTAACTACAGATTTGTTTAATACTGTTTATAAAACAGGAAGAAGATTTTTTCGGGGGAATATGTATGTGCTTATAAGCATGGAAATAAAGCAAGTAATTTTTCATGTCCATTAGTTGATTATTATTCATTAAAATGTCCTGAATTAGCTAGCACTATGATATACCTGAACACTAACAAACACCATTTCCTTGAAGTTGTGGTTAAAAACAACCACCTAATTTCTAAGGATTTTTATTCAAGAAAGCAAGCAAAACAAAACAAATAAGTGCATGCTTAACTTAAACTTTTTTTTTTTTTTTAATTCATCTCATCAAGTATTTAGTATATACACCTGTGAGGATGAAGAATCTATTTAGGATTTCATTTGGCAAAATTTGTACATGTTTGTTCCAGTGTTGTGATGTAGTGGAAATCAATGCTGGAAATCATGCTGTCAGATCCGGCAAATTCTCCCATTTCCCAGAACTTTACACCATATGTCAGATATATCTCATTAAAATGGTCTTATCTAAGCAAGTGAACAAAGGACAATTAAAGCGATTTCAAATCTATTGAAAATCCTTCAGAGAAGATGTAACTCATTTTCTGCTTCCCTAGATTGCAATTTTTAGTGGCTTGGAACTATGTAGACGTGTGGGTTTTATCTGTGCAGGAGTTTAGCTTCAACTGAAGGCGGCACCATGACCGCGGTGCTGCCCTCCCGCCTTCTGCAGCGGTGCTGCTGTCACCACGGCCGCTTGCTTTTCTTCAGACCCCTTGGTAGACTGACCATCTGGGTTCACAGGGAAGATTTCCGCTTCATTATTTGCCAAAGACAGAAATCCAAAAGAAATTGGACTTTGTGTGTGCTTCCAATGTAAAGACCTCAGTGGAAGAGCAACCGAATATAAAATTGTCACCCTAGGCATGATGATGGCCAATAAGAAGATTAGTGTCCAGCAGTGCAAAATAAATTTCCAAGTTTGTGTTTCTAATATGATAAAACACTTTGGTTTTACCTGCTATTTTGCTTTTTGGGGGAAAAAAAAAAGCAAATGTTATTTACAGTGGACATAAATTTCACCAAGTTAAAAAAAAAAAAAAAACGAGAAACAAAAAGAACCCAAGAACAAGCATTTCCTCAGCAACACTTCTGTTTCAAATAGGTTGTGAGTTTTCTTGAACCAAATTGGGTGAATCTTTCACAAAACTCATCTAACCTGTACATAGAAAAAAAATGCAAAATGGACCAGAATATTTCATGAGACAGAGAACAAGTCTTTCAGTTGCAGGACTTAAATTAATGTAGTTCTGCATGCCAGTTCACAGAGGGAAAATAAAGCATGTATAAAAAATACTTTTACACGTGGTCCACTTTGTAAACATTATTTCACTTCTACCCTTCAAAAAGCCCTGAGTTTGAGCATGATGAGCTAGTTGGGGCAAACCAATCCCCCTGACTCCATGAACAGCTCTGACAGTAAACATGAAAAAAAAGCAGCTTCTACCTGTTCAATGAGATATCGTGGTTTTGATGAAAAGGAAGACAAGGAAAACCATATCCTGAATGAAATATTGTTTTTCTTATAAAACATTAAAGCAGACAGAGATATGGACAGCACAGTAGTTACACAATTAAGTGCAGTAAATCTTAATTGCTTTTAAATAGCTTTTAAATATGCTAAGTATCAGAACAAGACATCTATATTGCTTCCTTTTCACTCATCTTGAACCAGGGAATTAGAATAGCTAGTTTTTAATCCAAAAATGTAAACAAAATACTACTTCTTCTATGTAATTCATATGGAAATATCAAGAAAGAGATCACGACTCATAGGCCATTTCTTAACTTCAGCCTCTTTTGCTTACAGAATCTGGTTTTCTAAAACAGACAGACTGGAACATAATTGGGACCAAAATGGGGATAAATAGTGAGCATTGGAAAAAAAACACCCATAAAATGAAAATTCATTTGTTGATGCTATAATCATTGGATATCGTTGGATGGCATTCATTCAAGAGAATACCATACAGCTATGCTTGTAACATAATTAATTTTGTAGCAAGTAAATAAGTTATTCCAAATTAAAGGCTTAAGATTTTTATCTTGGTTTTAACCATGGTTTCCTTTCTGGGACCAGAAATACATGTAAGACAAGTCTGTGTCAGCTTGAGATCTCAGTTTCATCTGTGGATACAAAAAATTGTTCACATTTTGTTTTTTCATCATACATTTGTGACTTTTGGTAGAAAACGAACCATTAGGTAAGGTCTATTTTTTATAAACAAGCAGTTCATAAATAAATGACATTATCATAGGCCTCTTTGTATTCCCAAAGACTCATTGGGATTCATTAGCGCGAGTCTTCAGATTCTCTTCTTTAAGGGATTGTGACTTATCACACTTGTCATCTGGCTTTCTAAATTCTTCCACGCCCAAAATCCTTTAAAACACTCAACTGTTTAATAATACCCCAATGAAATCTCTACTGAATCTCAGGTGTTTAAATTGAAATCAGAAGAACTGAAGCACAGGGTAATTTTATTTTTCCCTGAATTGGGCAACAAGCTGTGTCTGTAGTCTGACATACATCAGCTACAATCTAAAGGATAACTTTGGAATCTGTCTGCAGAACTGGCACATTAGGGTCTTACAGAGTATTTTAGGATGCAGGCCTGCTTGTAGCTATGGGGAAAGACTGGGTAAGCAGAGAAGAACAAAGAAATCCTACACCAAGTTTTTTTTTAAGGTTTGTACCAAAGGTGCCTCTTTCCCAAAGTGACTAATATTTGTCTTTTAGCATCTTTTTTATTTTACCCCCTAATGCTTCCACGCTGATTTGGGAACATACTCCTTGCAGAATTATTGCCATGCCTTTGCATTGCTTAGTGTATGTTTGCATAACTGAATTGAACTCCAAGCTGCATAGATACTCTAGGCCTCTGCACAGTTTGGTAATAAGATTAATTAAGAATATAACACAGGCTCTACCCTTAAGAGCTCTGTGGTGAGCAAAACCAGCTATTTAAATCAGCTCCATGTTATCTGTGCTCAGCAAGAGAACAGACACTCTGCTAACCCCATTCCTCTTCTTTAGGAAGGTCAAATCAGGGTCTTTCTCACAAACTCTATTTTATTTTTTACCTTTTATTTGAAGCAGACAGTCAAGCTAGGCCTGAACAACTCACCTCACCTCATTTTATCATCAATATAATTACTTCTGGCTTCAGCTACAACTATCTGTGTGGCTTATCTTCTGATAGGATGGAGATAACTGGATCTTACAGTCAAATGACATGGGATGCTCTAGCTGAGGAGGCTTAAAATGAGCGAGAATGCCAACAACAGAGCAGAAAAAAAAAATTCCTCTCAAGCTGAGTTGGCCTCTTCTCTTTGCTCCCTTTCCATCAGCCTCTCCAGAGAAGAGTGACAAATTAGCAAGGCCTGGGGAATTTAGCTCCATTAGAATTCCTGTGACCATAAGAAATGAGCTTCAGTACTAACAGAGAGGTTTGGACTGCAGTGCACATCCTCTCGAAGCTCCCAAAACCATATCCTATACAGGCAGAATGTATTTAGTTTTTCCATCTGAACTTAGTCCTGTATAAATCAGAACCCCGCTCAGGGCTTCAAAGCTGCCTGAAAAATCCCTCAGAGATGTTACACAAGACTACCCGATGCTCAAGGGGAGTGAAAACTTAAATTCACATCCCAGATGACTTCTAGTATCAGTCAAACCAAAAGTCTTCCAGACAGTCAGGCGTGCCTGTCAGTCAAGAGTTGCTTTCCTTTAGCGTCTCCCTCATTTCACCCCCAAATGCTCTTAAATTGATTTGCAAACATGCAGATCTCCTTGCAGCACTATCACTATCGGTTTGCATGCTATGGTTTAAATAAATAAATAAGTAAATAAAAGGCAGAACACAGTGCCACAAGACCCTTTTATACCAACTAGGAAGGGATCAGAGCAAAGAGGAGGAGGACCAAAGGGCAGGCACCCATTACCCCAGGCCACGCTGGAAGTGCAGGCACCTGAGCTTACAGCTCTGTACCTGTTTGAATGCCTGAAGCCACCATTCGTGTCCCAGGAACACAAATACATTCAATGGACAGCACACCACAGCTAAAGTATATCACCCCTATGAGAAGTAATACTCGAACAACTACCATAGGGCATCTTTTACACACAATTTACATCACAGATGTGACCTCTCTGAGCTGGTCAGCTCTATGTGAATTAATTTAAAATAAACTTCTGCATAAGCAAAAAATGCAAACATATGTTTACTTGTCAGGAGGTGGGAACAGTAACAGAATATTGAAGAGCACAGCCCCATACCACTTGTAGAGATGCCAACATACATAGCTATTTAAGTGACCATGATGCAAATACATATGTGTAAACATATGTACGGAGCATATGTGTGAAACATATGTTATTTGTGCATTTGAAGAATAAGTTAAGTTTATGGTGTGGAGTTTTTCTTATATATTTCTTTCCAGCACACAGATGAGTCATGATATGGTAGCAAAATATCAAGAAGCCATTTCACAGCCTTTCCTGGATGGGTTTTCTCTGCTTCAATTAAGTTCTTTAACTGCCACTAGCTCTGAGCAAGGTCAGGTAAGGTATGGGAACACTGTGGCTGCCCTGCACTCTAACTACCAGGAATTAAATTGTTCCACTTCAGAACAAGCG
>NW_010578186.1:135634-161794 GCF_000705375.1 Tinamus guttatus | reverse complement strand
CTCCAATCTCCATTTCACTGATAGTTATACGAGACCCGTCATGTTCCTGCCTCTATCTTCTATCCTGGCTGCTGAGCACAGGACAGCCGGAAAGAATCTCTAACGTGGAAGATGATGTAATATTTCATATTTTCTTGACTGATAAAAATTTTATGTTTCATTACCTTTCATGAATTATACCTCTAAGTTTATTCTAAGCTTCACTTCTTGTTTGCAGTGTAATGTGGAAAGAATGATTATTTCTAATCAGTCTCTAAGTCACTATTCACAGAGAAATATTGGAGAATCTTAACTACTGAGGTAATCTAAATACCAAGCAAGAAATATGGTAAAAAAATAAATGAGTAGCACAAATGTGTGTCTACACTTACAAGTACAGCATTGACATTGGAAGGTCAATACAAAAAAAAATCTCATTAAAAAAAAAAGCAATGAATCACACACATAGAATCACAGAATGCTTAAGGTTGGAAGGGACCTCTAGAGATCATCTAGTCCAACTCCCTGCTCCAGTAGGGACACCTAGAGCACGGGGCACAGGGTGGCATCCAGGTGGGTTCGGAAGATCTCCAGAGAAGGAGACTCCACAACCTCTCTGGGCAGCCTGTTCCAGGCTCCAATTCCTTCTCCTTCTCCAACCCCAACTGAGGTTCCTCATCTCCTCTCCAGCTTCCCCACTCCTCTGCGGAGGCCTTCCAGTCAAAGGCAAGGTCAATTGCTGAAGGATCATGTTTAGAAGGACTACAACAGGAGCACAGACTGGAGCTCTGTTCATCTGCAACATGGTTCAAACATTTCATAGAAAGGCATAACAGCAGCACTGCTATAGTCAAGACTGGGCAAGAATATTAGTGGGGCAAGACAACAGAGTGAGGTGACACCTTGTATTAGAGCATGTGATGTAATTAGAAAAGCAACAGTATTTTGGGTAAAGGAAGTCTTCCTCAACTGTGCCCCAAAAGCAGTTCTTCCAACCGTGCTGAGTTGCTTGAACAGAAGATACTGCCTTCTCCTTCAAGTCTTGCTTCCTTTTACAAAAAAAAAGTAATCACCCTATATTGATTTCTATTCATTATAGTCATTTTTCTACATCATAAAATGCTGTGGTTTTATCACTATGTAATAAGACTTACTCATAAATGGAGAAATCCCTAGAATGCAGATAACACTCTTCAAGTCTCTTAAAAGATCACCCAGAAATAGTTAGCCATATGTCCTCACACTGCCACCACCTAGTTCTTCATACAACTACTCTCTAGCGTGTGAGCTGCTTTCGTTATAATGATCTGAGAACGCATTTTAAACAAATTTAAACTTAAATCTAAATGAATTTTAAAACAATCCAGCTTCTTTCCTATCCATATTTCTCCTTCCTAGTTCCCCTTCCCTATTGCAGCTCTTAAGTGCGTTTTTTTTTAAACTTTGTAAAGCTCTTTAATGGACATGGGAGAGTACTTGTCATATCACATTGCCTCGTAGGTTAAAGTTCAATATTGCTGAGGGCAGTTGCCAGGGCTGGTTACTTCCAAGAATGGCAGAACATGACATGACATAATGCCCTTCTCTTATTGTGCCATTTATACTTAAAGGAACGATGACCCTGTCTGCTGTTTGTACTATTATTCTTAATGAAACAAAACAGCTGAACTTGCAGTTTTAAATCATCATTTCTGGTATAAACTCTGAAACATCAAGTTCTAAGACTAGTTATCTGCCATCTGCAGCTCCTGTGAACTCACCCTTAAAAATAGAGCACAATCTCTGCAACACCCTCTGTGCTTTTGTACTAAAGTTCCAGACAAATTGATACTGGAGGCTTGTGCATGAGAGTCAGTTTCCTCTCACTCTCCCACCGAAGCAGTTTATGAGACCACTTGTAGTTCCAACAAATATGTGAATGAAAATAAAGAAATATTGGTATCTTGGCCCATATACTAATCAAAAGTCAACTGGTTGAAGGATACAGATTTCCCACCACCACCACCACCTTTCTGCCAGTGCTGCAGTAATCACCCTGTTGGTAATAACTGCAGCCTCAGACAAACCTAAAAGCCAAGAGATTTAGCAGGGAAATTTTTAGCCTGTGTGTTGAGACTAAAATTCTACTAGTTTCAACTGCTCAGTCATAGAGTTTGTGCATTTGACTTATTTCTCCACTAATTGACTATTGTCAATTAATGACAATTATATTGACAATACTGACAATTAATGACACTAAATGACTATTGTGCATTTGACTGTTTCTGCACTAATGGCTGGAGAATCATGCTGGCTAGTTCTTCTCCAGCCAATTATAAGATTCACAGATTTAACACCGCAAAACAAAAACACAGAACAAGAGTACAGAATAGAGAACTCTCTAAATCTTCACTGACCTATAGTGGATAAAAGCGAATACAAGTTCAACTGAACATCAGATCTTTATTTCATACTGGCATGTAGACATAGAAATGAACATTTTAGCAACAATGAATAATTAGCAGTGAAAAGTTGAGAATAGAGAAGCAGCAATTATTTTGCAAGAGATTCTTGCAAGAGCAGATTCAAAAGCTATTTATTAAGAACAATATATTATTAAGAATCTGTCATGAGTCATTACCAATTTATAGATTTCTCTTCATGCAGATGATTTACAAAACATTTCACAGCAAAATAAGGCATTTCAGGCAAATGCAAAACTAAATTACATTTTTATGTAGCCTAAGAAAATACCACTTCAGGGCTCAGTTGAAGCTCAATAAATCCCATAACGATGCACAAAAAGAAGAATAAAAGTTCTTCACTCTTGATGGTCTATAATGGAACAATGAATCAGATAACAGCCTCTTGTTCTAGAAAGCACATTTTCGCTGATCAATGCTTAACCAGACAGCAAACAAACATATGGACAGAGAAGTTCCCCTTTCTCGGGCCTTAGAAGACCAACATGTGGAGCAATGTTTCCAGCTCTCGGCATACCTCCTCTCACATGCACCGCTTTTTGTGTCAGGGAAAGAATAGAGCAAAAGCCTGTCTCCACCAAGAGCTCTTCCATGGCTCCGAGTCCACTAACATCACCCAAATTCTAGCAAATGTTGTCTCCCATACACATTCCTAAAAGAGAACTTTCACAGTTCTTCATCAAGAGCTCTAATGCTGACTTTTGCAAGTAACCTATGCTTTTCTCATTACAGCAAAGTTTATCAAACTGCAGTACAATAAAAGGATGAATTTAAACTCAGGGGAGTTTCAAGAGAGGACAAGTCTTAACCTAGCATTGGTGATACTTGAACGCACTCCAGCAAACCAATGCCCAAATCTATAACTACCCTCAGAGAGCCAGGTTAAACCAATTTGATTTTAGAGCAGGTACCAATAATATGTAATCAAAGATTATTCTATTCTAATCTATTAGAATTACAGAAGTTATTTTCCATAGCGAATACCTCAAATACCATGAAATGTTATCTAACTAAAAGCTGTAACAGATCTCATACTATTACTATATCTTATTATTTAGATAAAACATTACACAGTGAAATAAAATGATCATCCATTGCACTGAAAATAATTCTGGAATATTAGTCTTTAATCAGTACTCAAATAGTAAGTAAAGTTTAATTCAAAGCAGTTTTCTTTCAAGTAAAGTTGTACAACTAACATCGGGGACAGAAAAGAGCTTATCGGCTAGCTCCACAAGTGGCAAATAATGTCAAGCAATTCTTGAGAAGTATTTAATTCAGATTATATACCTGGCTGGATACATGATGTGAGAAGGAAGATCTATAAAACAGGAGTGGATGACAGCAATTATTCAAGTGAAAGTTGGAGTCTGGCTACCAGAAACCAGAGCAGACCAAAGAGTGAAGTGCCTAATTCATCCATTTGGTTACCATTTCAGCCACCACTGACTCTTTGATTCTTGGAGACAAGGACCACCTTCAGTGCCTTCCAATAATATCACCCTTAACCAGATATAGTTTTAATAGTGAATGAATTTTTATACACACATTTGAACTGAGAATACTCATTGAACTTGAGATACTCACTAGAGTATCTCAAACAGAAAAGAGCAGCAAGTTCTGTGGAATGAAAAAATGCAGTTACACTGAAAGCAGGAAAAAATAACCAAATGAAAAAAAAATTGGCCTTGGCAGATTTTCTACAGTATTTTAATTCTCAGAATTGGAATGCATTTTTCTAGCTCATACTGCTTGATACTCCTTGCTTATTCATCTAAATCTTAAAGTGGCACTTATATACCCACTGTATCAGAGCATTACTGAGTTACACTCATTTTAGGTGGAATGACTGACCTTGAGTAAGGATCCCTGCAGGTGAGGGAAATCTAGCTGGGTTCATGATCACCCATCACATTCTTGTCTGCCAAGAGTTGAAATTACAGTTTGCATGGTTGCTATGAAACATTTACAGTAAAGATGCCCATATGAAGTAATGTTTTATTCCCCCTCCTCACTTGTCCTTGGCATTCCCAAGCCCTGGTTACCAGAACAGTGAAAAACATGCAATTCCACAGCAGTGCTAGAAAAAGGGAAGGAAAAGACAAAAACACCACATCTCTAGTGAAGTCCCAACACTAACACTACTTGGAGATTTGTCTGAACACAGAGCCTTAACAAAGGCAAAAAACAAATATTTAAGAGATAAGTAATAATAATAAAATAATAATCAAAGAATATTCCTAGCTACCTCTCAAAAAAATTTCAACCTGATACTGCCTTAGAGAGAACAGGATGACTTTCAGGAAGTAAAATATCTAGAAGGAAAATGTTATTTTTCATCCCTCTCCTGTGCTAGTCCAGGCTAAAGTTTTACCTAACAGTATTCAAAAGAAAAATACCTCAAAAAAAAGAGCAACTCATCATACAGCCTGAGTTACTATCTCACATTTTTATTTTTAGCTACTGTGTAGCCAGCAGGTATATTTCTTACAGCTTTTTTTTTCCCCTCTCTTCCCACTCACACCCAGAAAAGCACTTAACTCTTCCCTGGTTAAACTCAGCATGGGCAGAAAGAGGCAGGTCATGCAAACACAAGGGTTTTCTGTGCTATCACCTAAGCCCTGTGTTCCATGAGTCCTTTTCACCTCCAGCCATCAATTCACAAGCATGAACTTCATTTCTTTCCTACTAAGTGAAAGCCTGAAGTCATCAGAATCACCCCCAAAGTCGAGTACACTTTGGCACCCAATGATTTCACCTGCATTAGCATTTCGGCTCATTGTTTTAAAGATTTTTTTTTTTTACTCTCTCTATTTGAAGAATTACATATGTAGGTTATCTGCATTTACTGCAGAAATGCACTTTTCGACTGAAAAATCTGGATTTCTATCCCACACTACGCCTGAACAAATCAAGCCTTCAGCAACCTAGAACTTGGCTTACTATTACACCTATTGACACAGAACTTGCAAAAATAATGATACTGAAGGGTGACATTTTCTAAAACACCAGAGGATTCAATACAGCAAAAGACTCACCGAAAAAAGCTAATGGATTTTGTTAATTTCCCCTTTGCCTTTATTTGCACCATATTCCCTTTTGATGTTTCTTTTTTTTTTTTTTTTAATGGACCCAAGCTCCTGGCAATAATGAGGAAACTATAAAAGAGAGAGACCTCTCAGCATACAAAAAAAGAAACACTTTTATAAAATGCTAATGCACTATTGCTATACTTTAATGCCATTTTATTTTGCGATGCTGATGGCACATCAGATTTTATACTACCAGCAGATGATTTTTCCTTCAAGAAATCTTAATGCCTTAATGCCTCTGTCAATCCAACTTATTCTTCATATTCTTTGAAAAAAAATGCAGTCATCACACAGACTCACAGAATGGTTGAGGTTGGAAGGGAGCTCTGGAGATCATCCAGTCCAGCCCCTCTGCTCCAGCAGGGACACCCAGAGCACGTGGCACAGGGTGGCATCCAGGCGGGTTTGGAAGATCTCCAGAGAAGGAGACTCCACAGCCTCTCTGGGCAGCCTGTTCCAGGGCTCTGTCACCCTCACAGTAAAGAAGTTCTTCCTCACATGGAGATGATTTATCTTTTAAATATCATTGAAATTGAACCCATTACTATTTCCTATCAGCTTGTAAAAACTAGACATTTTTGATGCTGCAAGTGTTTTTGAAGTTGCAAGCAAAAAAGCATTTTTGTAACTTTGCAAAGCTAAGCTCTGTCCCATGCTTTCTCAAACACACCACTAAAATAAAAGTAATAAAGAAAACAGGTGCTCTTTTTGCTGCTTTAGGCATTCAAGAGGCTGCCATATGTCACAGCAAAATGCAGTCAGACTGAATCTGCATTTCAGTATCATGTTAACCCAGAATAAAGCAGCCTTAAATCCAAGATATTCCTCACACCTCTCACAAATAAGCTATGCTGATGCAGAGGACCTTTGCTTCCCAGGTCCTCTGTGGCCACGTCAGTACCACACAGGACACTTGAGACCCAGCTATTCCCTGGGGCCTACGCACACAGGGACTACATTAAGCAGGCTCTCCTCTCCTATAAAACAACATGCCATCAGCCTCATTTCAGATTTGTCAAACTGCACAGGGAGAGATTTTTCAGAGCCCAGGCTTAGTGTTAAAGGCATCTAAATAAGAGCCTTACTGTCAAGGGTGGTCAGGAGGCAGGAACTCCCTTAGAGACAGCTTTGCTTTCCAAGCAGGTTACTGCCAAAGACACAGGCACCATCACATGGGCTCCCAAAAAGCCTGGCTTTGATTAAGGCTGACATTTGCTTTTTAAAAGCCGGTCCTGTTTAACAGCTCAACTAAACAGTAAGTGCAAGCAGCTGTGAACAAAACAGCACAGGATGGTGAACAGTTTAACATGGTCAAAGGGGAACTTCTTACCGACGGATCCTCCTGGGAGGGGGAGATGGATGCTACACACAGGTGCTTTTCTTTTGACCTTTAAACCCTACACACGGAAAGTGACTCAAAGGCTCCAGTTTTCTTTATATGCTTGCTAGAAATAAAGCATAACACATTTGTTTTGTTTTGTTTTTCGCTGACTTTTATTTGATATCCCAAATCCTTTGCCTCTGTTTGTTTACTGGATTGAGATTCTCCTGGTTAGTTGCACCACTCCTGATGCAATTATTAAACAAACAAAAAGGGAAGCAGGATATAATGCCACTCGCACAAGCCTTCTGCAAACAACGTAACTATATTCAGCAGTTCTTCCCAGCAGCCTTTCCTGTGTTGATATAAACAAGCTCTTGCAACTTGTAAATTAAACTGGACATGACAAGGAGGCTCAGAAATTCTAGACTGATTAGCTGGTGGCAAGAAACCTAAATAAAGACATCAAAATCCAGTTCCATTAGCACACTAGCATTAGCAGAGCAAGCTGTGAAAAATTCAGTGCTCATTTGCAGTGTAAATTGGAGAAAGTGCTGTAACTGACAAATTGACATTTTTCACTCCACAGCAAGACTTCCACAGAACTGTGCATAGTAGAGTCTGTTGTTTAGGGAATTATGGAAGGTGCAGGAGACTGGTGGAAAGCTGCATACCTACTAATTAGTTTTAACACAACTTTTTGCTAATTCTGAGGGGGAAAAAAAAAGATTAGAGTCAGAATGTGCACAAAAAGCGCAAAAAAGGTCTGTCTTCCCCCTCCTCCCTTTGCAACATCCGATAATCACTCAATACCACAAGAGTCACCTGGAAGAAAGTTTATCAATGAAAATAAGAGGATATTTTGAACAACAACAACAAAATAAATCAGTGATGAAAAACACTTCAGATGTCTGGAAAAATATTCCAGAACATAAAAATATTAGGAAAGTTTACAAGAAACATAAATATTTAATATTGTTCTGGATCAGGATTAAAAGAAGCAAAATGTGTGGAAAAGATCAGTACAAATAAAGATACGAAAAGCGATACGAAATGCCATTGATGTTACCACCTCCACTAAAAAGGCAACGTTTCTTCCCATTAAAGTTTCCTTTCGAAAATTCATCAGGTCAACATGAGTTCCTTTGTGCATTTGCACTGCTAAGAGGCTCCGTCATCTTAAGCTTTTCTAACATAGCTAACAATTTAAAGTTCCAGTATGACCTGACATAGCTTGTTCTTTCTATTCTGAATATGGCCCACAGAACATCCAAGTGCTTACACTTTACCAGATGCTTGCATATTGAAAAGGGCCTGTTAGAAAAAAATACCACTTTTCTATGTAATTAACGGTGTGAGCTGTGTATTACTACATAAATTCAAAGTGGCTTGACTTGGGCAGCACAAGGAATCTTGCTTTTCTCAACTTTCAGAGGAAATCTCAAGTATCATGGGCATGTCCTGGAAAAATCTGGCCTTCTCCTCTTCTTAGTTACAGTCTTTTGGGTTGATGAGGCTCAATTTCTTTTCTCTGATTTGCCTATTTAATTCCTTTTTTTTTCCTGATATACAAGCTCTCATTTGCTCTCATTCTCTGTATCTCGACTTTTCACTTGGTTTTCACCAGCTTTTCACCATGATCTTTCCCTGAGCAGGCCACGCTTCCAGCCTTTCTTCAGCCTACATGAGGTCAAGTACAATAAGAAAGTGCTTGGTAAAACGAGAGATAGTTCTGGACTGCAGCCAGCAGCTACCAAAATATATGATCAATATTTTTCACTAAAATGTTAACAGTTACTGCTACAAAATAATGCCATTGTAAAAAGAAAAAAAAAAGTAACTTTTTTTTAGGCAAAAATTAGGCAAATGCTAATTGCTATACTTATTATTCCCTCTCACCAACTATTTCTGGGATGCAATACAATCAATGTTTTTTTTTTTCAAAAAAGTTCAAGTGATGGTTCTTGATACCGTCATTAAAGAAAGCTTTGGGAAACATTATCCATCAGCAAAGTATTGATTCCAAATGAATTTCTTGGCTTCTAAGATATCACTGGGAATGTGGGGTAAACGACATAACAAAATATACTAAGAAAAGGAATGGGAAGGTAGAGAATCTGCTGCAACACTAGAAAGCTAAAATTTTCTGTAAATGTCAATAATTCTGTTTTCCTCTATGCAAGGACATCTTTGAGATATATACTCTCAAGGACAAAATATTTTAAAATTTTATTAATATTTATAAAAACAGTTTTTCAAATGACTTATGAATTTATAAGGTCATGTTTTGGTCCACAGAGAATATCTGTAGTGCTTGGCTGAGACTTATGACAGCTCTCTGGAGATATGCATAATCTGCATTTTTAGTCTCTTGACAATTTAAAATATCAAGTTATGTGATAGCCATATGCCCTCAAATTGGAAGGAATGCTTTCCTTATCAAAAGGTTACTTGGACGTGACAAAAAAAACCCCAGATATTACAAAGTAGTTTCAAAACACAAAATCATTTGATGACATGTGATTGTATAAAGCATAAGAGAAAACACACCCAATAGTTTTGCTCATTGCCATTTTCTTCAGGAAGTCATAATTCTAAAGGGTTTCCACAAGAGCTCCACCATCAGGAAGATGGTTTATGCAGTAAGGCAATGTCAAACATATTACAGCAGTAATGTGTGCCAGCAGTCCTGGGCTCCTACCTGCTTGGAGTTTCCCATCAGAAAGGTTCTCAGACGAAAGATAGTATTCAGAAGCCAAAACATTTTACACAACTTTTTCCACTACATTTTCTTAATTTTCTGTCATGAAATCTGGTATAGAATTTAGGGTTGTCTAGTTTGATCTGATTCTGACCACTCTACAGAAATGACCTGAAATCTTAATTTTTAAATATATTTTCTACTGTGTTATCTTGCCCCTCAGCCCTCTCCAAATCTCCTATCTCCTCTAAGCAGGACTCACGTGTTTCACTAGATTATGAGTATTTACTTACTTTCAATATTATGATTCCATTATTTTTTTCTAAAAGTAACAAATAAGTAATTTAGAAAAAAGAGCACACTACTGCAAAAAGATATTGATCAGTTTTAAGAAATATGTATCTTTAGAATAAAAGGTAACATTACGATGTAAAGTTTAAGCAGTCAGATGAGGATAATGCAAGGCTGATTAGCTATCCTTTCGAGCTATCCTGTTGTTTTTCTTGGCATAATCTGATAAAAAATTTACACTTTTTCAATAGCTGTTTTCTATTATCTTGTGGGTCTGTTGGTGTGAAATCAATATGAGTTTGTTACTGACTTCAGGGAGGCCAGAGTTTCACTTTTTGTTTTCACTAAACCTGTGTTTTAGTCACTCTGGATGTGAAAGAAATACTGCACAAGGACACCATATTCACACATGCAGACACGTGTACACACAACACACACAGACATAAACACAGCACACGCTACCTAACGAAAGAACAAAGGTGCTTGGAATATCTGAAGAGAACAACCCCCTCCTTAGCAATAAGCATATAAACATCACACAAAGACAATAATTTTAACAATTCCTTACACACTGCCCTCCTAATGTAGGTCTTACTTTTCTCCATCTGAGTTCTCATTCAAGCATTTTTGTGGACACCTCTCCTATGGCCTGATGATTATTCTGTGGAGAGTTGCTCCACACCTCTGAATAGTGCAGAACCCTGTAGCCAAAGGGGAGGAACTGAAAGATCAAGTTCTGCTCCTGGTTACCCCTGCTCTGCTCCTGGTTATTACCCCTGCTCGGAGGGGTTGTAGCTCCGAAAAGCAGGAAGGACCCAGACTTCTGCTGGGCCAGGAGACCATGGACAGAGCTCCCAACAGCTTTGAACTTTCCTCAGTCCAACAGAAGATTGCTCAGAGTAAGTCTCTTTTGGACTGCTTTAATTAAACTGAACTGAGTCTTTACAGTGTTCTGGACGACAAGTTGACCATGAGGCAGCAGTGTGCCCTCGTGGCCAAGAAGGACAATGGGATCCTGGGGTGCATTAAGAGGAGCGTCTCCAGCAGGTCGAGGGAGGTGATCCTGCCCCTCTACTCAGCCCTGGTGAGGCCACATCTGGAGTATTGTGTCCAGTTCTGGGCTCCACAGTATAAGAGGGATGTGGAGCTGCTGGAGAGAGTCCAGCGCAGGGCCACAAGGATGATCAGGGGCCTGGAACATCTGCCCTGTGAGGAGAGGCTGAGGGAGCTGGGCCTGTTCAGCCTGGAGAAGAGAAGGCTGAGAGGGAATCTAATCAGTGTATATAAGCACCTCAAGGGAGGCAGTGAGGAGGATGGTGCTGGCCTCTTTTCAGTGGTGGCCACCGACAGAACTAGAGGAAACAGCCACAAACTGAAACACCAAAAGTTCCACAGAACTTAAGGAAAAATTTCTTAACAGTGAGGGTGACAGAGCACTGGAACAGGCTGCCCAGAGAGGTTGTGGAGTCTCCTTCTCTGGAGATCTTCAAAACCCGCTTGGATACCACCCTGTGCCACGTGCTCTAGGTGACCCTGCGTGTGCAGGGGGGTTGGACTAGATGATCTCTAGAGGTGCCTTCCAACCTTAAGCATTCTGTGATTCTGTGATTCTCACCTCTTTTGGAATCAGGAGAAAACAACAATACAGAACGTGATTATTACAGAATTGAATGAATATACATCTCAGTCAGGTTTTAATGCACATGTGCTTTAAATCATGCCCTATTTAACATTCATGATTACACAGCTGATGAATTTCTCCTCATAAAATATTTCCACAGCCTCTTATAATCACCTCAGAGAAATCTGCAGCAATGTTTTCCTCCTACGGAAGAACTGTTAGTGCAGCTAGGGAATCTTAAAGGCAATTATCATTTCTGTCTCTGCAACTACAGAGTAGCTTTAAACCAGTAAATTTGGAAAAATTACCATTAACAAATATATGCACACATTTTAAATCAAAAGACTTTCAGCTCATAAACTATAAAAAGATAATAGACTGTCTTACCTATGGTGGTAATAACAGTGCCAGCAAAGAAGAAGGAACTTCCCAAGTCCCAGTGACTGATCTGAGTAGATGTGTTTCCTAAAGGTATGATTCCTGCGTTTATTGCTTCCACTACTTGCTGCAAGTTCAAAAAGACTTTTGTCAATATTCATGAAGCAACTATTAAAATATACATTACACAGTAAATAGATTAAGTCACTTATTAAATTCAAGCAATAAAATGGAAAAGAATCAGCTTTGACCTACTCAAGTTTTATTATTCAGTCAGGCTAGAATTCAACCTTCAGAATATACCCTAAACACATAGGACTAGTTCAGCAAGCTGTAGAGCTATAAACTCCAGATAAAATCAGAACGCACAATGTATTGTTAGTCTAACAAACACATCTTAGTTGGATGACAAAATTATTTTTAATGTTGCAACTATTTTGTTGAGGAGAAATGTACATTAGACAAAGATTTAAAATTACAGTTTCCCAGAATATTGCTCACGTTAGCTGTCCTTGAGTTAGACAAGCATATGTACTTTCTAAAACAAAGTCATGTTAAAATTCCAGGAAAAAGTGTTCACGCATTATTTTGGATCAAATGATCTCAAATCAATTAAAACCTTTTTTGGAGAGCAGAAAGGTCAATAATTAAAGATTCACAATTACATCTATGGTCATGAATTTTCACAATTTTAATAACAAATTCAGAGTGAACACCAAACATACGCATATAAGAGTACCTCTAAGAGACTACAAAATTATATACTCTGTAGTTCTTGAATTTTTCAATTCTATGTAATATAATGAGCACACATTTGTGACATTTTTATTTTTGAAAATAAAATTTCAGAAAATTTCCTATTTCACTTGTATCACTGCAAATTACTATGACAAGTCTATACCTGTGTAGTTATCTCTGTTGCACATACATACCAGCATTTGAATTAACTGCTGCTACTCAAGCAAAGAGTATACTTTTAAACCTGCAATAAATACTTTAAGGAAGATAAATCATAATTTCATTCTGAATCTTTAAAGCACAAGTTATTTCATAATCATTGTAATGATAATTAATGTTTAAGAAAAGAACCAAGAAGAAGCAATACTGCAAATGCTAAAATGAACATTTTAACTCATAGCTTTCTGCTTGGCAAAGTTGTCCAGCAATTGATTAGGCACATAAAGACACTCAGCAATAGGGCAGCCCAGAAGGGTTTTCTGCATGGGCAGTCTGTGTCAGAGCAATGGTGTTTCACAAGAGCAGTGATTTTGGTAATTACAAAATACGGTGTTAATTTGAAAATGAAACAATCCTGGTTTCCAAACAGTGTTGATCTGGGTAGAAATTACAAAACAAAAAAAGCAATGCTGAAAAAAATGAGCCATCAATTCTTCCTGATTAGGTCTTAAGTGCACCATTTTCAGTTTGCCATTTTCAAAGCTCAGATGCACAAAGTAGCCATTTTAAAGTCCACAGCTGCATCTCTGCAGCCACAGAGGTCTTTACTGCTGCACTTAAACCATTTACAACACCCAGAGTCATCAAGATAAAGCCAGCTTGGGCATCCTTACGGAGATTTTACATTGTTCTATGTTCTATACCTTTAACCGCTTTAATTTTCACTCGTTTGAAAATACTGATCAAATATCTGAAATTTCCATTCCTACTGGAAAAGGAGGAGGGCAAGGGAAGGGGAAGAGAGCTTAACTTGGCTTTTGTTTTCTTTTTTTAAAAAACACTTTTTTCTGCATTTGTATATTCTGTGCCACTTGTGCCATATTTGTATATTCTTGTAACAGGGAATACAAGCTCACTCAGCTGTGAGTACAGCTGGGTTGACAAACACAACCATGTGCATCACTGTAGGAAGGGACCCATCAGACTAAGCAGCATGCGAAAACCCTCCCTTGTCTTAATTTTATCTTTTCCATACTTCAGATACTCCTTTGACTTGTAAAACAGTATGCTGCATTACAAAGTGTACTGAAGGCATTTTGAACATTGTTTCCCTTCAAGGGACTAAGAATTTTCCTCAGAAGTTCTTGTACCTGCAAATGGGAACATGCTCCCTCGTAAGAACACCTATGGCAAAGCACTGGATCAATATAATTTTATGGGACCATTCATGTTTTATTATAGTTTATTCCACTGCATGAATGCACTATACAGAGCAACGTATCTGCTTAAGCAGTCTAAAGATCAATTTTATAAGGATCCAGATGTAAAACGTTTTCAGAGATGTATATCAGCCACTGCAAATTTTTCAAGCCATGCTACTTCAATGTCTTTGATATGAAGGATGTGTTAACCTAAGCTGTTCAGACACCCATTACAGCTCTGTATTCCACAACTACAGTATGCTGTAACTTCAGAAGAAACACACAACTTCACCCAAATCTGCCATGTTAGGTCAGAACAACCAAAACGCAGCAGATGGCTATGAAAGACAATTTGCTAATCTGCTATTATTATTCCTCTGATAGTAACCAAGAGCTAATTAGGAATGGAATATATACCAGGGCAAGTATGAAAGTGATGCCTCCTCTTTGCAAACCCTCCTAGTGTCTGACAATGACAGTTTTAGGGAATTTCTGAGTGGGAGGCTGCATCTGCATCATGGTGTTAATCTTGTTTTTGGTGGATCATTTTACCACGAATTGTCAAATTGCTTTTTACACAGTAAGAGAGAGGTTCCAAAATGTGAAGTAATCCACTCAATATTTTGCAATGGATGGGCAGTCTTAACAAGCCTCTCTGTACACCCACTCATATTATGGGACACAACTCCATCTGCGGCAATGAGTTCTCCGATTTATTTGGGGATTGTATGAAAATGCACTTCTTTTCCAGCTTTTCAGGCCCTTTATAATTTTATAAAGTCCTTTTCTTATGAGAAACTTTTGAATAGTCATTCCTTATTCATGTTCTCCAAGATTTTCAGGATCCCATCAGCTGTCTCATTTGCAGACTAAGTCTTATTTAATAAATAATATATTTATCTGTTTAAGTAAATCTATTGCATATTGTATATGAACAATTCCTTATTGCCAGTATTTCCTGTTGACCTTGTTTGTACCTTTAACTGGCTTCAATACATTTTTATTTTAAACACAGCTTTAATCACAAATGGCCGCCTTCATCATTTGGTTATTAAGCTTCCAAGCACACCATGCTTTCTCCTGCGTCCTGCCATGCTTTAGAGGAGCTGTCCTTAGCACCAGCAAAGCTACTGCATTATATTCCTTCCAATTCTTCTGCAACTCTTCCCTACCACCATGGCCAACAGGCCTGAAAGTGGTACGGTTGTGGCACAGTGAAATCAGTAATGCTATGTTGTAAAACCTCTGAAAGAGGCCTGGGGATTTTGCAGGGGTAGCTGTGTTTTAAAAGTCTTTAGATGAAAGGTCGTCTTTTTTTTTTCGAGTTTGGTCAGTGCTTGTAATCACATCCTCATCTACGTCTATTCCTAAGCATAATAATAGAACAAAATAATACACAATTCCTACCGCAGGCACAGTTCAGTGCACTAATTTCAGGGCAGTAACTCCTTCTTGACCACAACCACTGCACAAAAGTGCCTCAAATATTGGCTATTAACATCTCCTCAGCTTGTAATAAACCCTGGGAATAAACACAATTCACTGAGGGCCAGGATGTCACCGTCAGTGTTTAAACAGCGTGATATTCATTGTCAGTGCTTAGTTCAATTCAATTTTATCTGTCACTTTATTTCTCAGTTTTCAGTCTTTTTTCTTAAATAATGCTTTACTATCAGAACAAATACAACCATTTAATTTGTCACAAGTTCAGCATGACCCTTTTTCCTTTCTTTGTAATCTTTTTCTGGTGTCTGAGCCCTTTGGCAGATCCTAACTTGTATAAAAAACACTGAAAATGTTTTTAATCCTGAAAGTTAGTATCACAAGAACTCTGTGTAATCTGTACATTTATTATCACTGAGTCACCTGTTAGCCTACAAATGCTTCATATAATTTTAATATGGAAAATATCTTGATTTTCTGAAACTTGTTTTACAGTAAGAAAGATGAGTTATAGTCTTTGTGACAATTTCTTTTTCTTACCTATAGTTAAAACCAGATTCAGCATCACAGAACCCATCAGCATTAAAATAGGGATGACAGTGATTTCAGTTCTTAAACTGTCTAGAACATTTCACCACTTGTTTTATCTTCTGCATGTGTATCTACCTACTGGGTGTTTGGTAATTAGATGACTGAGGACTGAGCAGAGTAGGGGTCACCCATCTGAGATGCCAAAAATATGCAGAATATTTTGGAAATATATGGAAAATATCTAGAAATATGGAGAGGTTTATAAGCCAAAAAAAGGTATCTTCTGGTAGTCAAACACTGCATTATACAGAGCAGCAGAACTGAGCATGGGTTGAACTAGTCGTTCTCCTTCTCCTCACCTTGCTCCACATCAGGCTCTGAGTTATTTGCTTTTGAACCTTGTTGTCACTTTGCTTTTATGAGACAACGTAACACAAGTTTTCATTCCTCTCAGCCTTTCTATCCAAAGATTAAAATAGAATCATTTTAAATTATGCATCTGGTAAAATATAGAACGTGCCTTCTTCTGTTACCTGGCCTGCCAGGAGTTAGCTCCTCTTTCCTGGCAACACACTTAACAAGTGATGCTGAGAAGTCAGATATGCCTCAAGTTTGGGGAAGCTCAGTACTAGCCCGGATTTTTTCCCTCGCTCTTCTGTCGCCGCTGTGCACAGGAGCACTCTCCTTCCACCTCCACGTGCAATGATATGTCCCTTACTGCGCAGCCACTGCGCGCCTCCTGCCCTTCTTCTTCAGCTTTGGTTTACAAGGAATGAAATCCTAGCTCTTTGTCCAAGGCACGCTGGGAAGCTTTTAACACTAAAGCAAACTGCTCTCAAGCCTCCAATAGCCCAGGCTTTTGAAACACTGTTGAAAGGGACTGCAATGATGTTTGCATTATAGCACTGTGAATCTACCCATTTCTGCTTAGTTTGGGTCACATATGACTGTGATCTGCACTGGAAACTAGTAGCCAATATGTTGAAGGGCTCTTTTCACCCTATGTTCATAATCTGCTCGAGCAAGTATATAGAAACATATTAAAATGTATTTATATTTCTAAATATGCACTACAAACAGGCTACACACATACATTTTATGTGTGTATGTATAGATACATATGTACACATATTTAGGGAAGGAGCTCTTTCTTGGCTTCTTGAAACCTAAGGCAGTAAAAATTATTCAGACAGCTGCTCAAGGAGCTTGACTTACTAATGGTTTCTAACTACTGCACTATCAAAACCAAAAGTTGTCCATCAGATACACCAAGCTACATGGTTCTAGGTCTTACAGGAGGGTTAATCTGAACTAAATATATCCTGCAAGATCTCAAACACTAGGAGCAGTGGAAAGAGTTAGCGTCCACACTGCCTGGACACAGAGTGGCAATGATGGTTACAGGATATATTTCTTATTCTTCCAAAAAATTCGTATTTCCTGTATGCTCCTGAAGAGTAAAGAGTGTGTGCTTGAGAAATTCCTTTTGGTTTAACTGCCATGAAGAAAACAACAGCAGGAAAGAGAGCTCTCATCACCCAGTGCACAGTGAAGGGAATGGTCCCGGGTGAGAGGGAGGGTCACAACCAAGTCCTTCCTCCAACACCAGGCAGAGCCCAAACGGACAGATCTGGCTGTAGGAGAACAGCAGGAAATGGAGCAACCCAAAGCAAGAAATACACACCCGAACCAGGGGCTTCAGCAGCCCCCCTGGGTTTTAGAAAGTGAACAGAAGGTTATCTCTGTGGAGGACAGGGTAGGTTTATGATCAAGGCCTTTTAGAAAGGTCTTCTATTTAATAAATATTCCTGTACCATGTTACAGCGTTATGATCAGGGCATATAGGCAGAATTTAGGAGCACACAAAATACTAGGATGAATACTATACTTTCAGAAGAAACAAGTAGAAAAGGGATCTTATTGTATAAGTTAGTACTATCTATATGCTTACAGATAAGAACATATAAACTCAAACTTTAATACACAGACACCTTACTAAGGATAGACACACGCACAGGATCACAACCCAAACTACAGCTCCTGCACTTCACATTTTAACCACTTCAAGCACCACTCACTTCATGTGGTTCCCAGGCAGCTCTACTACTGGTATTTGCAATTCCTTAATGTTGCATTTCTAAAATGTTGCAGCATGGCTTTGAATGCTAAAAATCTGATGCAATGGCTTTCTGGATCTCCAGATAAATAAATAAAATACAATAAAATACAAAGTATCAATTTCTTTTATGGTGATCTGACAATCTTTTCACAGCTTTAAGGCTTGTGAAGCATAAACACCTGCTGTTTACAAGCTAGGATCCAGATAAGCATGGGATGCTTTCTATTTGGTTTTGAGGAGGCTGGAAGGAAGTGCAAAAAAAAAAAATGCCTAACAACATCTAGGGTCAAAATTGCTGCATGTCGAAATCCTTTTAAAGATTCCCTGCTCAGAGGATCTGTAGACTGCAGCTCATATGGCTGAGAATGTACCTAATTGTTGTGATTCAAAGAATAAGTTAATTCTGATCTGATCTACGTTTAATAAGCTTAGCTAATGAATTTCACATTTGTATAAATAAATTTCAGATTTGTCTCAACCTGGACAAAACCTCTGTTTCAGTCTGTGATTTATTATCTCCACAAACAATACATTAAGCTCGAAAAGCTTCCAATCTCTGGAAGAGTAAAAAAGGATTCACACTTCTTTATTTTAACAGTTTCCTGCATAATTGGAGATGTTTCAGCTCAAATTGCTTACTTGGCTAAAATAAAACAACGTATTTCTGAGGATGCAGCAAAATTATTTTCTTGGCACTAAGACACGTATTGCAAAGATCTTGTAAAAAAGACGTAAGATCAAATTGTTGCAGAGGTGCAGCATAATGTATAAAATATATTCTCACTCCTTCTAAATATAGAAAGTCAAATTAAAGTCAAATATTTCAAACAAGAAATTAATCATGTAAGAAGTCATAATGGCACTCTGGAGCGGTAAGTTTGATGAAAGAACTGTCATTCCCATGTCATCCATAACTGTGTCAGGCTTTCCTCAGGAGACGAAGAGAAAACAAATTCCAGGCTCATTCACAGTCTAAGAGATGAATGGACAGAGGAGGGAAAAGGCACCCGATGCACATGTAAGGTGAGAGCAGGCATGGAACGTGGCTCTGAGGACCCAGCACTGCCGCTCTTCTCACGTGAGCCACAAACCCCAAGCAGCACCCAAGGAGACCAACTGGTGGGATCAACATCCATTTGGCTAATGCTGGTGATTCATGAATTATTTATTTATTTTAATGTAAGGACATATTTTGCAGGCGTTCAGTTTTTCAGAATACTCGGAATCACATACTTGGAAAAGGTTTAAAAATCTTAAAAAGAAATTTACAGAGTCCTTCGTTGCTGAGGCAGCTGGGTGCAGCAACCTGAAAACTCATTTACATTTCAAAATGAAGGTTTTGTAAGACAAAAGCTACCACAAACAGCACTTTGAAGACGTTAAAAGCTCATGCTGTTTATTCTGATATTATTTTTCCCATTTGCTAGGCTTTTCAGGATAAACGCATTTGTAAGATGTTTGTGCTAAAAGAACCAAAAACGAGAGATGTATTGTTATTAAGTTGCAGCTTATCTTTCCTTTCAGTGTCTTTATTAGGCTTCAGATTCTACGCACTAAAATAACAAGAATAACTCACACCAGCTTGCTGGGGCACTCTAGATACTTTAAAGAATTAAAAACAGATTCTCCCATTTCCAACATTTTATGGTGATACATTAAATTACTTTCTTCTTAAGGATTAAAGGCATTTTTTTAAAAAAAAATGGTTTATTAAGGTCAACATTAAAATAGATAACTGCTGAGCCATGTCTAATTAGGTGATGTTTAAATAAAAAGTTCTTCTTTTAATCAGTTTTCTGTTTGGCGGGGGAGCAAACACTTGTCCGTCATAATCAAATTTTGCCTCATTCAGATATCACAAAATACACAGCTCCCAGCACATCCTTAACTTCTAAGAAAAATGAGTTCTGTGGGGGAAACTCATTTTCATCCTACAGAGGGAATGTGACATAATAAATAATAATGACGATTTTACCCAGTTGTTGGGCATAATATCCAGTCAGGCTCACCTGTCCCCAGAAACAAACCCTAAATCCCAAGGTGCGTCATGAACTCAGCAAGTACATACACTGGCTGTGAATAAGGACATACATGTAACATGCACATGAGCAATGTATCCCAAGCCTCCTAATATTTGCTACCAGGCACAGGTGCATAAATAGAGGAGACTTTCCTAGGTACTTTGCAATACCTTTGTGCATCTGAGTTTGGAAATAGTCTCCAACATCTTCAAATGTTAAGCAGTAAGTTAACATGGACATGGAACAGTCACACACCAAAAATTAACTAGAACTAGATTGAAATAATTAGAGACACAAGTTCTCTAATTAGAGATTTTTTTCATTCGATAATACTTGCTGGATGTGGGTGTATAGCTAGATTAATCCCAGGTTTCTACCAGCTTCTGCCAACAAAAAGCTCAGCAGTGAGGAAAACAACTGTTCAATGGGAGAGGTAAAGAATCCCTAGTGTAAATGAGGATCTAGTTTATATAATTTTTCTCATACATGTAAGACCCACACTGAACTACACTTACTCTTTCAGTCTGTCATCTGGCAATTTCTTAGTGCTTCACAGCAGGGCCTAGTTGAGAGCAAGCGGAGAGGGAAACCAAAAACGGTCTACAAGAAACTGCCAAGAGTTCTTCTTTTAATCACATCCCCTTACCTTCACACCCTGGCCTATTCAGCCTCCACCACACCACTGCTTTCTCATCTGTTAATAAAAATGAGATCATTTTTAGATCTTCCAACTGAAACTTTAAAAATCAGAGTTTAACAGGCATGGCTTGCTGGTCTGTTGTATCCTCACCAGACTCTCCAAGGTAGTATTTACATGATGACGAGTTTTCCTCCTGGGAATTTTACTTAGTTACAGCACCCTTATTGCTGTGCACTGCCAGCCTCAGCATTGCTGTGGACAGACACAGTCAACCAGTTAGTAGAGCTGTTAATATTAGCTTCAGGCTACTGTAAAAGGAGTTAAAATTGCCCTAAAAATGGCTATTTGGGTGTACAGATAGCATGTGCATGACTTGTGCACATTTTAGGTAGAGGACTAAACAGAAGTGCTCATGAAATATCAAAAATTGATGTATCTGTTATTAGATCTAAGGGTCACACATGCTGTTGTTCATTCCAGACATATTTTATCATTAAAAAAAAAGTGGTTTGCACTGAAAGAGATGTGTAGCACTGAACCGTGGAAGTCTGAGGTGGAGCGGGTCATGAGAGACAGATCTCTCTGTCAACACATGGGCAATGTTGCCCGAAGTTATAGGGAAAACCCTCGTCCCTTCTCTGAGGCAGCTGAGGCTACTTGGCTGCCCATCAGCAGGGTGCTCTATTTCATTAACTATGGATGTTTTCTATACTGCATGGCATCTCTTCATTGCCTCATGTTTCTCACATACATAAAACATATGAAATTTATATATAAAAGTGCAATACATTCGCCTCTGAGTGCACCTAGAGGAGCCACATGTTCACATGGCCACTTGCAAACACATGGTTTAAGGAATTCAAAAGTCAAACACATATATCTGTGTGCTGTCAAGTTGGCAGAAGAATATATAGTCATGTCAGGAAGGTTTTGGGTTATTGATGAGAGAAAAGAAGGATGGAGAAGAAAATTCCCACATGTGCATTTATAGCAGCTGACAACTTTGTACATTGTAACTAGCCCTGTGGCAGAGGGAAGATTTTGGCAAAGAGAATGTAAACTATATGACCTCCATGGGCTACTGAATTGGACGTTCATTTCACTTTTATAACTTTTTTAAAGTTGAATTTCTACTTTCAAAATAGTCTTTCCGATCTGCTCACCTGACTAAGCCCTCACACACTGCACAGTCCGTTAACAGCCTGGGATGCTCCAGACTGTTGCAGAGTAAAGGTTAGACGGCCTTTAAAATCAGAAACCATGAAGACTGGAAGTGTCTTGCACTGTGACAACTAGCAAAAGCCAGAGCCAAACCAACTTCTGAATTCCCAGAACCTTAGTTCAAAAGGAAAAGTTTATAATGAATTTCATTATAATTTGTCTCAAGGTAAGTACCTGATTACAGAGGACATTGCAGTCTGCAAGCTCTGTAATTTTCTTCACACACACTAATCATTCCAGCTTCCTAGTACTCAAGTACGTGCTGATTTTCAGCTTTATATATTTCAGCAATTTTAAAAATATCATTTACTTTTTTCCTCACACACAATACTTGTTTCTATTCATACAGACATTCAATCAAAACTGAAGAAAAAATGGATTATATTGCACTAACAGTCAGATATAAGTCCAAAGAGACAAAATGTCCCCCAATACTTTAGCTTCTGAGAAAAACGTTAAGTAGAGAAGAAATACGAGCCAGCTGTTCTGGCAGTAACGTAGACTTGGAAACACAGATTCCAGAGTCTGCTTTATTACGGATTTCTCCTTCTACTTTGGGCCAGTCGCTTAATTCTACATCTTTAAACAACCTGATGTCATGCACTGTAACTTAGATAGAAGGAAGTGCACTTGTAGCACTTAGCCTCTCTAGGCCTCCCTTCTCCATTCATGAGGGAGGATACAGCATCTCCCAACCTTCATGAAGTGCTTCGCACTGTATTGAGGCACTGCAGAGATGTGGGATGGGACAAGGAGAAATTCAGTTTTTCACTTATCCTGGCAGCAAGCACAGCGAGTTCTTCCCACAACTGTCATGTCACCCTCTGTGCTTTATAAACCCCTCATCCTTCTGGCCATGCTGAGGGAGCTGGTGAGGAAGAGAACTAGTCCTGAGGTGGGAGCACTGCTAATTGCACTGAAACTGTCACTTCTTTTACACAGACCATCAAATGGGCATTGAATGCTGATGAAGTGTTTTTTTTTATTGCCAATCTGTGCTTCTGGGTAGGGAACCATAAACGCTAAAACATCTAAGCACTCCAGAGCAAATTTCAACTGTTTCTGCCTTAAGGACCATTTCATAGAAGATGTAAGATAATATTGCTTCAATAATTCTATTTTGATATTCATAAGTTCAGGATCTCACCTAAAACTTTTATGTGGTGAAATTTATACTAGATACAAGAGGCCGTTTTAATCAGAATGCATGTATGTATTTCCTTGAAAGTCTGTCTCACATTCTGTCCATAAAACCACTGAAACATTTATTATATGGCATCAGAACAGTTCATAGCAGCAACATTTTCTCACACAGGACACATGGAGATAGGAACTGCCTAGCTGTCATTTAATGGTTGCCACTTTCAGAACATTTATTAGGAAAAAAAAATCCAAAAGCTGTAAGAAATGTCCCTGTTTTGCCTTTAAAAATTCAGAAGTAATGTGCCATAAAGATAACTTCGCAAATCAAAGCTCTGCAGCAAAAAATGTAACGAAGTAAGTGTTGTTCTCCAATGCCACACTCGACGAAAGGTAGGTCTACAAAGGTAAAACCATCCTCTAGACACCCATCCAGATCAGCTATTAAAAAGTACCTTGAGAAACTCTGCTGCAAGTGGCTGCTCTTTGGGGGCTGCCTTCCACAGGAGCCTGGATGCTCCCTGCTCTCCTCCTTCCCTCCCCAGCTCAGCGGACCCAGGTGGCTCCACCACTCCCTTTAAGGAAGGGACTGATCCTCGCCCACTCTTGGCTGTTCCCCCACCTCCGCTTTTCATGGTTTGCTCCCTAGAACTGACCTTGCCACTCATTGAAGGGTCCCTGGATAGCCCTAAGAGTACGGGGACATAAGATTTAAGTCTGAGAGGCCCTCATAAGGCTCTGGATCCAGTCCTGCAGATAAATATTTCCCATGATTCTGGGAGGGATGCTCCGCAAAAATGAAGTCACAGGAGCACACTGATTCACAGGAGCTTGGGGATGTGCCTTTGAGACGTGGGGAACTGAAATACTAAGCTCACAAAACTGTAAGTGCACAGTACTTTCCTGTACTTAAAATCAATAGAAAGAGACATACAGCTGGAAGGAAAGCTGGCTCGATACAATCACTGTACACTAGACCTCCTTTAAGGTAAGGGACAGTGTATTTTCTTCTTCAGAATTAGGCTTTTCAAATATTGACAGGCCTAGTAAGGCACAATCAATATATCTGTTCCTTTGTGAACTATTAATTATCTATATTGCTGATGAATAATCATTTAATTAGCATAATGGGAGGCTTCAATGAAAAGCCCGTCTATTGAGTGTTCTGGACCTAAAAATAGCAATAGCTTTTCAACCCTGAGGCTCCGTATGAATATGCGACGGCTCAGCTTCTGGTCTTAAGGTAACACTGCCCGGGTTGGCCAACACAGAGCCGTGCTAACGCAGTCCCGTCCCCATTGTCACAGCAGCATTTGCCACATGTAACTCGGTCCTTTACAGCATAGTGGCCTTAAAGGGTGGGTTTTTGCGTGGATTACCTGAATGAGCTCATCAAGCTCCGTGGCGTTCACGCAGGAGTGCTGCGACACGAACGTCTGCTTCTGAATCACGATGGTGGTTCTCTGCGAGGTCTCGTGAGGCTGCTCCAGGGCTTTAAACACGGTTGCTCCAATTATCAAATACACGACTACCACCAGGAAAATGGTCGAGACTGTCTTCCATTTCATAACATTTATGGCCGAATCACTCTCCTCCCGTGAAGAAAGCACGGTAGGCTTGGTAGAAAACGACAATCTTGGTTTGGAGTTCTGAGTAGCCGATTTGGGATCCAGCAAGTCAGGTGCCGCCACTAATAAAACGGAAAAGGAAAGTTAATTTTCACAGTGCTGGTCTATGTCTTCAGCTGAACTTTCTTCTTGACAGAAGATTAAAGAAAAGCTGTTACTTCAAATGAGAACTCTTAAATAGTCAAGCCTTTCACATATATCTCATGCGGTGTTACAACAAATCTGCTCTTCTGTGTAGTATGACCCATTTCGTATATATACATACGTGCCTATATGTGCACACACACAAACACTTGTAACATGTGTAGAATTAATTTCTCTGCTTACACTCTACCGTTCCAGGAGCGCAGGACTTCCCCCCACACTGTTGCATTCCTTTGAATTAGTATAAGGTGGCGTTTTGCCGCAGAGATTCTTTACATCCCCTGCTGTCTTAAGCCCTGCTAAGCAGCTTTCCCGATGTATTTCACCTCAGTATTACCCAAGGAGCCGAGAAAAAAAAAAAAAAAAAAAAAAAACAGTCTTTCCCCCTCCCACCTATTTTGCATCCCATACTCTGAAAAATGTTCCCTTAGAACAGTTACATGATCACTTCCAAATTCCCCATGCACAACCATAAAAACATACCTAGTTCATCATACCAGTCACAAAGTATTTATGGCATATTGATTAAACCTTTCAGAAAATACCAGTAAAATATATCTGTATTTACTGGAAATGTCACCTGTTTGTTAAAGCATGTATTTATATTTACAGTGGCAAAGCCCCACAGGGTTAGGAAAAGAGAGGCTGAGTGTGCTACCAAGTATCTCAATAACTCATGTGATTACCAGCAACTACATGAGTACTAAAAAAAAAAAAGCCACCACATGAAGTGCAGGTAGAGGTCTCCTAGGGGAAGATGGCCACAGCAGTGACTGTACAAGCTATATTTAAATTGTTTTGAATCACGAGAATATTCTGAATGGTCACAACACGGCTCTCAGCTGTTGGTGGGGAAAGCCCACATCTAAATGTAGTTGAAATTCCCCCCCGGATCACGGGCATCAGGACATGTCCCCAGGCGCTGGTGGCATTTCCACCTGGCACAGCCACCTCCTGGGCACCTGCTGGCCCCAATCCGGAGCTGCAGGAGACAGCGTGGGGGAAAGGGAACAACCAAAAGGGGAGAGGGACCCGGCATCTCCATTCCGGAGGGCTGGACGCCCTGCACGTCCCACACACCCACCCCACAGGGGCCAGGCACCCCACACACCCCACACGTCTCACACGCAGGCTCCGCGTTCCCTGCTTGCACCTCAGGTGCTGGACATCGCACACCCCGCTCAACATCACGCGTGACGGCTGAGCGCCCCACACGTCCCACACACACACCACTCGCCCCTGGCTCACCCCCGAGCGTGGGGCACCCCACGTCTCACACACTCACACCTGAGCGTGGGGGCCCCCACACGTCTCGCACACTCACACCTG
>NW_010578186.1:59615-134963 GCF_000705375.1 Tinamus guttatus | reverse complement strand
CGGGCAAAAAATAATAATAAAAAAAATAAATAAGGGGAGGGGGAAGGAAAAAACAAGGGAAAAAAAAAAGAAAGAAAGAAAATGGGGGGTGCGCAGAGCTACCTGCGGAGGGGAAGGTCTCGCCGGGAGGCAGCAGCGCGCAGGGAGGCGGCCGGCGAGGCGGGACCTGCGCGCGCCCCGCGGCCCCGAGCGACGCTCCTCGCCGGAGCCTCCCGGGCAACTTTTGAACGGGCCGAGACGTCTCCGAGGCGCGCGGGGACCCCGGCGCCAAACCCGGCGCGTCCCCCCCAGCTGCCGCCTGCGTTTAACCCGGCTGCTCCGAATCCGGAGGGGTCTTTTATTTGTTTGTTTGTTTGTTTTGTGCGAGGAGTTAACTAGGAGTTAACTAGGTGGGATGCAGGAGTCAGGGATGGCAGCCGTGCTCCTATCATGCACAGTGCCACTGCTCTGCCTCCTCCCATGTGAGTCTGATGGATACCTCAGAAATGCTGCTCAAGCTGTGGTCTCCCCCACTAAGAAGCCTGAAATTGTTTCTGTTATTCCTGCCACGGGCTGAATCCTTGGTTTCCTGGCCATCTATCACACGTGACGGGATCCATGGGTCGGTTGTTCACACTGAGGCGCTTAACATCTACAGTCACCTAAAAGACGGACAAGAGTTTACCTGCAGAATCCAAACGCTGTTTCTGCCACTCTCTAAAAAGTCTCAGCAAACACATTAAAAATTAATCATCCTAATAAATGGGCATCAGTCACAAGGATTTAAAACCAGAGGCTCTATCTGTAAAATAGCCCAAGTCAGTCATTCCTTGGATGTTCAACGGGCTGTAGTCATGCTCAAATCAGCAACGCTATCAGCAAACGCTTTCAGAATCGCTTATTTTAACACTTCTCCGTATGGATGTGACATAAAACAAACGAGCGCGATGCCGCGTTCCTGCGGACTCCCATCCCAGCCCCATCCATCACGCCGGTGCCCTCTCGCACGGCAGCCAGGCCCCCCTGCTACGAGCAGGCCCTGTCCGGCCTCGTGTGAGCTCGGCCCTGTCCGGCCTCGTCGCCACGGACCCCACAGCAGTTGTTGAGTAACCAGAGACGCTGGGCCCCGTCCAGCAGATCCTTTTGCGAGTTGCCTTCTAGTCACAACGCGCAGCTTCCTCGACGCAGGCCCTATCCTCAGGCGGCGACGGAAAACGCCGGGCCCGCTGCGGTGGCGCCGCGCGCGGCTGCCTTGCCCAGGCGCTGGCGCCCTGCGATACTCGGTAACGATTCGCAAGCCCGGAATGTTTTATACATAAAAAACACCGACTTTATCCCCCAAAAGGTTTGTTACTCATAAGCCCATGTAAACAGACTGCTCCTATGTCATGGAAAGGAAGCACTTCGCACAATTTCTTCCAATATCCTATGGGAAAAATGAGCATGACGTCTTTCTTCCATGCTGAGCTGTGTCTGTATAAGCTGTTGTGGAAAATAGTACTACATGCCTTTCTTTAGCAATCTAAATATTTGGAGTATCGTTTTGTTTTTTCTTGGGCAGAGGAATTATTATTAAATGCTGAAAAAGGGTCAGGTTTATTGCCTTCAATGAGAAATCATTGGGAAGCCTTCCTGTAGCTTCCCGTAGCTTCAGCAGGGATGGATCTGGCCCTGCATTTAAGAGTCCCATCAGGCAGGTAGGGTCCCTTTTGGGCAATGGAAGAGGTCTACTGCAGCGGTGACTGCGCTGATTCCCTTACTCTTATGAGCTAAAAAGCTCTTGATGTGACATTAATTATCTCCCGGTTTAGCTGGTATATATCTTTTAAAAGATTGACTTTATTTTTCTGCCTATTGTGGTCACAGACACTGTGTACTTAAAATGGATTTGAGCAATGCATCTCACTTTTAGCACAGATATTCCAGATAGGATATTTTAATGATAGCCATCTTGAAATCCAGTGAGGAAAACCACATTTCTTTCTGCGGTGTACAACAAAAACTATTGTGTATAGCTGCTCGTATTTTCTTGGGGCCTTATATAGCACCAGCATTTATTCCATGGAGTCATGCCCTCCAATATTTTTATTGTAATGTACACCGCACATTGTTTGAATATTGTGTGTGGCCATTTTGCCCTCAAATTTGGAACTGTCACTTGAACAGTTTGAAGTGCCAGGACTGTAACAGTCCTGAACTTTACTAAACAAACACCCTCAAATGCAGCTTATCGCTGACAAAACATACCACCAACCAACATGGATAGGATTAAGTAATAGGAGGGGTTACCGCACAGAGCTTCGACTTTCCAAGCAAATGGGCTTGCTGCTGAGCCAAAGGGAATCTTTGGGAACAAGCCAACAAACAAAAATCCTAATTGCTTCTAATAAGACAAAAAATAAATGCATACAGGTATGTATACTAACAAAAGAGAGAAAATCTCACAACGTACAGTACTGCCAAATGCTGTCTAAAAATGTACTGGCATTAGTTTGGGATGGCCACAGACAGGGGCTGCTGGAAGCTGCTCAGCTCTTTGAACTGTGACAAGTAGGCCCGGCAGAGAGAGCCCGGCATGCAGCGTGCAGGGGAAGAAGTCAAAGTTGCGCGACAAACATAGCGATCACATATTCGTGCCCCTAACAGCTGTAGATGATCTAAACATAGATTTGATATCACAGGAGGACACTTGCAAGGAAAAGGTTGTTCCAGAAAAGAACTGCCCTGGAAAGACTACTTGGAAAAGACCGATGTAGAAAAATATCTTTATGTGTCGCTAACACTTCCTTTCCTCTTTCCAGCTGCAGGAGCCATCCCCTCCCAGAAAGGCCATGAGGAGCACTTTCTTGGTGACTGCACTAAGGTACTTGCTCAGCCTCCCCACCACTTCATGCAGTAAATTCTTTTCTCCCTCCTCCAGCTACATAATAGGAGGTACAACAGGATGCAGCATCCTTTATTCTTACTAAGTTGCACTGATTTCTACACTCTGATAGACAGGACTGCCAGTGAGAACAGTTGTCCCCCTGCTTATTCCCAAAGCTGGGTTTCCTCCCAGAAATACCGCTCCCCAGGACTGCTGCACCCTGGAAAGGAAAGGTGGGCAACAAGTCAGCTCAGGATCAGGGTGTGCTTGGTCATGAGCGTAGTTATTTAGGTCCTATTTTCCCCCCTTCGATGCTGCAGGGGACTCCAGTACCCTTCTGCAGCCTACAGGAGGTCTGCATTGGGCTTTGCTGAGGACACTCAAGCATACAAGTACCTCGTTGACTTCCGTGGACTATCCGCACTCTTCAAACGTGCACGTATTTGAAGTGCCTCAGGGAACCGGAGCTTTTGATCAAACAAAGCATTGCTACAGGCTCCGGCCTCATTGTGGATGCACCGCCCTCCCTGTAAAGGTAATGACACTTCTGTGTGACATGAGAGCACACAACCTTTCAAACACGGCCTGGCTCTTCTCAAAACGGGCCAAATCATAGACCCTGTTAATGTGAAGGATAAACCTCCACTATAGTTAGGTTTCATTACTACATAGCTCAGCAGAAATACTACTATTTACTAAGTTAATTTTAAGGCCCATTTTACTTATTCAGCTAGACTTACAAATGACTCTCTTACTTCTTTGGAGACATTAAAAGACCTCTGTCACTTCTTCATGGATAATTATGGCATTAAGGCCATGCCATGTTACTGTATTCTGCCATTAAGCCATTAGTCACATCCTGCTATGGGAATTTGCACTAAATGAGAAGCTAATGGCATACAGCTCGCTTCTCCTTTGAGCACAGGAGGAGACAGACCATGCGCAGGAGCATCAGTGGCACTGAGGGCCCAGCGCCGTTCGGGGCAGTCGTGCTCAAACTGCTCAGCCGTTCCAGTGCACATGGAATTTCCCAAGCCCACTCCCAGCCTGCCTGACCGGAAGGTCTTGGCCGGCCTCAAACTCCATACTCGTTAGGCGTCTTCATTCCCTTAACTCTTCCCCCTTCTCACACATACATACACAAACAAGAACGAACCTCGGGTAAGACTACTAATTACGCAGTAAGAGACTTCTTGAACTACTAATACAGCCATCGGTCTCCAGCACTTAAAAACATATGTGATCATTCTAATTGACATTTTAAAATGAGTAAAACATTGTGTGGTACAAATTTTATAGGTATTAATGAGTTTTACCTCATTAGAAAGCTATTACACCTACCCTGAATGTCTGTTTTACAGTGTAATAAATTATTTGTTCAGCAGAAAAGCCATTGTTTCTCACTTCATCAATTCATAAAAAAAATGTTTATATGTGCCCATCTATATTCATACAGCACAGTTGTCAGTTTTAATTAGGCTGTAATTCTTTCCATCACTAGCAATTCTTATCTATTTATCCACGTGCGGCAAGTGGGAAGTTGTTTTAGAATCCATAAAGTATTCACTCTTGTAATTAATATTGCGAATGTGTATTTTTCTTTACTGGCTTGCAAATCTCCCGGTGGGCTTCCTGCCTGCCTGTGCCATGCTACCAAATCTAATGGGATTTATTTGTCACATGTTCTGCCACTGTTTTTTTTGTATTTGCTTTCACAAATCTGTTATGCTTGGACAGATTCAGAAGCGACAATTATAACTAAATTTTCAATGCCGTTCTCATTAATGATTAATGGGAATTGCCATATGTCACCTTTATTATGGATTACTTATGCACAGGAAAAACTTACTACTACTCTGAATTAGTGATCTCCTCAAGGGAAAGCTTGTGTTGCTCTGGGATGATGACAAAATATTTTACCATTGCTGTTTTGTAATTTATTTTTCATTTTTGCTAATTATGGTCTCTGTTCAAAATAGGAGACTGACCATGGGAATATTTAGATTTTCTATCTGGCTGTCCACACCCGTTCGTACAAATCATGCAACTGTCCTCGTACACTTTTGTGGCACTACTGGGTAACTTATGCTGTGGAAACCTAATGTCTGTATTCTCTCTGCAGACTGGAAAAGCATGGAATACTCTGATACAGAAAAGAAATAGTATATAAGACAACACACATTAGACCTAGCAAGAGAATAGCCCAAATTCCTGTTAACTCTAAAGGTAGTTTTCCTTGAGTAAGGCAGCAAGCACTTTTAAACTATGCCTTGAAGAGCTCAGAATTTGTTCTTTGTATTTGTATAGCAGCACATGCACATTTTTTTTGGCACTCTGGAAATAACTGCAACAGACTTATGGCACAACAATCTGTAAATAAAATAAAATACAGACAGAAGACACTGGAAATCACCTGAAATAGTATGAGTGCTTTTCTTGCATAGTAATCCACAAATATAATTTAGAAGAGAAAAGAAGCCCCAAACAAATGTAAGAGAAGAGAAAATAGTCCAAGCAGTATTAGAAAAGTATCATGCAGAGATAATAAAACAACTTGCTAGCAGAAATAAAGAGCACAAATGAAAAAAAAAACGAAAAAGAACATTCAGTACCATCTATGTTTTTAAAAGCACTAGATCTATTCCACAAAGCAGTAGCCATAAGAGAAAGTAAAATGAAATACATGAATTATTTTCAAATATACAAAAGAGATTTGTTTTTTGTCAGTCTGTGAGTGCTCTGCTGGAAAAGATACTGTATATTTTTATGGAAAGACAGATTTGGTAGTCATTTTTTTTAATTTGATAGCTTGTTCTAAGTTAGCACAGACCTCTTATTTTATCTCTTTTCAATTATTTTGCCATTTTCTCTTCCCCTCATGCCATGTACAGAGCTCACAGATCACACTCTGAAACTAGGCTGTGCAAAAGAATAACTCCCAGATTCCCATTTAGGCACCTAAACTGAGGTAAGTGAGGTAACTGAAGAAGTAATAAATATATTAAATATATGAAAAGTCTGGCTCCAAGAATCAGTGTTGCAGCTGGCCAAGTACCTTCATGGATCTGCCAAACATCACCTGCCCTTTACAGTGACTGGATGTTCCTACTGCCCCAAAGATGCCACTGGCACGATGCAGGCCACAGCCTGGGTGAATGGAGCCAGAGAGATTTGAGAAGGTGCTTGGACAGCAAAAAGCATAAAGCCTGGGTGAATGGAGCCAGAGAGATTGGAGAAGGTGCTTGGACAGCAAAAAGCGTAAGTTGCTGTTACTCAGATACTCTCTGCATTGGCATTGTTTAAAACTTCCTTCCATCCTTGAACACATTTCTCTCAATTTTCTTGATAGCATAGACCTCCAAATTTTGGGTTTGGTTGTTGAATCTTGGGCTGGCACCTATGGCCAGACTACAGGTTTGTACACATCCTTTCAGGTTTATCATACTTGCAAATCTCTTTACATTTTTGCTAGAAATAAGGTATTTCAATTATGTAGTGCTACTGATACTAAACATGAAAAATATTCCCATGATTTTGTACAGCTTCATATTTTATTTTCAGTTGTGACAGTGAACATTCTAAATTGCTTTGAGGAAATGACTGGCCCATATTCTCCTCTTTGCATAGCAGATAAAAATATACTCCAAGTGTAAATATACTAGCGCCAAATGGATTTAGACTGTGCCTGCTGGGAAAGTTGCTTGATACGACTCCGTCACATAAAACATAATATTAATGCTATGGAATTTCCACAACATTTTAGCAACTTGGACATGAAAGATACTCTTTTTCTAAAATCCTCAACATCATAATATTTTTTAGAATCATTTGCCCCAAAAGATCGCTTATCCTACCACATAAATGGGAAATTAAGATTTTGCAATATCCTAGTGTTAAAGATACTCTTTCATAAAAACTATTTTGTTCTAAATTATTGTATACTGGCAAAAGATAGAACACAAATGTCCTACTGCTACAATATATTTAAACTTTCTTTAATATTTTTGTTAAAATAAAGGAGTATACCGATTTAAGAAGCACGATTGCCAAGAGAAGTTAATATAAGAACCATAAAGAAATCAATTCCTGAAATTATTGCTTTCCTAGCTTTTCATGTTCTCTCTCTTAACAACTTTATATATTAAGGAGATTACTACTCAAAAAATTTATGTAGGGCCTTATCGAGTAAGAACATCTCAATGCAAGAAATACAACAAAAGCAGCCTGCAAGGAAGCCTCAGGCTGAACAATTATACTATATTCACAGGGACACATTAGTAATTTTCTTCTTGATTTTAGAGGGATGATTTCTGCTATTCATAAAAATAAGCTATTTGGAAAGTCAGCTATGACCACAATATTGTGAATACTAGACTTCCGTAGGAAAAATATCTCTTACCCTAACTTATACTGTCACAGGGAGTAGGTTCTACATCCTGCCAGCAAATCTTAGGAAATGCATAGAAAACAAATACGAAGGATTTTGGATGTACCTATACATCACAAAAAAAAGTCCTGCCCGAAGAGCCCTGTGGGAATTCTAAGCAATCCACTGCAGTCGTAAGTTTGTGCAGCACAACACAACAACGCTCTCAGGTCCCAAAGGTAGGATAGATACAGTCTTCTCAGCAAGGAAATTGAACTAGTTAGTCTGACCCCCAGCGCAGAAAATTAGCTCAAGTAGAGCATTTCAGTGGCATGTCTATGTTGCCTGTAGTTCTGGACCTACCTCTATCATCTCAGCCACTTTGGGCTTTTCTATGGCATTGTGCAGGACACAGACATGTCATCTGACCTGGGACAGAGGTGCCTACATGCAAAACAGAGATCCTGACAAAAAGTCTTTCTTAGATATCTTTTATGTGCCTCAGTTTTCTCCAGTGCATTGGTCTGTGATGGTGTCTGGTCACTTGGAAATATTAGTGAGTGGCATTTGTTGTTCTCGCTTACATATTTGTGCAAAATAATGCTTATGCTCTGATGTTAAAATACCCTTAAATGATGGATTAGAAAGTTTAACCTCCCTTGCCATCATCAGGGAGAATTTTATTCAAAATAGGTAAATGATTTATTTACACCAGATGAGGTACTGAGCTTGTCATTATGCTTTGCCATCTTATTGAATAAAAAGTTTCTTCAGAGTCGGTGAGCTGTTGAGCTCACGCTGCAGCTATATGCCACAGAAGGGCATTCCAAAGGCATCTTAACAGAGCAGAAACTAAACTGTGGCCGGCAGCACGCAAGAGGACTGGATTCCAGCAGGAGAACACCATGAAACTGTTCAGGGAATTCAATGCCTGCTAGCTGCATGGAAAAGAAAAATCACCTTGAAGCCTAACTAGAACGACACTTTGCTATAACATGTTTTATAGTTTCAATTCTCACACCTCACTCCAGATACAGCCACTGATTCTTTCTTTTAATCTTATCATTTTATTAAATTAGATTCATTTTATTTATTTCTCAAAAGTTAGCCTTGAGCTAAGAAGGATTTCAGAATGGCCAACAAACCTTAACAGCCAGTTCCTCAGCATGTGACAAATCCTTCAGTGTATTATTCTTAATACCCAGGTACCCTAGGTTTCTCCTCTAGTTTGTAAGATTCAGTCTGGTGACTGAAAAAAATCACTCCCTCAGTAGAAGATGAAGCCCCACGATGAGTGGTAATCAGAACCTCCTCAGCAGGCATCATGGTAGGAAGGAGAGGGCATGAAATTCAAGGAAACCTCCTGGATTTAAGACAAGACCATAATCCAGCAGGCATGAGCAATTCTAGCACAATCCGAATCCTTCCCAATTAAAGATTCATGATGTGAGAAAAGGTGAGAGAGAGAGAAAGAGAAAAAAACATTTCTAGCTTAGTGATTATGTATTCACTTGGGCGAAGAAGACGTGAGCTCCAGTTCCTGCTCCAAGGACTGTTTATGCATTTTATCTAATGACAGCTTCAATGAAAAATCAAAGCACAGAGACTAACTACATCTGATCACTTCCATAGATATTTATCACTGATAGTCATCATCAGTCTCTGTCAGCAAAGACTACACTGATGCTACCTCCTTTTGAATTCTTTACCTAGTTTACTTGCTTGGCATGCAAGAAGAGAAACCATCAAGGATGCTGCAACACGCAGAAAATTCCTGCTAACTCAGTTCAAACAGAGTAATTAACAGAATTAATCAATTTCAACTGAATGAGATCAAAGAAATCTCCCATCAGTGGACTGTTTAGAACAACTCAAGGAAGATTAATTTATATCCCAGTGTTCTCTTGATCCCAAGAAGTTGTTGATGACAGAAAAGTAGAAAGAAATCTTTTCATTATCAGTCACTTTCATGATTACTTGAATACCCACTGTGTACAGAATACTCCACACATTCCTCTATTTTTAGACCGGAAAGCGACCTGTCAATAACCGCTGAAATACTTCAGTATTTAAAATGATGACTTATGGAAGAACATAAGATAGTTGCTGTGTAGAATATTTAACAAAAATGTTTTTTATTTGGGAGGTGTCATACCCAGTCATGTTTCTCTTAAAGTAACACTAAAGCCTTATTTCTCTTAAAGCCTTGTAAAATATTTATTGAGGAATTAGCAGCAGTTACTTGTACATTATAAACAGGGATGCATCTACGTTATCTACACCTACGTTAGCCACAAGCTCCAATTATTGCTATAATATTAAAAGCTTATATTATTATAACACCAGCAGTTTACAAATAATGAAATAAATAAATATTCCTAGATTAGTGATCTTGTACATACACTCCTAAACTGCAAACACAGATCAGAGCTGTCACTTAGCTGAACAGAAAAGTGATGCTGACCTGTGTGAATTTCTGACCTAAAGGAAAGGGCTGCATGTCTTATGGAAAATCTTCCCTAAAGCCCTTTACTACAGACCTACTGACATACAAGATGTTACAATAGTATAGTAAGCCCCTTTATGCTCCTTAGCTTCATATTTGCTTAATGCTACAAAATTTATAATGTCAAACTGTCTGCTGGCAGCTAGCCTGTTTGTGGAAAGAGCTGCATGGCAGGGTCACATGCAATAGAAGAGGACAAGGGTAGGTGACCCAGGCTGTCTTCCATCCGCATCCAGATCCAGATCTCCTCTCACTTACTGCACCCTGTTGCAATCCCACTGGTGATATATATATATATATAATATATATATGTAGATATATAAATTATTAGTGTAAACGAAATTAGCTTAGCTGAGCTTTGGTCATTACCTTCTGTGATTTTATCTCTGTTCTTGCAGTCTTCAGGCTCAGTTAACTCAAAGATTTGAGTCACCACAGTCTGCACTGAAGGGCCCATCTTAACTCACCTTTCGCATTAGCGGTAGATATGGTCCCAAGTTAGAATCTGAGTATATATATGTGTGTGTGTGTGTGTGTATACACATATATACACACACATATATATACACACACACGCATATATATGCACACATAATATATAGCATAACATTATGGGGGAAGTCAGTCACCCAAGAGAGGAATTCACAATCTCTTTCTAGCGACTGCCATGAACTAGCCACTAGGCAACGCTACAGAAAAAGAACGGTGCTAAAGCCAGAGACGGACAGGGATTTAAATCACTCAGGGGAGGATCTGTCCACACTGGATTCCAAATATTGTTTTGGCATACTTTGTAAGATATTTGACAAGGACAGCACAAAAGAGAACGGAAAGGAGGAAAAGGAGAGAACAACGAGCTAAGAGGCACCATTCAATGTAACATGGTAGCTGAAGCATATATCCAGGAGACAAGAGAGATTTGTGGTTATATCTTCCATCTTCCTGTGAATACTTTAACCAGCAAGCAATTGGGTGGAGCATTCTTAATCCCCAAATTTTTAGCTGCTGAAGATTTAGGGAATAAAACTATTGGCACCCATGTCCCAACAAGCCAAATCTAAACACTTTTATTCATTTTTTACACACGCTTTATGCAGGCACATTCCCATCAACTTCAAAGGAAGCCTAAAAACTTGGAAGAATTCAGTTCTCACATCATCTATGGCTGTGTCTCTATTTATGTTCCCTGGCATGCCTTGGCACGCTCCAGGGTCCTGCTGCACAGCTGGTTCACACCAGTGCCTGGCTGGAACAGGGCATGGCTCACGCTCACGCTGTGGGCTTCACCTTTCCTGTGCATGGGAACTGGCTCGAAGAGGCAGGGGGACAACAGATTGGGGCATGCCTGGGCTTGCCCCCGTGCAGAACTGCTGTTCAGCCAGCTTCTGAGCCCAGGAAAATGGGTTCCCATGTACCATGACACAGAAATAGCCTACGGCAAGAAGTTTCCATGGATGTTCAGCAGAGCACAGTCCTTGAGAAATATTCCTAATTGCATGAAAACACAAATGGCAACAGTGAAAAGGTATGCCTGACAAGAAAGCATCTTTTGTGTTGCATTACACAGCTTAGTCTGGGATGAAATTCAACTATGATTAAAAAAACCCCAAAACTACCAACTATTAATTTACAGCTCGCCAATGACAGTTATCCAAAGCGACTTTATCCTTTAGTTCTCACAAGAAATTTTCTCACTCACTAGGTCTAGCTAAGATGTGTGTATTAGTCTCATCACCATTGTATATACATGCTAAACATTGACAAGAGCTCTTTATTTCACTGCTCCTTTGAGGTGGAGGATTGCTGTTAAGTCCATTTTCATCAATGGGACCCAGAAAATAGTGACTTGACAAAATTATGTAAGGAGTTTCCTATGGACAAGAAATTTTTAATAGGTTTGAGTTCCACTCTTTGTCTACTCAATTGTCAATGTACACTCAAAACAACTGGATCACTTCTCCTTTATAATGGGCATTTGTTCTAAAATCTCCAAAATATGTCTTGAGAAACTTGTGTCTCAACACGGAGGGGAAAAAAAAAAAAAAAAGCTCTCTTGCAGCATCTTTGAATAAGTTAAATCTTTCCCTGAACCTGCTACAAACATTCCCTCATGCATAAAGGTCAGTGCCTGCTTAGACATTAATATAAAATAGGGCCGGAAATATCTAAATCATTCCTGACACTATTTGGCTGAGCTACTCTCAAAGACCTCCAGGAAATAATCTTCTCATACAAACCAGCCTTTTCTTGAGCCTGTTGCACCTTGGACCTTGAAGACATGAGGATATAGATGACGAGTGCTTCTAGCCACCCAGCTATAATGACATGAGAATAATGGTCCCAAGTCAATATACAATTCTTTCTATCGTATAAGAAAAACACTGCCAACTTCAGATGATGAATAGAAAGCTTCCTCAATCACACACACGTGCGTGACAACATCTGATCTTCTCTCCACTTTTTCTTTAATATACTTTTACAATTGTAAATACCGTCTCCTTTTGCTTATATTTTTTTCTTTGTTGTCTATACCCTCATTCAGTTCTACTTCTTTTCTATGTACATTTTTTCTTTTATCTGCAAGTGCTTTTGTCCTTTTAGCTTACACACTCTCGTAGTGAGATGAAGTACCATACATACTTCCAGCTTCTATCTCTTTCACTATTAAGCAGAATTCTGTATTTTCAAGACTGTTCTTTGTAATTACACACTGAGATTGCACACACTTATTGTGGAACTGACTGCAAGACTACTGCATGATGTGGGCTTTATTGCTTATTTCAAATTGACTTAAGATTTCATATTGACCCGTGCATTAATATTCAGTTTATAAGCTACAACAATTCCATTTATGTTCAAGGGGTCAGTTCAGTCACCTGAAATAGCTCTCCACCTGAGCAATTTCCACAGAACAATCTTTACAGTGCAGAACACTCTGTTTCTTTTTAGGTACAACTTTCTACAAATAGTTTTGTGTCTTGTCAAAACAGTAGCTCTACCCAAAGGCCAGACATTGTTTAGTTGCTGATTTTTTTCCTTCAAGAGTAAACTTTCACATTACTTCTTAAAAATTCATTCCATATGAAAGGAAGTTTTTTACTTCAATTCAAAGACTTGTCAGTCCAAACTACTGTGCCATCACCTTTTTTCCTTCCAGAGATTGCAATCTTGTCCAAGAATGCTCTGCAGCCTGGCAAATTAAACTGTGGGTTTTTTTTCCTAAACTTAAATCAAAATCTTCTATGATATTTCTCCATTTTGATCTCCAAATACCACTGCAATCCAATCTCAAAATAAGCGTTTCATAAATGATGAAATAATCATGAATTTATTACAAATATTAAATAAATTTCTCTCTTTGGTATTTCACACAGAATTAATATCTCAGATTTCATTCTTTCAAATGTTGTTATCTGTCTTGTCTTTTCTGAACCAAACTGTAAACTAGATCACTCTAACTGTAGGGTGTTAAACAATATTCACTGCTACCCACCCAATATTGCTAGGGAAAACAAGTTTTGTCTACCTTTTTTTTTAATTTTGAAGAGACAAATTCTCATTTAATCCCTCTACCTAATGCATTTCTAGAGAACTCTAGCTGCAGTAGCTGTAGCGCTTAGCTGTTCTTTCATGTTCTTCATTCCTCACTTATCTTCTACTTTTCCAACATAGAATGCATATTTTTTTTTCTGTTTCTTCTTCATGTTGTGCTCTTTGACAGTAATTAATGCAAATTCCCAAGTAGGATCTTGTAATTGTGATGAGTCTTTCTAAAAATAACAGGTAAACTATCAGATATCTAACAGGCATAGATAACACAGGAGCAAGTTGATGATGGAGGGAAGCTAACCCTTGCTTCCCCTTTTCCTCTGTGTCAAAACAAAGTATTCCCAGGAATGCTACATGACTTCCAAAGACTACCGAAGATCTGGTTACACTTAAATCTTGTTTCAGCTTAAGTCTCATTAATAAGCCTCACAAATCTCACAAGAGTGAGACTCTTAAGAACACTAGATGACTATAAATGATTTGGGAGAGTTAGCCCTATCCAAAGCATGTAATGACTAAGCAGAGGGCACCAAACACCACATATTCAGGGTACTGATTATTTCAGATCTACCAACAAAAAAGTGCTATCCATTCGGGCCAGTGTATTCTGGTTCCTCATCCTGAGGTTATTATTGTATGACTGCAAAGAAGGGCCACACAGCAACCTGTGCCCCTCCTAGCTTATTTTAACCAATTTGCTTAGGTGTCCTAATCAACACCAACAGTATACGTGAGGTGAGGTACAGCCAGACACAGCGTGTCTGTTATCAGACACACTGCATGCCATCCCGGGGGACAGCGCCCTTGATTCTTGTTGTTGGAGCCCCACAAAAGCTAACCCAAAGTGGAGCACAGCAGAGTTCTAGGTGGGTTGTGTCAAAGGAAACCAGAGCCTGCCTCGCTTACTCTGGCAAAATGAAGGCTGAGAAGAGTTCAGGCTGCTGTGTATGGATATATCAAAGAGACTTTTTTGAGCTATTGGACCATGCTGGCACAAAATCAAATCCATGCCATAAATAAACATAGGCTGGAAATCACAAAAAGCATTAGAAGTGCCAGGATTTGGAACAATTTCTTCATAGGGAGCATGAGAACAAAAGCCTAACATTGTAAAATAGAGGCTGGTCAATTTAGAAAAAAGGTTTATCTATCTGACATGCTGCCTCCAAAAACAGATTAGTCTCAGCCCTCAGCAGGGCGATGGCCGCCCTTCCTGCCCCATAAGCCACATTCTGCAGTCCCCACGGAGCCACACAGACCATACGCCTTGGAGAGACGCGGGGAGAGCGGACAGCTCAGCAGGCCCACGGAGCTTTTACTGCTCCCTCATGGATTTGGGCTGGACGGCCGCTGCAGCCCAGACAAAGTTGTGCCCATTGTCCCCCAGCAGCCTCCCCACCAACACAGCCCCTGTTTTATAAGTGCTGTAACCCCCTGGCAGCCAATTTGGTTGGTGTGCAGCTCAAGAAACCCGAAGTCTTCATCTCAAACCCTCTCAAACGTAGATCCCCAGATGCAATATTCTTATGTCCCACAACTCTTAAGTACCAGTCTGTTCCTGTTCCAGACTAAAGAAAAAAAAACTCTTCTGGAGTAAAACTTATTTGAGAATAAGATTTTTTTAAAGGGTTTTTCTCTATTCGCTGTTTTTCTAACAATAATAGCACTGAGAAGCACAATGATAACACATTATCAGAGAAAAAAATCTACTAATTTGAGAATACTTAATATTTCAAAGGCAATACTGATGTCCTGAATTGTATGTTCTAACAAAGCGAAAACACTCACACCAAGTAAGTGTCAAAGTTGAGGATACGTGCCATTTATTAAATGAAGATGAAGTTATTGCTGAGTTAAGAGATAGCCTCAAGTCACTAGTATAATTTAAAATTGTCATTAAACATTAAGATGAATGAAAAACTTAAAATTGTGTGTTGTCAAAGTGCCAAGGAAATAATTTAAAGACAGTTTTAAAAAGTACTGGGAACAGCCTTTTTCTGCTTCACCCCTTTCTTTCTATTACCAAGCCTCTTTTACCCTTCCTTATATAATAATCCACACACTCTTTTCTCTGTTTTTTGCATAGGTAAGCAAAGCTATTTTCTCCTACCATATACTTTCGTTTATAATAGGCTTTTGGAAATTGCAGAAGCGGCTATGGTTTTTCCCATGTGAAAAAGAAATGTCACAGTGAAAGAGGACAACCCCTTCTGGGGCCAGAACTGCAGTCACAGGGCACAAAATATGTGTTTATGGATAGACAGAGAAAAATGAAGCAGAAGAGCATCCATGGGCTGTTTGTGGGATTCTGGTTATTTACATGTTTTCTTTTCAGCATCTTTCATTTTTCTCTGCTGTTCAGAATTATTCTTTTTACTCTGGGTACATAAAAACATTTCTTGCTCTGTTTAAGGGGAGTCAGAGGATGATAAAACTTCTTGGCTGCTGAGGATGTTCTGAGGAGCCAGGTAATTCCTGGAGCTAAACGGAGTGGGCAGCATGTGCACTTGCAGTACAGGTGGTCAGAGGCTGGATCTCCCCATGCATGTTAATGTCCTCTTCCACATGAAGAATGAAGCCTTTTTTAAACTTGTGTACAGTTTTTTGTATGTGTGTGTGTAAAAAAACAAGGAAAAGACAGCCACACATACCAAAACAGATGATAGACTTCAGGTCAGGACCATTACGTGGTATATGAAGACTCAGGAGCCAGTCATTCATCTGCCTGATTGGGAGACCTGCCTAGTCTCCAAGCAGGCTGGCTGCACTGCTCCGTCAATGGTGGAGCTGGAATGAAGGTTCCCATGGGAAGTATCAACCAGACCAGTGCTTTTCTGTGAGAGAAGTCTTATTCTTGAAAAACTGGCTTCTGTCATCAAAGACATTTTATTACACCTTAAACAAAGCACTTCAATAGCTCCATTTCATGGCAGCACAGAAGAGCAACAGAGCCTTGTCCCTGCTGTGTCACACGTGTGCTCCTGCTGTCCACTTCTGGATGAAGGCTTTAGTCCTCCATGAGTCCCCTACGTGTCCTGACTATATGCTAACTTTACAGTGATGCAGACAGACACCCAAAGCTTAGGGCATAGTGGCAATCGTGAGCAAAAGCTGTGCATGTCTAAGGCAATATGCAGTACTGAATAAACTTTGTAAAGGCAAAGCACACATATGAGTTCCCACCCTAACAGTTTTCAGATAGATTATGTAAAATAGGTCTGATGCACGTTTTAGGGTAGTTTAAAACCAAAACTGTGGATCAGTAAGTACACTTTGGAGAAGCCAACACAGAGGTTCCTAAACAAATCCCTACCTAGTTGGAGAATTTAGAAAGGATGTTTGAGAATTCAGCAGAGATCACAGAAGACTTCTACCACTTCGGACTGGATAGATCCCAGCCTCTGCCAGGATAGACCCTTTGCATGCTGTTTCACAGTTTTCTGCCCAGAGGTCTGTCATACAGGCTATCTTACTGCATATTTTCAAATTAAACAGCTGGAGGTATCGACAGTCCTGTCATCGCAGCCCAGTTACAGTCCTGTTTCTCCATAGCTTTAAACATGCTCTCCAAAGAAAATGCTCTGCACCCACAGAGCTAAAACTGGGATTTCTGTAATGGAAATTGTAATTTACCAGAAATCTCAAACACTTTTGCAAAGCCTGCTGATGTTGTTTCCTGCATATAGCTACTTCCCTCCTTCCTGTCATTACATCTCTGTTGAGATGTACTTCCAATCTACCAGTTTTCAATTTGACCTTTTAAACAACCTACTCCATTGCTTTACATTTATGAAAGTGTTTAGCATGCTTGCATTCTAAAGATGTTGTTGTTCTTGCATAAGCATTCAATTCTCCATGGAAGCAATAGCAGCTGTAGCTCATCTTACAGAAGACTTCTATGCAAAATGATATTCCTGATGTGCCTTCTTTTCACCATGCGTTAGCATTCTAAGTTAGATCTTCATAGTGGTGTTTCCTTCTGCTGGATATTTATCACAGTTGAACAGAAACGTGAGGCAGATCCTTGAATATAAGTATCCCAGTGTCCTTACAGTTGCATGAGGATTAATAGAATGAAGCATACAAATGGCCAGAAAGATGTTTAGTTTTGCAAGGTCACTAACACGTGGCTTCTTCTCTCCGATGAAGACTTTAGTTATGATGGAACATTTTTTGCCCTTATATTCACCAAGGACAGGTTTTTCAGATGCAATTTTTAATATAGGTGTTTTAGGAACACCAGAAGTATACCAATCATACCAAATCCTTGTTCTGAGGTTTACATGGAATTTATCTTTTTACCCTTAGTAGAAAGGCAAAGGCTGTATTTCTGCTTCTTTTAGATTTTTAATAGTATGTTGCATTTATATAGATTGAGACAGACCCAAGGCCCTCACATCAACTCTAAGTAGCTAAAGCAAATATTCCCCGAACAAGAGAATAACAACACAGCTCATGTGCAGTGCTCAGGCAACGATGAGGAAAAACTAGTTAAATATCCGTAATGAAATGCTATTTTCATTGTTTTCCACTATTGATTTCAATGAAATTTCAGCCTAAATTTTCTGAAATTATTTTTGTCATATACACTTTGCAATAATTACATCCAACCTAGACATGCACAAGTGCTGTTACCTTCTGCTACGGTTCAGTAGCTCTTGCTGAACAAGCCTAAGGCAGACTGCTGCTCAGTAAAACCCAGAACCATGGTTGAAAAAGATCTTCAAGATCATCAAATCCAACCGTAATCCCAATCACCACCGTGCCTACAAAACCATGACCCTACTTGCCTCCTCTACATGTTTCTTGAACCCTGCCAGTGATGGTGCCTCTGCCACTACCTGGGCAGCCTGTTCCAGTGCTTGACTACTCTTTCCATGCAGAATTTTTTCCTAATACCTAACTTGAACATCTCTTGGCATAACTTGAGATACTAATATTCCATTTATTCAAGGCAGGTCATTGCCTGTTCTTTCTAAATGCCACTGCTGTCACATTAGATGGTAATTGCCACAGTCTCAAAGCAGAGAGACTCTTTTGACTGCTCCATTCTCATGCAATTGCATTCCAATGGCCATGAAATGGGTGCAAATGCTTATTTACTTGGGAGATCAAACAACATATGCAAGGCCAGCTGGCGATACGTGCACGCTTCAGATCTGCCCTGCTGATCTGCCTCCCTTTCTACAGGGCAGTTGCAGAGGTTGGTTTGGGAATCACTGGTACTGTAACAGTCAAATACAATCTGTTTTTCCAGTGTGTAACCAGGTATTCAAGGCTCTGCTTTCTCCACGTGATAGGAATGGTAAGGCTGAAAAAGCCTTCCACATATACATGGTTCAGCACATCCTGCTACAGTCACCGTGGCCCACAAACTTACACTGCCAGAGGATACCAGAAAGCAGATGATGATGCAGCTCTCAAAGGTGTTGAGGTGCACAGCCTCAGGTCAGGCAGTCATATGTTGGGATGTGATTTGGACTCCTGTTCTCTACCTATAGCCTCTGTATCCCTCTCTCTGCTTCTGGTGCTGTGGTAACATCTTTGAGGTTATCCTCATGAACCACAGAGTGGGGGCACAAAAAGACTTTGTGAGGATCCTGAAGCAACCTTCTAGAGTCCTCTGGAGGTAAAATTATGAGCCTGGGAAAGCAGAGCATGGTGTCTTTGAGCACTGTCTTTATCACGGTGCTAACTTTCTGGTGCGTACAAAAGTACACACAATGCTCTAAGTTGTTTTGTAAGCAAACGTAAAGCAAACGGTAGGTGGCAAAATTGAAAGAGCTATCTGGGGGAATAATGGCAATATTACCAAGAAAAAAATCGTTATGTAGGCATATCTCCCACTGAGGAATTCTTGTTTGTTTTTGTGAAGAGTGGGAAGAAATAAAAGGGTTATGAGATGCAATAGAAAAGTCCAAACAAATGTCCCTATCTCGACCCAAGGAGAACCCTGCACACATCTAAAGGAAAGTCAAAGGGAATTTTGCCTTATTCATCAGTCTTACAGTTCCAGGCGCCCTTAATGACAATGTTCTTTATTTTATAAATTATACCATAGCCCATAAGTTGTTTATCTCTGATCATATACTGTGGTTTCTTTTTAAATTTCAGTTTGTGGTTTTACCAGTTTGCAAAAGATTTGACCTTTCACTTGCCTCTCTCAATTATCTGCTACCACATTTTTGGACAATGACACATTCCTGGTTTGGAATATGATGAAAACAAAACAGCAAAATAGCAGGCATTTCTCAATGGCATACAGGATAATAAAGCTGTGCAACTCAATGAGCTTTCATATGAACAGTTCAGTAACCAGCACTCCATTGCTCAAGTGACTGTTTGTTAAGAAATTTTTTTTTTATTTACTAATGGACTCTCAGGTTATGATAAAAGAAATGATACAACGTACACTGCCTCTGATCTTGGAGGGGGAGAAGAAATCAAAACCATTTTTTCCTATACATATGTGTATGTGTGTGTGTGTGTATATATATGTATGTATGTGTAACATTTTTAGTAGTAATTTATGAACACAAAATAAATTTTTCAGCTTTGGTGCAAGGCTCTGTCAATGCAAAGCACAGAATCAAGAAACATATTTTGGCTTGGAACATAGTGCTGGCAATGTTTATTCTCTCTGTCGAGCAATTCTAAGTGGATTGCTATGCCTCTATAGGATCCTACAGGTTTCATTTATGGAGACTCATATGCAGCAGGCAAAAGTGAGGTTATAACCTTCTGCAAGTTGCTTCCTAGCTGTTACTTCCTAGCTGATCTATATACACCCAATACATTGTTCCATTACAACTTTCAAAACTGCTAATTCATTTTGTGGAAAAAAAAATTATTCTTCTCTTGGCTTCTTCCTATAGCCCGTATTTATCCTCAGCAAAGAAGTACTATTGTCAGTCTTTACTGATCCTGAAATAAATATACTAGTTTACAGTTTCCTGATTAGGTTTATGTATTTTCAATCAGTTAATTTCACCAAGCTTTTAAATAAGTGAATACTCTCACTTGTAAAGAGTCCAAGACTAAGACAAAAATATTAACCTAAGTCCACATTAGAAATAATTAGGATATATTTTAAAAACATTAAAAAGATACATGCCCACATGCAAAATTAAAAATAAGTAACAGCTCTTTTTGTAATGTGTAGCCAGTAACAGACATTATTCCATTAATAGGATTAATAGGATTAATTCCATTAGCAGGAATAGGAGTTAAATAACTCATGCGTGATATACTTTTCTTCCCAAAAATCCACGGAAGTAAGAAGACATTCCAGGTGATGTTATTAGCTTTTAATTTGACTCAGAAATCAAACCTGAAATTTTCAATGACTGTCACACCAGAGACATATATTTCATTTTTAGGAATGTCAATTCCTTTGGCTATTAATTCCAAAAATAGAAATGCCGCAGTAAGTAAAACTTCATTCTTCATATGAGCTATTTTTTAATACTTTTTTTTTTCATTCCGAGGAAAAAAGCTGTTCATGGATTTATAAATTAATTGAATTGTCTGTTAAAATCAAAACAGTTCCTTAAAACAGCGTTACCAGCACTGCGGCCTCAGCTCCTACCAACACAGGCACTGACAGCACCTTCCTAGAACGCAGCTTTCCATCTCCCAGGCAGACTCCCAAGCTAGATTTGTTGTCGTTGGCTTGTGTTTGTTTGTGAGCCCATTTCACGTGCCCGAATCAAAGATGGAGCTCCGAAGTTAAACTGAAGAGCTGCCTCTGAGCTCCACTATATGGGCCCTGGCTACAAGCACAGTTATCTGCTACAACAGGACTACTCAGCCAGGAAAAGAGCTAAGGTCAACAGTCTTACTCATAACTTAATTAAAAATAAATAAATAAAATAAAGGTACTCTATCCAGTTTGCTGTTTACTATCCTAATTCTCTTTCTACCAATTTTTGATTTAATTTTGCAAAATAATGATTACTTAGTCAGTTAAGCATCCCTACAATGCAAAGGATGCATTTCAAGAATTAAAAGACATTTTTCCTTTGGGAGGGCTGATTTTACCAAAGTTTTATAAAGAAAAAACCGTTAACCCTGCTCTGCAAATACAGGAAATGCTTGCATTTCAGCATGAAGATTAAAGTAACAATCTAGTACCCAATCTGTCAGAATTTTCTCTCTCTTATTTCACCAAAGTGCCATTCCTTTAGGTAAGGTATGTAAAGAAAGCTTTGATGCATACAGGAATGGAAAGTTACAGAGCTGCATTAAAGTTAATTTTATCTGTTTGGATAGAGGTGACGGTTTAAGTTCTCTGCAGAAAGCTCTATCACCAGGGACCTTCTTTTGGAGAACTGTGCTTGGGCCCTCTCCCTGCTTCCCTCCCCAGCCCATGCAGGCTGAGCGTTACATGTCCTTTTCCTTCCTTTTCATCTACCAGTTGCAGAAATTACAGTGAACTTGAGCTACCTGCTTTATCTTCTAAGCGCCTTTTCATAGATGAAAGAAAGTTGATCTCCATCTCTTTCCTAATGATCAGAAGCTGAACAATGAAGACAGCTGACACACTGCAACTTCTGCTGCTGGCTTTGGAGACTGCTATGGGGCCTCAGAAGGCCATGCTCAAACTCAGAGCGCCTTTTTTTTTTTTTTTTTTTTTGAGTTCTTATTCCGAAAAACCACAGTGGATTATTTTGTCTGAACACTGGGGATTGTTTGTATTGACAGGCATCACCACCAAGGAACAGGGGCCCCACACATATTTTAATGACCACAGCATGGGCACAGAGGCATAGACACTCACTCGCAGCTGCAATGGGAAGGTTGTTTTCTAGAATGAAGTACACTGCTGGATTTGGTTTCCTCTTATCTTTTTTATAGGTCTTTGGGGGCCTTGACTAGCTGAAAAGTCCTTTGATTTCAGATACTGCTTAAATATGTGTTGAGAAACAGCAAGTAGTTTGCAGACAAGCTAGATAAGCCAAAAAAAAAGGGGGGGGGAGAGAGAAAACAAGTGCCACCATCATGATCCTATTTTATACAAAGAGTACTGAGCAGGAGAAATGACTTGCACAGCTGAAGATCAATGTCCACGTGCAAAGATACATTTCCAGCTACCCTATCCATTGCTATAGTGTACTGGGTTTTATTTTAGTGAAAGTGTGCGGAGATCTGCTGGGAGAAGAATTTTTAGAGCTTGGCCTAAACTCATAGGGATGTGAAAGGGAAAGAAGAATAAAAAACAAAATCAAAAGTGTGCTAGACTCTTCCGGCATCCTGGGCTACAGTCTATTTGCTCAATTACTTCTTGCTGTTAACCTGCATTTTATCTTTATATGAAACATAGCAGGAATAAAATGACTCCTCTCCTTGTTCACTCTGGCCTCCTGTAAAAAAAGGTATGTTCCCCTGAGTAACTCAAAACTCAGGCATGGAAAATTCTATGTATTTACTACAGCATTCTATACAGAAAGCATTGTTTCAATGCACTAAATTGCTAGTAAGTGGTCAAGACTACATTAAATCATACATTTTTTCCTCTCCACAGCAAAAATAAAGAAGGATGAAATAAATAATATACTTGAAAGGATGCCAGAATAGGTATCTGTCTTCATGTTATTTTGTGGTTTACCACATCAAACTGAAGATTCATTACACCACGTTGAATGTTATACGAATTTTCCTGCCAGCATAAACCAGTTCCTCTCTCTTCTAGAGAGATGGTAGGAAATAAATCTCCTCTTTTCAATACAAAATAATTAAGAGGGGAAGAGGCTATATGCATGAGGAAATTAATTACTTTTTCATTTATAGCAATTAATCACATTAAAATATGAAAAGAACATGAAAAATCTATTTCATCTTGATATGGTGCCTCTCTATTTCTCCCACATGCTTAGTCAGTTCTGTTTATCTTTCACACAGCATACCTTACAGTTATTAAGAATTAATTTCCATCTATTTTTTGCTTGTACTTCTTCAACCCCTGTCTCTTTCTCTTCCAGTTTCAGCTTACCTCTGTCCTGCACTTGCTACATTTCCACTTTGAAGATCTTGACCGCAGTAGAATTCTCACCAAAGGCCACAAGAAGCACAGAGCATGCATACTAAGCATACAGAAATCCAAACGGTCTCTGCAAGCGAAGTCCTTACAGCTGCAGGGGGCTGACAAATGCCTGGCTGTGTTTATTGATGCAGCTCCTTAGCTAATCTGAGGCACTTTACAGAGTTTGAAGAACAGTGGAACAAAGGCTAAAAGAACAGAACATCACCCATTTGGCAGGAGCATGATGTAGGCACTATCAAAAATATTGGCAAAGCAGATGGTCAAAAAGCTGGTGCTACCTCTGGGACAGCCTTCTGCCTTTTTTTTCCCCTTCAATTTCAAACATAATTCCTGTTTCCAAGACATTCAGAAATGGCAAAATATGTTACTTTCTCTTTTCTACTCTCCTTTCAGCCTTTCATTTCAGCCTTTCCAATAGCCTCAGAAGATGGAGTTGAGGTGCTGTTTGTGGTATTAGGCTGTCACGGTTTCCTGTTATTGCTGCTATTAACCTCACCTATCTCATTTCAGGCTAGGCCTTTCCTGCCAACTCCGGTCTTGCAGACAGAGAAACAGGATCAATAACTCTAAAGACATACATATTAGAAGTATATTAAAGGCATCTTCAAAGTATATCATGTCTGCTCTGGTTGACTTGTAAGTATTAGAATTTTGTGCTTCAGTCCATGGCTGATATTCACTTCCATCTTCCATGTGATGCACCAATTGTCCTCTAATATGTACTCTAATATACCCATCAAATTTAATGCCACAGATACAGAAAAGGACTGTATCCTGCTAATCCCGGTCCACGTGTGAAATTTCCAATTCAGGGAGAACTGAAACAGCTACTTCCTTCTTTTGAAAAGCTCTTTTTTAATACTAAAGTTGGTGAGACTTCACCCAAAAGACAGCAAATATCTTCTCTGAAGTTATATTCATACATTTTATGAAATGTAGGTTGCACAATATAGCATGATGGCTCTGTTCTATTATGGTTCATTACTGTGTTGAAAATTACCAACACTGTACATTTTTCTCTTTATTCTTCTATCATTTCAGATTATGACTGTATTGCAGTAAATATGCTAAGAACATTTACAGTCTGGCACCTACTCACAGCGAGCAATACCTTCCTTCTCAGGTCATCCTGAGGCATTACTTAAATTCCAGTTAGGTAATTACATTCTGCCTGTCTAGGTGTCCTTCTAACTTTATAAATGTATTCTTCACTTGTCATGGGCAGTTTAAGGTGTTGCTGCAGCCTGCAGAACAGCTGCCACACTTTTGTGCATTTGGGTGCCCTAGCAATCTTGGTACCTCTGTTTAACTTACCTCAATTGCTTTCCAAACTCTTCAGGAACAGGGGATAAAAGTTGATAAAAATAAGTGGGTTTTTTTGCTTGTTTATTTCAATATTATAAAACAAAATAAAGGAATATGTGATAAAGGATTGAATTAATTCAAGAAAATGTCGTATTTCAGTAAAAAGTATTTTGGATGGTGTAATTTTAGCATAATTAAGCATTCAGAATAAAGATACATTTTAGCACAATTTCAGACATGATAAACAGTAAACAGTGATCCAAAGGAAAGACATATCTCTGTAAACAACAGAAATGAATTAAAGAATAGAATACATGGCACTAAAAAATCCATTGTGAAGGAAATAAGTAGCTGATTCCCAATTCTACAAAATTACTCAAGATAATGTTTAGCTTTATGCTCAGGGATGAACTATAAACAAACACAAGCAGCAGCACTAAACTTCCTTGCTCAGAAAGATAACCCACTTATATATCACACTGGAGAGAAGCAGTGATTTTCTACAGTTTTGCACAAAAAGACAGAAAAAAGAACAAAACAAAATACCCGAAAAGCATAAATAAGTACTCTAAACACAGAATAGATGATCTTGTGGTGTTTGGAAGACTTATCTGATTCAGAAACCTAGGGTCCATGTCCCCAGTCTGAATCAAGCAGAACAGATCTCTGAACAGACCTTCATGTCTTGTGAGGTCTGAGCACCAGCAGTGTTTTTTTCTTTCTCAGATTTTGGCTATCCCTTCAGGGTCTGATAAAATTTTCCAGTAAAAAGCTACATACCTGTTGATAATTTCTAAGAAAAGCACAAGCATCTCTAATATTTGACTACAGTAGTACTATTTACACTAACATGTTTACATGAAGGCGTGTGTTAAGTGGTTTACTGGATAAAGATCAGACTACTCAACAGTTTCCCAATCCACAGACTCCAAATTAATCATCACATTGTTATATTTATATAAACATGCACAATATTTCAGTGGTATCTGTGATCAGATCAAAGTTAAGGACATCTTCAGCTTCCTAACTAAGCATTCCAAGTAATAACATACTGGATAACTGATGAATTTTGTGTAAATTATGTCATCCAGATACAGCAAATCTTAGATACATACACATGCTTTGTATTTAAACAGACCTTAATACAAGATAAACATTTCAAAAGAAAGGCAATTAATTAAATGAAGACAGTTAAATTTAAAATTGATATGTATGTCATTTTCTCCTAGTCCAATGTCCCAAGCCATAAGAAGTGATTAAAAATTCTAAAGTTCAAGTAAATTATTGAATATTTGTCTATAATATAGTACTTACAGTAGAAATTATGTCTTGCTTGTGGGTTCCTCATTTGGTGATGTAATATTCAGAAGTCACCATGCTTTTGTTCTTAAATAAATCATCATTTCCTTTATGGCTCTTTCTAAGCAGTCTTCTGAAGAAGTCATTTCAGCATAACAGATTCTCTTCCAAAGTGTATTTATGTTCTGCTTCTGTATTTCCTGTCCAAAAAACTCAATGTACACATAAAAGTAAACTAATGAGTTACTAGTTATGAAACACAGCATTTATAACATGCTTTACATCTTCAAAGTACTTTACAAATGACAGCTGATTGAACAGGTTAGAAAACACTTAAAAATCTGAACAAAATCACCCTGAGTCCTTTCAAAGATTGGATAATTGTATCACAAATGTTCCAGAAGGCTTTAAAAGACCACAGCTCCTTTCTGATGAATGAACACATCAAAATCAGTGTTTCCATTAATTCTTCCTTTCTTAAGCATCATTCACATGAAACATGTAGACTGTAGAGTCAGGTGCGCCTCAGAGCACATCATGTGCTCTATTCTTGAAACAAGAAAGACTTACATTGCTCCAATTTATTTTTAAATTCATGAGATTCCTAAGTAGCAGTCACAAAGCTTTTAAGGATCTTTTCTCAACTCTGTCAATAGTCATTGATTAGGAGAGAGAGAGCGCCATAGTCCTTACACTGTTTGATTTTATTTTCTGTAACCTTTTTAAAAATTAATTCTTCTACCCATTCTTCTTCCTCATGGGTCCTTATACCATGATTATTTCAATTATAAATTTTTAAAAAGAACCCCAAGTTATTCCCTAGCTTCACTTGCACACAGATGCCAAGCTCAGATGTCAGTGATCTGAGACACACTCTGCTTTTATTTTTCTTAAATACCTCTGAAAAATATATATAGGTCATACAGTTATTCCATATTCTAGAAAGTCATATCACGTAGGTATCTTTTACAGTACACAGCTGTTGATGTTCATCTACAACCTAAACAGCAAGCTGTTTCAATGGTAGGCTATGCTGAATCTGCAAAAACTGGTCTGTCTGTCATAATATTAGTGAAAATGTTACTATCATAATATTCACCTAACAAAATGCAGCCACATAATACTACTTTAAGTAATGTAGTGATACAAAAGTAATTTAATCTTATTCAGTAATTTCTGATATATAACATTAAATATTTGAATATATGGGATTTTTTAGGATAATGAATGCAATTACAGCCGTTAAACACTGTTCTATAATCCACTTGTAAATACATCTCTCTGCAAACAAAGGAAGGAAAAGTTCAGTAAAGGAAATCCTGGCTTGACACTTGGGACTCTGACTTGTAGCCACACATTTCTGTACACTCGATTTCTCATTCTCTAGTAAGAATTCTGTATCTTTTATTGCCAACTGACAACACCTCTAGACCAAGTGGAAGCCACCTGAAAGCACTTCATCTGAAGGGCATGTTACAAAGAACTCGGTCCCACTCTTGTTCAACTGAAAGGAAGCGATTTTTGTTTCACAGGTTGGTAACCTGGGCCTGGTATCTGCAAACAGATCCATATATGATAGCATGAAGCAATTACAGTACTTATGGCTGACAATATGAGTCCATTTTTTAAGATATTCATAAAACCTTTTATTACAGAGATGTGCTTTATGTGAGTCACTGTGGTAGATACTTCCAAAGTTTTATATAACCAGCTCTCACAACTTTCCATCAGGAGCTCTAAAATACTTAATATTTTGCTTAAAGCCCCTTGTCTGAAGTTGGGGAAATATTTTAGAACTCCAGGCTTTTTTCTTTGACTTTTTGACCTTTTAGTTGCACTGAAGAGTTGGAAATGTGAATTGCAACTTGCAAAGATGAAATAAAATAAGATCCTGATAGTATTTCTGACTAGCTGTAAGACTTTATACTTACCAGGAATCTGAACAGCAAAGTTGAAGTTGTAGATAGAATTATATTTTATTGGGGAAACTGTCTTTTAGCAGGACTATCACTATAACTACTTTTTTTTGCTAATATGTCATTAGTGTAAGGGGCTCTGCAAATTCGAGACATTAGAGACACGGAAGTTGTTTACTTCTGCATATTTAAAGTACAAGGTCCCAACTTCCCTGAAAGCACCTGCCATTTTACGTAACCGTTCTGATACACAATGCTCCTCTGCGCCCACTCAGTTTGAACTGATACAGATCTTTTGATCCAGCTTTCTGTCTCTCTGTGAAAAACAAATATTTAAAAGCTGCCACTAAAGAAGTAACATATCCCACAGAAAAGCAAGCATCAGGCATTTTAAGTCCAAAATAAGGAAGAAGTTATTGAAACCATAAGAAGCATCACAGATGGTCAAAACAAGCCTGACATTGTGATCTGAAAGCATAAATTGTCAGGAGAGAGTTTCCATATACCATGTGTTTCTACTCTAATTCTGTTTTGATTGCTTGGCTTTTTTGTTTTTTCAAAGTGAAAACATTTTCCTGGCGTACATGTTTAGGAAAACTCTTTCAGCTTATCAGTTCTCTCTATTTAGGCCACTTTTTGATCATTTGGCTATTACGCAAGCACATAAATTGCCTTTTCTCATTTCTGTAAATTGTCTAATTCCTTTTTGTGAGCAGTTGCCACAACTCTCTGTAAACCTGGTGCACCTGCACCTGAGCACTGACGGTAGTTAGGAGTGTATTAAATGAATTCACTTAACATGAATCCACTGCACACAGTGAAGGTCAAGTTTAATTCCAGGATGGGGAAAGACACAACCTTTGTGAATCAGACACTGATGAGCAGGTTTTCTTGAAATTTGTAGATGAATGGGAATTCTGCTTGGGTTAGCCACTGAGCAACAGGATGTATCCAATTGTTATCTTTGATAAAACAATGCAAATCTCACATGTAGTCCAAGACATCTGTAACTCTCATACCATGCCTCACAACTTGCAATCTTTAGTCACTTAAATTTTCTGGAAACCGAAAAAATATTACAGCTACTAGATAACATGCTAATTTCTCTTTTGTCCTCTCTATTTCTCTAAGTCCTTTTCTTTACTCTCTTATCTTGAACCCTGCCCCCCAAAATGTTTTTCAGCACCTCTTCAGACTCTGCTTTAGAAGACATTTATATCAGCTGGTCCAGAAGGTCTTCATATCAGACATGACTATTTTTCGTTTAAAAATAATAACCAGTTACATAAGTTTATCTTGCTTTTTGAAATGGCTTGGGCACATTTTTTCCTTGATTTCATGTTTATACCACTAATCTGTGTTTTCTCCCTGTGTGTTTACCATCTGCAGTTGTGAATGTATTCTCCACAGGTCTGAATTATTCATATGAATACAGTTTAACAACACTCTTAGACCCTCAGAATGTCACTACCTTTTTTCCCCCTTTCCATCAAAAAAAAAAAAAAAACCTCATCAATTCCAAGTTTCTCTTTTTGATTGAATTTTAAATTATGGAAATGCAGTTAATTTTGAACAGTATACCACAAGCATCTCTCAGCAGCATTGCCTGATACATTAGATTTCTATGCATTGAAGCATAGTAGCAATATAGGCCTGACCTTGGAGTAGACCCCGGAGTATTTTCCCCAAGAGCGGATGTCAGCCTGCCATCAGAGCAAGTTTTTATTGTGCTACACTAGCTCAGAGAATAAGAAAACATCCCAAGTTTCAAATGCCTTTCTGGTGTTCTATCCTCAAACATAAACCCGTTGACAGTTTACAACAAACAAATTGCCCTTCTCTGAAGAAGGTAGTAGTTTCCTGTTTACAAAGTTCAACAGAGTTCAGATCTTTGTGTCACACCTAAGCCGTGGCAAACTACCAAAAAGCCGGAGCCGAAAACACATGTTCGCCCCTTCTCACATCGCAAGGCCATTCACCCCAGGGAGCTAGTGTAGATGCTGGGCCCGGCACATCCACCGACTTCCGCAGCGGGAGCAGGGGCCTCAGTTCCCAGCACCTGAGAACGTGGCCCACGTCCAAGTGTGGCCCAGGCTCAAGCTTGCCACGGAACAAAGTTCCCCTGGGGTCGGCTGTGCTGCCTGGCTCTCGCCCGAGCTTCAAGTGTGGCTCCGTGCCCGCGCGCAGGGACAAGGCCGCAGGCCGCCAGGCGCACACGAGCCTCCCGGCGCAGCGCGAAATCAGACAAGTTTCATGCGGTGCTGGAGCTGGTGTTACCTAAACTGCCTGTCTTTGTGCTGAAACAGTGAGGAGTGCTCGTACGCTGAGCCACCTTTTAAAAAGCTCTTGCTTACTAGCTCCTAAGTATCAGCTGTCAGTTCTCAGTGCCTGACCACAGGCTGCAAGCAGGCCAACGCAGCCAGTGTGGATGCAAATTTAGCAGGTTGATAAGCAAGCCCTTACTGAGCATGGGCACATATACCAAGGTCTCTTTGACTGAGTCTGGGAATATTCAAACCTGAATGTTTTCCTTATTTTAAGACATCAACTCCCTGGCGTTGCAAAGATGTAAATTTCTTCAAAGTGTTGTGTTTTGTGTACTTCAACCTCCATGTCATTTACAGAGGTAAAGAAAAAGTGAGAGTGGCATCATTATGTCATCCCAAAATACACAAAATAAGTATTTTCTAAAACAAAAACAAAACAAAAAACCCCATCTTTATAACACACAAATCCCATTTCTTTTGAAACCAAAGGCAGAACAGCATTTGGAAACATTTCCCGTACAAAACCTAGTGAGAGAAATATAAGCTCTTTCTCTAATAACAACAACAAAATCTCTTTAAAAGCATAGAAATGTCACCTAACCAGTATTCCGTATTCCTTACTGTTTCCATAATTCCTTTATTCAACCGCACATCGTTGGACTAAGATAAGGCTCATTCTAACCCATTCTACACATACAGATACTAAGACTGCCAAAACTGGAAGAAATAGGAATAAAACTCTTCCTGCTCCTTACCTGAGTTCCTAAGTAACATATAGTTACAAAAAAGTCAGGCAATGCCTAGAAAAGTCTTATCTCTTGATATTCTTGGAAGGCAAAAGTTCGCATGCATGTACCTCGAACAGCATCACAAGCATAACCATATCAGTTTAAGTTAATAGCACCAGTGACTCCAGATACAATCAAATATTTATGATGATGACTTTGTTTTCATCTACGAAATGGAGAAAAACAGCTCCACAGCAAATGAATTGTGGATTTTAGATCTAAAATATATTTTAAAGGCACAGATATGCATGTATATGCACAGGAACACTTTTACATAATAGGAATATCACACTACAGAACACACAACCCCAGGTTCAGTGAAAGTAGAAGGTATAGAAATCAAAACTGAAAAGAAAATACTTTTAATTCAAGGTGACAAGATTGAGCAAGATCCAGAAGGTTTTTAGACATTTATGTAACTGGTTTTATTTATAAGACTATCCAGAATCATGTACTTGTTGCACAGGTTTCATAAAAAGAACAGAAATAATTTGTATCAGTTCTTAAACAATTTTCCCCTTTATTAGTATTGAAAAGGAGAAATTATAAAAAGTTTGAAAAACCCACGGGATTAAGGATGAGTATAAAGAAACATCAAAAGAATACAATGACAAAGTCAGGAAGGCTAAGATGTAAAATGAGTTTTAAAAGTAAAAAAGATCATAAAATCAGCAGAATTAAGTGAAAAATAGAGTAAATGTAGATTCATTACTTTACAAGGCAAAGAGCAAATAAGACACATCTTGGAGGAGGCTGAAGCATAAGATTATAAGGTAGTTTTGCACAGTTTTAGTTTTAAGGCAGACTTACCTTGCTAAGGTGGTGTTCCCCCCAAGGAAAGGATGCCCCATGTCTTCATGGAAAACCTACACAACTGGGAGGTAGCTACATTGGCAGTCACAAAGCTCATGTTAAAATAACACCTTTGCTCTGGCTACAAGAAGTCTGGGAAGGAAAAAATCAACTACTATGACCATTTTACAAGCAGCAGTGTGGCACACAGATGTATTGGGATTCTAGTGGGGAAGGGATAGGAAAATGACAACAACTTGTATTTTTAAGAAAAGCACTCTCGTCTTGAATGATATTGCATCAGTCTTAGAAGTGGCCTCTTAGCCAACAGCTACGGGAAGGAATGACTGTTCATGAAAACAGCTGCCAATTTGGAGGAAAGAATGAAGTGTGAAAAGAGAGAAATTTGGGACACCGTTGACTCCAGCCCATCCTGTCTTAGCCTTGCATAGCAGCTTTCAGCTGTGTACTGCATTTAATCTTTTCCTTTCTTTTTTTATTATTATTATTTTTTAGATCATCCTACTCTGAAGAACAATCTTTCCTTACACTTGCAAACTGCCAACTTCCATACGGTCAGGGCAGCCAAGGAAGGATTTTAAGAGCTGGATTCTGTTCCTTTTGAATCGACAGAACCAGCTGCACGCTGTCTGCTGCGAGAGCTGAAGTAACTCAGTGTGGTCAATATGTCTATATAGACAGGATTAATTTGAAGGCTGTGAGACTGTGTCACTGCAGATAGTATCACTCATTATCCCTAGCATGAAAATTAGATGACTTATTTACAATCACTTTTCAGAAGAGAGCTAGAACTTCTTTCGATTTTATGTGAACATACCAGAGTTTTAGAAAATGTAAGTGATTTTATATCCTTGAGGCAGATAGATAGGTTGTGCGTGTTAGAAAAACAAAGAACTAGATTTTGAAAAAAGAATATCCCGTAAGTTAATATTTAAATACTTATAAATCAAAAATGTGACACCAGACAGACTCACACATCTTGTACCTGTTGTTCACATTAGCTTAATCTGTTTTTTCTGGATGCTGGGAATATGACATTAGGAAATGATGGGCCTTTCTGACGAGTCTGTGTGCCACCCGGGTAGCATCTCTGGAGCAGAACTGGCTTCATAATTGGCTCATATTCCCACCACCCACTCAGCATTCCTGTCATAAGACTCATATCTACATTCTTATTATGGAGAGGAATCATATCCAAGAAGTATCACACATGACTGGGTGGCACCTGCAGCCAATCTAATACCTACATTTCACTTCTAGTGCTGCTGCAGGCTACTTCAGGTGCTATGGGTGTCATGATTCATATCTCCTATTGCCTATACCTGAAGGAAGGGAAAAGCTCTACGGTCCTTCAGAATGACTTAGACTAGTAGTTTTTGCAGTAATGGCATTAAGGAAACCCAAGCTTGCAAGTTGCCCACTATTGCATGTAATATTAATGGACAGCCATTACAGATGTACCTCAGCCTTTCTAATGACTTCACAAGCATGAAGAACAAAATGATTTCTATTTCCCGTGGAGTACATATGTCAGATTTAAAAGTCTGAAAGATAAGTGAGAACTGATCTGCTAAAATCATACTAACATGCAGTATCAAAAATACCAAAATGTTCTTCACTGCATTTAAACAGAGTTAGATACTTCCAGATCATAATCCAAAACTTGTTACAAACTTTGCCCAGAAAACAGGAGTATTTCCATTCATTTGTGTAAAAAGTGGAGAGCTAAAAGCTCAATGTGTTTAATTTTGTACCTAAACTACTCAAAAGGACAATGTACTTTGAAGCTGCTGTGAACTGTGTAGGTCTTCCTCTGACTAATAAGTGACTGGGCTCCTACTGTGATTTGGTTTATGAAAAAGAGATTGTTTAAAAAATGGATTTCTTTCCATAATGAGACAGTAAGAGGCTGCTGACCAGTATATGTGAGGAGGGAAAGACAGACTTTACTCTTTGATTCACCAAGTGAGGGAAAAATAATATCAAAAATAGATCCTAGTTCCACTTCATACTGTCAGATATTGTCAGATGCTGTCAGGCTCTTATAAGGATATGGAGGAGTCTGACTACTCCTCGGCCACAGACATATACTTCAGGGCCAGGAAAAGTAAGACTGGATGGGAAGGAAGAAATATATGCAAGGATGAAAACAAGTGATGACTGCAAGTCTGATACAGAGACTAGAACCATTTGGAACAGAGCGTTTAAAAATGCTGATTTTTGATTCTGTGAGGGACAGGGAAACAGCAAAAACTTTCCTGCCTTTTGTCTAACCCAGAGCCCTTCTAAGGCAGGATGGCTGCAACAGTCCCCAGGAAAGTGCTGCAGAGACCGCCGTTGAGAGAGCGGTAAGAGAGAATAACCAAGCTCAAGACAGAGATTTTCCTGCCACCACTTCTCATCAGAATAGAAGCAGTTTGCCCAGCTCCAGCCTGGCCTATCCCCTAACTTTGGGGACAGAAATATATAGTATTTCCCACATTGCTGAAAAGCTTTGCAGCAGGTCTGTCACAACACAAGCAAATTAAAGACCTAACTAATCTCTAACTTCTTTTAATCCACACCTGCACAGGGATGTGCAAACTATATCTAGCTGACTTTCTTTTTACCAGCCTATTATTTTACACATAATTTCTGCATTTCATCCAAGTGTTACCCAGTTACCAAAACAAACCACCAAATCACCTCAGTCCACTTGAGGCTGCTAACTGTAGCACTGTGATAAAATGGTACCTATTACATTACATTAAAAATCAAATCAAGCACCTAAAAGCATGAAAATGAATAATTAAGAACATGAGTCTTCTGCTGCCCACCATATAGTCATATTTTGCCTATTTCATCCCAATGCCATTAACTGTCACACTTTGATTGTTTTTAAAACGTGTAATGTTGTTGTCTTGATGTCAGTATCCAAATAGGTTCACTGAGAAGAGTGGAGTCTGAATGGAATCTGCCTAAAAAAGCCTTCAATAAAGTTATTAGGTTCATAAAAAAAGGAATCACTGCTCAGTTTTGAGAACTACGTTGTACTGAATATTGCCTCTTGTCTTTCACTGATATTTAATGAGAATAGAAAAAAAAAGACATAAAGCACATTAAATCGGACCCATAAAGCAATCAGTGTCTAACAGAACCAAAAAGGCCTGAAACGCAAACACAACCAAATGCTACAGGTCAGCTACTCCAGTAAAGACTTTCTAAATTTGCAGACAAACAAACAAGAATGCCCACGAGTAAGTCACAGCATTTTCCCCAAACTTCTCTTTCACCTAAGTAGTCATTGATTCCAGATCATCCAAAAGAGAAAAGATAAAGTGACCTCTTTAATATAATTAAGCTATATTTTGACCACACTGTCCTGAAGTTTTAACATGGGACAACTGATATAAAAGAGTCTGAATAAACATTCACACAAATATTTATAATGCAAGACCATTAATCACATCTGCATTCCTTTTCTTTAAACTGAAAAGAGACATTTGGTGCTGGAAAATATTTCACAACTGCATTTGCATGCTGCAATTTTACATTTTCACATGTAAGAATTAGCACATAATCTGAAACCAGGCACTTTTTGAAGTCAGTGGGAACTCTGCCATTCACGGCAGCATGATTAGAATGGCACCTATCCATCCATCTAACCTGGAGATTGGAATATCCGTGTTGAATTTTGGACATTTTCCTTGCACAGCTCTTTGACTTGTTCCTGTTTAAACAAACCCTTCGCAGAACTAGGAGCCAGCTCATGCTATTGGAACCATCATCTTGAATGGAGAAGCACAGATCTGAAAGGAGTCGTGTAGTATGTGGTTAAACATATGAGGGAGATGAAACCCAAAGATGTATTTCACAGGCTCAAAGGGAATAGATCAAATTGAATTATTCATCCTAACATTGATTAAATCCATAGACGGTGGCTGAGGGCTCAAACCAACACAGATTTACCACTGAATAAAATTTGCTACTAGGAATAGTTCCACGAGTAGTGTTTTCACACAGTTTCTCCTTCTATCTGAGATTCTTTAAAGCCTCATTATCTTGCTCATGGAAGGCAAGTAGAGAAGAGGATTCACCTTTTTCTTAACTTGCAGTTCAAAGACAATAGGTGCCTTTTCATTTTAGCAAAAATAGTTATTTTTTTTAATAACAAGAGTATATATTATTCATATAGTATTCAAAAATATTTGAAACTAGATTTTTAGACAATGTTTTCTAACAATTGATGAATCTGGAAAGCCTATTTAAAATTTTGAAGCTGTGATAGAGACAGAAATAAATTACTTCCTATCTTTGACATTTTACAGTGGGACACATCTCAATAACCACTATTTGCTTTCCTCTGAAGCAGTAGGTCACGGTCATTGTAGGAAGCAAGATATCTGACTTGATCAGTCAATAGCCTAATATGATTCAGAAAGTTGCATGTCCCTATGTCCTTAAAAACACAGAAAGCTACGGATGTTGTACAAGCGGATTTGATAAACTCAGGCTACTTTTGTGGCCAGCTTGCAGCATTCTATTGGTGCACCAAGCACAAACTCAATAACAGTAAATTGTTCATGAAAGATACGGCTTATCGTCTATGCTCTGTCTATCAGGAATTTCGTTAAGAGAGGCCTGAACTGAAGAAATGTCTTTGCTTTGCATTGCTTTCTGAAGCTCTGGCTGCCAAGCCAGAGGAGTAAGTGGAAGTCGAAGGCCACTGCTGGGATTCTAGTATAAGAAGAATGTGCCATGATTTGTAGTATGAGAAGAATATATGTATATAAGAGGTTCATATTGAGATAACGTTTTGGATGCTAAACACTTTCTTGACACAAAATAAATCGATAGGAGGCAAATTGGTTGTGCATTTTTCAACACAGGCAATATATAGAAAACATAAGGCTTAACATGTGAGACCTTGGAAGGAAGAGGGCTTTCCAATGGGTAAGATTTCATCCTCTACGCTGGTTATCCTCCTATAAAAAGCTCCTATATTAGAAAAATATTTTATATTTTTCTTACTGGCAGGATTATGTTTCCTCCAATGGAATCACCCTTTGTTTACTCAACTGTGATAACAAAGCAATCCGGTTACTCCATCCCTTCAGAATCAGCATTGTTGTGATTCAGCACTTCTATAATTTTCAAAAAAAAACCTTAGTCTTCCAAAAATTAGTCTTTATTAAGTTGCTTTATCTTGGTCAAGTTCCAAGCTTCATGTAATTTGTGTTGCTAATATTATCTCATTTTAAAACAAGGCTTAGTACATTTTTTCAACTCATGACCTTCCTTAATATAATCACTATAGCTGTGCTTTAGCAAGACCACTTGAATACTGGAGAAAAATATCTTATTAAATCCATGCTAGAGTAGAGACTGAGCAATTATCGCTTGATGGGGAAAAAATCACCAGCAATTGCACATTACAAAGGTTGCAAAGTGCTTGGATAGCTGACTGTGGCTCTCCAGTTGATGAATAACAACATAGATATGCATAAAAGAGTGTGAATGACTTCAGCGTGTCTCTGCCTTCAGTAAAGACAGAGAAAAGGGAAATCAAAGTGCTTTACAGAAACCTGCTCTCTTGTCTGCCCTAATAGGCTTGCAAAATAAACAATATACATTATACTCAGGCAACTGGAATGCAGAAAATATATACCATCATATACTGTGTTCCAGCATATTCATCCAAATTCATCTTATGTGTAATTTCTGTAGTCCTGTTTACAAGGGACAAATGTGGCTCTTTAATAACTTATATCCTACTCTGAACAAAATCAGCCACAATAGTTGTACAAAAAGCTGGGACTGAAATTCAGCCCCTTAATGACATGTAGAAAAGCAGCAAAGCTCCTTTTGAAAGGGTATCCAAGCCACCCTGCCAGATGTGAGTAGGGGGATTCCTCCAAGAGGTAGAAAGCGTGCAGTTCCAGTGGCAGAAGACACAGAGTGACATACACACGCTCTGCATGCACATGTTTGGAGAGGTGAGTACTCTGCCTATTTCCCAGAGTCCACAGAACAACTAGAAGTCTACCCCACACAATGTCCTTCCTTCCTCAGCCACCACAGATGTGGAAAAAATGTTAGTCATAAGAATTCAGCAGGGAAGGAGAGCAGTGAGAAGCTGCAGAGCAGGAGAATCAGCCTAAAGTATTTATCTGTCTCTGTAGCATTTTTACATGCCAGTGTCCACCACTGCAAAACACTCTTGAAGAGCATTTCTTAGTATATGGCATTAGGAGCAGCACAGTTTCTAGCAGAGCGCTCCAGTATTTGCAGCTGCTCTCTTCTAAAGCCTACATGACAAATATGAATACAATCTTTGCCCAGTATTAATCGGAGAGGTCAGAAATGGTGGGATTTCCAACCCAGAAGAACTAATTTTGAATCATGAGCTAAATTTTATCCACTCCGATAGCAACCAGTCCCCCAATCTCCCCCCTGCCCAATAACTCCTCCAAGACAGAATTGTTATTTTTAGCTATGTCCAGTAGTTCTCTAGAGTTACATCTTATGAGGTCGTGATTTATTGCATACTGCATCAGTGGTAAAACTCCACGGACTGGAAAGAAAAAGTAGTAATACTGGAGAAAATCTGTATGTCTGTTGGTAAAGAAATAAACAAGTTCATTGCCTGCAGACTAGGCAGTATTACTTCTTCCTCCAATATCTCAAAGAAATTCCTAATAAATTATTCCCGTAGCTTAAAGATTCAAGAATATGGAGGATAAAATTATCATGCAAGTTACATGTCATCAATGGAAGACCCCATCCTGCAGGCTGTAAGCATCTTTGTATTATTATTCTCTTCAAATGACGAATAATTCCTGTGAAAAATCACAGTGTATACTAGCTCCTTTAATATTTTATTATTTGCAAAGCATTATGCCAGATTCATTTCTTTTTAGTCCAAGAGGTTTCAGTATTTAACTGTGGTCTGATCCTTCTCTCCTCAAACCTAAAAATAGCTGCTTTTATCAATGCATGGCCATTAAGAAGCATCACACCCTGCTTTTAGTTGCATGCAGCTGCAAAACCCAGGAACCCAAACAAATTCTAGACCACAACAACTCAAAGGACAGCTATTATTCTCTGCCATTCTCCACTCCTTTTTTTTCCTTCATATGATTTAAGCCAAACTTGCAAGGTCTACTTATCTTTGCAAATGTTCTCACACAGACAGCTTTCCTAAAAGAAGTCAAATATAATTTGCCATTTTATAGCTGGAATATGACCCTTTTGTTCATGGATATGGCTCAAGGAGGAGATCAACAACCTACAGTGTGGCCCAGTAATCTAAGAAGTTCTTCCCTTTGCAATGAGAGGCAAGGTTACTTGGCTTTGGCATTTATAAATCTAGATACCGATTAAAAATCTGGAGTACTCTGACAGCAGCTGTTTTAAGCAGAAGTTACCAGATGGTAATATTTGTGTGGGTACCATTTAGTCTGGCAAGGAACAAACTAATGATGCACAAAATGCTTTGATGCACAGTCTTCAAGCAGTGAACTTAGGGTGACATAAGACGTCACTGAAGCACTCATCCACCCTGCTTTGCAATTATGTGTGATACAAATAATTGGTAACAATATAAGTGTATAGATAAAGAGGCAAAATTATTTGGTAAGTAAATGGCATTGGGATTAAAATGAATACCATCCCTCAATATGATTAATATTTTAAACTTGTGTGTAAATTTTGCTGAAAGCTATAGATCACATTTTAGATGCATTACACTAACATTTCCTGGTGGGCGTTTGGAATATAAAAATCCAGCAGTCATATGGAGATCAGAATACCAGCCTCTTTCAATCATACTCTGGAAACGGAACAAGACGACAGTCTAAAACCAAAATTCAACTTAGTGTGTCAAGTTAACACCATAGGAAAGCTCAGGAAATACTACTCATATGGATACATCACCAGCAAAAACAACCTAGGAAGAGTTCCTTACAAAGATTTTTAATCAATTGTTATGAATTATGTGGCTGACAGCAGAAAAACAACAGACATAAAAGGATTTCTTGCACTGGTCTCACAAGGATGTGTGAAGACTCAGAAGTTTGTAGGCACACCTATATCCTTTTTTTTTTATTTACTGAAGAAATCCACAGAGCTTGGTATATGCAAAAATAAGAGAAGCAGCAGTATCTATTAAAGTGTGTGCTGTTTGCAGAACTGTGTGTCTGTGGTCTACCTTTCCATTCTTCCTCTGGAGTTGATGCACTATATTTATTACCAAACTGGCCAAGCAAAATGCAAAGCTAAAAATAGGCACTCGCCTGCACCTTGATTTCACTTTTTCACTCCACCCTTGAGGACCTTCATCATAAAAATAGAAGTCTATTTTAAGTACATCTTTTTACAGGTCAGGGCTCAGCTGGAATCTCCCTGAAAATAGCAGATACCCTCCTGATTTCAATTGCAATGTTAAACCTTGTCAAAGAACACAAAATAATGTTGAGTGATTAGTTCAACATTTTTGTGGGCTGGAAAGCTCACTGAAATAGCACGGAATAGATTCTGTTTTTTTACTGAAAAGTAAGTGCAGCAGGCTTGTTTTCCTTTAAAAACTCTACCTCTCACATTTTTTTTTTCATAAATAAGCAGGGTCTGTTGACAAAAAACAGATAAAGTCTAACCAAGATCAAATATATTATGTTCATGAACACACACATCTATAAAGCACAAGTATATTACTAAATAATATTAATTGTGCTCTTAGTAGAGAATCCTTTAAGTAGGCATATACTAAACACCAAACTTCAAAATAAAGGGGAATGGAGTTCACCATGGCTGACATAAGTTAAAGGAACTGCTCTGTGACTCCAGTGATGACCCTTTGTTCCTTTATCTTGCTATATAGGACTTCTGAGAAAGAAATTATAGTGATAATTATTGTCCCTAGAAAAACAAGACAGAATAATCATATCAAATCATATCAAATTATTTGTGTATTTTTTCATTTGTTCTGTTGGACCATTTCTCCAGGACAACTATTATATTCAATATCCTCAGTATATTAGCATCCTGCAGTAATGTATTTAAGTTGGGCATGTTTATTATATTTATTAACCAAAAGACAAAAATAATAGAATGAGATGTAATAGAACACATATATCTTTTGTGTAGTTAGCAAGCAATAGATCTAATTGTTTCTCCTACATGTTTGTTGATTTAAATGTGAGCCAACAACAGGTCCCAAATTCAATGCAATTTAGCTAGCACAGACCAAATTCAGTAGCAGGGGTCTGAGCAACTCTGCACTTCAGATTCTGCTGAGGCCCTAGACGTTTCCGCAGCAACAGTCGTAAGTCCTCATTTAAGAGCACAGGGGAAAAAAGATATCTCCTATATTGCCCTGTGATCATCAGCAAAAATATAGTCACATAATGACCTGTCTACTTTTTTTATGTGGGAGCGACATATAAGAAAAAATGGCCAGTTTATTCCCTTTGCTTCCCCAGCACCTGAAATGTTGAAAGCTCTTGTTCAAAGGTGCTCTTGTGTCACCTGGAATGAATTGGGGGACTTAAAAAACAAAAAACTACAAGCCACCCATAGCGGTAGAAGACCAAACCTCATCCTCTACCTTCAGGAGGTTAACGCCAGCTGACACAGAAAGGGTCTGAGCCCACTGTCACTGGCCAGAGCTCCTGACTGAAGCCATTAGGCTGAAGACATGAAACAGTGGTGTAGAGTGATGTCTACACACATCAGCCCAGATTGAAGGTTTGATGAGCTCAGTATCTACCTTTGATGTCAGACAGAAGCAAGCACATGGAAGAGAGTATGAGAGCAGGGCAGGCACAAAATTATCTCTCTTCACATATTCTCCCAGTTTTTCTACAATACAGTTACCTTGTTTTAAATGGATCAGTCATCATTGTCTCACCTTGACCTATTCCCAGCCACACTTCTACTTTCCTCAAAGATGGATTTGAGCCACACATTTCATAAGCAGCTCTAAATTCCCCCTGAATTTTCAAAGATGCATCAGGAATTCTAAATTTATTTCCTTGTAGCTGGGAAATTGTTTTTACAAAGCAATAGTTCTCCCACGTCCAAATACAATGAGTTAGCACAAGTCCTATTCTCCTAATCAGTGCACAATTGTACAACTATGCTGGTCCCATGCTGTTAATTTGCCATGACTTCATTTTGGTCTTGATCAACAAAGTAAGTGATCGCTTGATCACATTTGCATGCTGAACTTTTGAGCTGGCAGGACACTTGGCTTTCTTTTTACATAGTAGATGAAGAGCAAAAAAAACCCAAATAATTCAGAAAAGTAGATGCAGAAAAGAATATTTAAAATGCTGAACTATCATAGGATTAAAAAAAAAAGGCGGGGGGGGTTTGAATGTTACATGGAGCTGGCATTTGAGACAACACAAAAAGTCATTTAGACCAGGCCTTTCAGTCTTCAAATAGAATTTAAAAAAACTCTGGGGCTTGTCCTAGCCTCATTAAAACAAATTGCAAAATTGTTGCAAGTCAGAGGGAACAGGAGCCAGCTATCTGATGGCTAATAAATACTGAGCACTACTAAAAACTTTGCCTTTTTTATATATTCAGTCTTCTTTTTAGTTAATCTTTATAACAAAAGCACTACTACATTTTGAAAATAGTGTCACTACAGGTAACTTAGTAATATTTTAGCAAAGAAATGAGGCAACTAAGTCTGGGACCTGTCTCATTCTTTCTGGCTCTGTGTAAATGTCAGTTATCAGGATTTAAAAACTGTACTTGGCTTCTTTTCTCAGGACAATATCCAAAATACAATTTTTCTTTCTATGCACTATGAAAGCAGAACTACAATAATACCAGTATCTTTCATCTTGTACTATGTATATCCCTTTAAAAAAATATATTTCACACAACTTATCCAAGCCAAAACAAAAGCACCTACAATCTGAATTCAGAAAGTGCCAAGTATAGCATTTCTCAAGGTCACACCCCCATTAGCTTTATTATGTCTGCACGACACCACCTGCTAAAATAGTTACCCTGCAGGTTAACTTTTGGAGAAGTTCCTGCTTTTGCAGATCTATTGTTATTATCATGCAACAATATCAAAGTCATGTAAGCTTGCCAACCTTCTGATCATTACTTTACACCTTGTGGCCAGACAAGTGCAACCAATGCAATTCAATCCCTTAAATTAAGACTGCTGAGACCCAAGAATTTCATATTTTTCTAATCGTGAATCCATCCTTAACCCACAGTATGGAACATGAATTGAATATAGAGTGGGCATTATGCCTTAGCAAGTATCCTAGATTAACATTTCGATTACTTTTATTACCTTAATAACAAAGAAATATTAATAAAATAACTGCAGGATTAAGTAGTTATTAGTTGATGTTTCTAGACCTATTATAATTTAATCAGATCCATTACAGGTGGAGATATATATATATATATACACATTCTAATTCTTACAGAAAGCAAATGGAGCCCATTTTTGTTTAAACATCATGTATTATAACAGTAAGCATTTCTAGTAATGCACAAGTCCTAACAAAAACAGCATTTGGCTAGGAAGACAGGCAGCTTGTTTCTTAAAGACATTTAGCAAATGAGATTTTCATGTCAGGCTGAACCTGTTGTTTTAAAGTGACCCTTCCTGTCCCTCTGCAGGAACTGGCAAGTGTGGTTTGCTGTTTCCCCAAGTTCATTGACAGCCAAGTATACAGATAAATGTAACAATCCTAAGTGCATACTTTTTAACAGACTAATTTAAAAATACAGTCCTCATATTTTCTGAAGATGCTCATAAGGGTTTCCGTTTTGCCTATATCTGTTATCAAGGTGTAAGTTCTACACCAAAAGGAAGCCACCACAACCATTAAACAACTACTCCCCTACCTGTAGTAAACTGTATTAAAACGTGCTTTTGTGGGTTGTTTTTGTTTTGTTTTGTTTTTGAGCTGCAATAATCCATGTTTTGTTAAATGCTTTGGACTCTAATATTTATTTGTACTTCAAGATCCCTCTATATCTTTCTGTATAGGTAAACAAGGTTTAGCAAAAAAGAAAGCCCAGCCTCAGATAGGGTTCCTGCCTCTAAGACAGTTGTGTTTGACATTGTGTTTGTTACCACACCAATTTCCTGCATTCCTGTTCCAACATGAAGGTCATTTCCCAATGCACAGGAGCCTTGGCTGTAAACAGTTCACGGGGATGAGCCCCAGGCCACCAATATTCTGGAAAAAAAATGTAACTCTTTCCATGGAAACCATGACATCTCTGGATAAAGGATGATTTGTCAGCAGACAGGCAGGGATGCTAGCAGCATTTCTTGCAGCCGGCATTCCTGAAATTTTCCTAGAGATGGGAAAGATTACTATTTCTGTGGTACGAGTTGTGGTATTAGGTAACTTCATAAGCAAAGCAATGACACTGGGGAATTATCGGTTCCTTTCTTTTACTTCCCCCACCACCAAGGGTTCCAGACTCTTTCCACTGTTCTTGACAGGCTGATCCCTACTTTTATCTCTCTATTTAAAACTGTGAGGGAGAAAAGAGTGTTCTCTGCCTGCCAGCCATAGGAGGACACATTGCACAGGGCTAAGGATTGAGACAAGAAGGAAGGAAAAAAGTCTGTGACAGGTTTGTTTTTCATTCCCTAGTCTGTGCAATAGTCTGTGAAGATCCATAGCACAGCAGCATCTCACAGCACATATTGCCTCATATAGACTTAAATCATTTTTTAATTTGGAAAGTTAACAATCAACAAGAATGCTAGCTGGCAGTACACTGCACCTCCCTCGGCCAAGGAAGGATTCACATCTCCAAGATGGGCATATTCTTTCTGCTGTCAGTGGGCCATTCTGTATGCTGTGCCAAGGAGTCTGCAAAAGGCCTTCCAGTCAAAATATGTGGATTCAAAAATATGGTGTACTCCTGGCCACGCCACTCCCCCGGGCAGCTGCAAAACTTAGGGAAAAACACATAGCAGCTGTGGAGGATGTGAGAGAGAAAAGGTGATCTCCAGTTTTGTGCGTGAACACGGAGGAGAATGATGCTGCTTAGCTGATCTTGAGCGAATCTCACCCTCACGCCCATGTTCACACAAGCTAGTGCTGAAAACCACAGTGCAAAATGCTGCACTGCACCGCAGCACTGCATACAACCCCCTCTTCCCCAGGCTCCATCCTTCCCATTTTCACTGGGGAAGTGCCTAGAATGGACCCTACCTTCCTTCCTCTTCAGCATCACACTTGGGACTGTGCCTTTCGCACACAATCATCTCTACAGTTCTGTAATTTCCTGAAGCCTCCAGATTTGTCAGGTCCTCTGTGGAGGAGAGGTCACCATTGTAACATTGCAACCTTCACGTCTTGCACCAGGGGCTTCCCCAGCAGCAGGTGACACTGGGGCTCGTGTGACTCATGATCATAAGTCACATGTATCATATGTAGCTCTAGTTTGGTTAAGGACAAGCTTTACTTGGAAACAGAAGAGTAAAAAGACAAGACACTCATCTTTCAGATATGTCTGGAGGTAATTGTTGCTGCAATGGATTTACAAGTAAACCATTTTTTTTCAAGTTGTTTTCAGTGTTCAGAGTTATTTTTGGCCAAGAATGTTATTCTTTGAGTGTCTGAGCTCCTCTGGAGGCTTCTTCTTCCTGTGAACCATGGACTGGTTCACTGCATAGCCTCCAAGTCCTGTGTGGTAAGCTATCGGTTCCAAGAAGAATGAGTCAAGTGTTTGCCCACATGAAGTTCATTCCCTGTTATTTTAGGAAGAGGCACAGAAGCTCATAACTCATTCTCATCATTGCTGGGAAGCAATCACCAGGTCTCTTGCACAATGCAAAGACTACGGTTTCATAGAAATTTAGGCAGCACAATATTATAGCAAAGGTAACACATGACCCAGAAATGCCGTGGATTGCACCCTCCTAGTAAGAGCTGAATACTTTAAAGAATACACCTTCACATCACTTTGACAGGGATCACCCTGTGCATACAGGTAGTGATTTGTTGAAAGCATTATAAGACAGATTTTGCTTTTAATTTTGCTAATTATTTTGAACTAGCTAACAAAATAGTTAATTGCATTACTAAACAATGACAGTAATAATGTGAATTGCTGTTCAGTGAATTAAATCCCACAGCTATCTATCTGCATCAAATGACCAAATGCTGGTCATTTTTCCTTTAAATGAGAAACACTTAGAACCCAACCAGCCCTGGGTTTCATTTTAGAGAGGTGAAACTCAACCTGCGAAAACAGATTAGATCTTATCTTTCTATACAAAAGTCCGAATCTATGTCAAATCTTTGCTTAGCTGCACAGATGTAGGTAGTGAGCGCACAAAAGCGATACTCAGAAGGCAATAGAGTCCCAGGCTAAAGATGTTAAACCCTCCACTCCAAGTCCTCACAGCCCCAGCTCAACATGGGGCCTAGAGAAAATCTCTATCAGATTGCAAATGGGCATCGGGAGTGCCACTGAAGAGATTAAATTATTGCGGTGCTCCATATGGCAGGTGGATGGGTATTTAATAACTATAAAGCCCAATTAGTTTCAACACTTCAGGACCTATGGAATCCGCCAGGCCTGTTTCCAACCTCTGCAATATGAGTAAAGCTGCAGAGCTCCCAAGCAAAGCTTTTAGGTACAAAGTTCTTGAACCAGCTCCCAATTCCTGCCTTCCCTTACAGGGTAGCGTTCAGTCCCATGTAGTTTCCCTATGAAGAATGGAGGGACAGGGAGGTTCTACAGACTGCTGCTCCGCTGGCGTGGCAAGCACCACGGGGCACAGTGCCATAGAGAAGGAGAGTGGCAAGTGGTCACTGTAGCTGAGACTGAGGTTAAACTTATTTCTAAAGCTTCTCTGTCAACAAGCTATTTTAAGCTTGTCTCTGTATTTTTATCCTTCCTGCCGGTTTGAGTTTCTAGATCATTACTGCAAATTAATGATAAAGATGCTAGTACGATAGACTTCCTTCCCATGGTTAGAAGTGTGTATTTCAGAAATGTGTTCCTCTACCAGTTTATTGCAGCCAGAGATTAAAGGTTTCCAAGAATCACACCATGCTATTTATATAGTGGATGAGAAACACAAAGGATAGAAATTACTTTTTAAAATTTCAGCAAGAATAACTTATAATTTTGCCATTAAGATTTACTCTTGAGATAAATTAGCAGATGCAAGCACATTTATAATTACCTATCAGTTTAGCTGGGTTATAAGTGAGAGTGCAGATTTTGTACGTTATGTAGTTTAAATAAAATTAAAAAATGATGATGAAGAACAAATCTCATCAGCAGCTTAATTCTGCCATCTTTATGAGGTGTTTCCACTTTCTAGGTGCACAATCCTCACCAGTGTTTACAATAAGCATTGGCAGTTGCCTTGTTCTCTCAAGAAGTAACATACTTTCATTAGAGAGCACCCTATGAGAATGGTCTCCTTTCTAAAACACAGATTTATACATGGCAAGAACAGACAAAAGTATTTTTAAATTCCTGTGCTACAAGTAACCCCCACCTCTTTGGACTAGTATGGCTATTCCTTGATGTAACACGTATATTGGTTAAAACCATGTGATTGAAGTTTGCTGGAAGAAAAAATTAGTAAAGCTAGAGAAAATCTAACTTATGTTAATATCCACAGAAAGATGAACCAAAGGAAAGAAAGTGTAACACCAAAAACAAAACATGAATTCCTATGAAAATCCCACAGACACATTAAGATTTCCAGAGGTTTCAAATTTCAATTTGTTTTTGATAGTTATATTTCTGAAAATTAGGTCTCAAAACCAACTACATTTAAAGTCTTAGTCCTAATGTTTGTTCTATTCCAGTATTACCTGCCACGGTTAGAATAGCCCTACACACCCAAATGGTGGTCTAAAAACATAGTCAGGCAGGTAAAGAAGTTCTTTATACATCTTTCTGACCAGTGACTGATCAGGAGAGAGACATTCATAGATGGGTTTAGGTTTTAAGAAGGAATAGCATTTACTTCTGCCCTGCTAACCAATCCTTTTGAATGTACCATATGCAAGTAGAGTAAAATAAACAAAATAACAAAACTAAGCATATATGCTGTGTTCAGTGCTGCCTGTTCTGCTTCAAGACATTCCTGGGTGTTGATCTATTGTGCTGTTAAGATATTGAGAGAGAGAGAGAGGGAAAAAAAGGGACAAGCTGCTTAATGTTTTTCTTTTGGTTTGTTTTTATGAGTCACTCCACTAAGTATTTGCATTAGCAGGTCTCCTGCTGTTGCTAGATCATTCAACTGTTTGTTTAGTTGCTGTGCCTCTTGAAAAGTCCAGCAACACAGACTTATACATTTTTTTTTACTAAATATTTAAGCTATTTAGAACCAAATAAGTTCCCATCATTGTGATTCCCACAGCAGCACCAGAGCCCCCAAACTCAGTGGTATTACTCACTTGTGCAAAGGTTACAAAACCAGACTGATATTTATTGTTGCGTCTTCATACGTTGTCTCCTGATCAAGTTGTATTAGGAAAAAGGCAAATAACAACATAGCTAAAATGTCACGATAATCAAGTTTAAAGTTCAAAGCTTTTTATTCCCACATAGGAACCAAAATAAAAAGTTGCTTAATGTTGAGCTACATCTGCAAAACCAAACACTGATTGTAACTTCGATCAAATCATTTTGAAAGGGCTGTATTTCTCTCTACAGGTAAGAGACTAATGTTGCTCAGAAACCTACCGTATCAGAAATCACATATGCACTAAGACTGATAATCCTTTTTATTTTTTGCTGAATAAGGTCGTCAAAATATCTTGTTACTGAACAAACCAAGAGTCAGGCTATAAGCAAAGCTCTTTATCATGACTAACATCAAAAGAAGCAGCTAAGCCCAAGGAAAGCAAGGAAGAAAGAGCAACATCCAGCTTTTACTTTCTTTTTTTAGAATAACGAGCACATCTCTGCTTGACCTCCTTAATCTCTTTTGCTTATTCCTCAAAACTCTCCATTTATGAGTTTGCTTTCAAAAGCCTTTTGTTCCTTTTCAAGATTGCCAGCAGAAGAGAAAAATATATTAATTAAATACAAGCTAGAAATCTATCCATTAGATTAAAAGGAAATAAAACATCAGAACTTACCTGTTCACAGAGAAGGATGGCTCAGACTGGAGATCTGCCCTAAGTATGAGACTGGATCTCAGGAGAGGCATTTGTAAAAGGGGCTCTTTAAAATAGCTCTGTATCTTCTCATGAAGTGCGAGTTTTGTCTTCGTTCTCTTCAATCAGAAGAATGACCGATAGGAAAAAAGTGAGTGTTTAAAAGCTTAGCCCTGTCTTTAAAAGAATCAGAGCATTTTAGAACAAATTTTCTTGATGGAAGACTTATGAGCTACGCAACTTTCTCTTAAGCGTAGTTCCACCCCAAACAGCAAGTGCGTACAAATGGTATCTTCTTACCACATCTGTTCCCTGTGTGAATTCAGAGATGCCTGTGCTGACTTCAGTAACAAAAACACTTTTTTTAAGGTTACTTGTTATTCTTGCTACACCAGCATAGCTAAGAGAATACGAACTACAGCTCTTGTCCATCATCAACACAACCCAGGGATAATTAAAGGACTAATCAGTTATACGTATGCAAATTAACTGGCTAGGTGAAATTTAAAATATAGCTTGTCCTTCAGAATATTTCCCACCTGTAGTGATCTGTCAGAACATAAAAAAAATAGAAGATAAAAAATGTTCAGTTGCCTGATTTAGTCTGAAGGCTTTTAGAGAGAATAATTATCTTTCCTACTTGCCACTTGCCACCTGGGCCTATTTTATTTTAAAGTCGCTGGAACGATTAAATAAAAAAATAAATAAAGCTGCAGTTTAATCTTCTTCCTGTGTAACTGTTGCCTTCTTCTATATAAATTCCTGTCCTATACAACAAGACAGACTTGAGAGAGGGGGTGTCACTCTGATGTCTTTGGAACAGCAATGTGACGCTTTATTTAAAACTTATAACAAGGTTCTGCTTGAAATTATGTTCTGTAGTTTATACCATTTTTCCAGAGCATGCTGTAGGTATTTAAGTGCCTTCACGTACACACGGGCAACATCATTGATCAGCATTTCACTCAGGGTGCCTTCCTCATCTCTTATTTAAAAGCACATCTAACTTACTAGCTAAAACTGAGATGTTCCTGTACAGTGGCTGGAACACAGTGCATAAGAGTGTATAACCAGAAGCAAATTAAAACATACCCTGACATTACGTGGTAAGAAAGTATCTAGTCTCTGAAATATATTTAATCTCTGCTAATGATCTAAGGGAGGATTTGTTTCAAAATTGCATGAGCCTATGCATTTGCTTGGCCTGTGGTACCTGAACCTTTCCCCTTAATCCTGCCAACTGTAATCTTTCACTGCTATCTCTTTGGATCCAGTTTATCTCTATGAAATTAACAGCTTCTTTGGGAGCTGCATAATCTGAAAGGCAGGAGACAGATATGGATAAAAACATTTTGAAAAGAGCTGCAGGAAACAGTGCAGCATTTGAGTTTGCAAGGAATCAAAGTTACATTTTGGTCACTTTTTCTGAGATGTAGATAACAGGCCTGGTGAAGGAAGGCGCATGCCCCAGACTCTGCATGGCTTCGATACGCGTGTGCAGCTCCCTTCACGTTTAATGCACCAGGGAAAGGGAGGGCACATCCTTCCACAGGAATGTACATCCTCAAGAAAGCCATAATGAACTTCTACAATCATGTCTGTTTCTAAAACACTGTTAAAGGTTGGATATTGACCACTAAGCATCTTTATGACTGACATATCTTCTTCCACTCATTATATGTTAATCAATAAGATGTTATTCTGGTGGCTCAGAAATACACTTTCCTGCTATCTCCCTCACTCATCCAATCTCATCCTTAACATTAAAGCTGTGGCGTGCACACTGTTTTCCGAACATTGCGATGGCTTTCAAGAGAAGCACTGTTAGGAAACATCAAAACATCCATTTCTAGGCACGACCTGACCGTAAACATCGCTGCTGCTGCTGCTGGGGTCTGTTTTAAACCTCTCACTGAGGCTCCTGTCTGCAGCCCACCGAAGCCCGAGCTGCAGACAGCAGGAACATCATGTTTGCCATCAGCCACTCTCAAGCTCTAAATTTTTAATCTGAAGAGCGGACATGTTTTATCACTCGCTCTTCCTAACCACATCTTTAACAGCCCTCAGAGCCGCCTCCTCGAGGAGGTGCTCGCCACAAGCGGGCTGCTCCCCAGCCACTCACACCTTCCACACCCCACTGACCCCACTGCAGAGACCCAGGCTCGGATCTAAAAGTAAAGTGGCTGCTCTATAACTAGCTGTTGTCAGAAAGCTTTCAAAAGGCCATGCAAACACAGCCACTTTGAAAGCAGCAGTGCGTTGAAGCTCCTGGCACGGGCAGGCCTGGACATGTCCGCCTGGGTTGCCAGGAGGAGCCCTGCAGGTCCGGGCTAACAGCCCAGCCCAGGCTCCCACCTCGGCCTCGAGGGCTCCCTGCCTCGGTCCGTGAGATAAGGGCTGCCCCAGGGCAGGCAGGTGGGAAGGTGGCCACCATCGGCCATTTGCCCTCTGTTTCCTGCCACCTTCTCTGTCACTGGGCACCCAATGAGGCCTGCAGGACAAGAGGGAGGGAGTGCGAGGAAATCTGCAAGGTGAGTTTAATGAGGGCTGAATGGGCCTTGAGGCACCCGGTGGGGAATTCGGTTGGGGCAAAACCTCTCAGAGCCCCCTTTGCCACCTCGGGCTGGGGTCTTGGGGAACCCTCCCCTTGTACAAGAGCTTGCAGAGTCACCCCTAAACGCAGCAAGCGCTTTCTAGCTCGCTGCTGCTGCTCATCATGCTCTGCCGGAGGAGGTCTCTTCAAGCAAGCCCTGATTGCAGAGAGCAGAGCTCCAGCGGAGGCTGCCTGCGCCTGCAGAGCTCACGCGGCGGGGTGCTGCGTCTCCATCATCCTCCTGCCGGCTCCTGCCTTCTCCAGGGAGCGCCAGCAGGGCTCCCGCTCCACCGCGCTGCCAGCTGCTCCGGACAGAAGCGCTTTTGCTGGTACAACGCAACAAAGCTGCATGTGTGCAAAGCCCGAGTACAGCTTAACAGGTTTTAAACACCGCTGCTCAGTCCCGCTATGCGTGCTGTGTGAGCTGGCCTGCGCCTCACTTTGTCTGGAAAGAAGAAGGAAATAGCGAGGAAATGGGTTGTATTGGGGAACTTACCTACTTCACCATCGGTCATTGCTAGAAAGAGTAGCTGAGTATCCAGGATGAAGACAGCAGGCACTCTTCACCCACTTTTTTTTTTTTTTTTTTCTGTTAATAAAAGAGAGGAGAAAAATCTACATACACATGAAAACTGACAATACTAGAGCTGAAAGGTAGTAGCATGGCCAACAGCACACTCTAAATCCTCATGCATGGGAACTTTCTCTGTTCCCCCCTAGAAAAGAGTCATTAGACTTAGGTGTGTATTTTTGTTGTTGTTGTTGAACTGGTAGCAGAAAATTACTTTTTTGAGAGAATGGCAATTTTATCTGAAATAGTCTAGTTTTACTATATGCTTTGGAGGCTTTACTTTGCAACCTCTTTATTGAGTAAAGCCTTTTTCAACTAAGCCCTGGTAGGATTTGACAAGTGATGCAATGCTTGAAAAGCACCTGGGAGCTTCTAGAGGCCAATGCACACAGAGGATCAAATTGTGGCCTTCTTGAAATCAATGTCAAAATCATTGACTTCACTGGGGGCTGGAACTGCAAGGAAACCACAACAGAGATTGGAAGCCAAGATTAAAATTTTCTTCCTTATGGCAGTAGTCATAAATGTGCTGATTATTTTACTGGACCAACATTTCTTGGGAATAGATTCTTTTTCCCTGCCTTTCTTTTTATAATGAATTGCCAAGAATTAAAATATATGAAAAGGTGCCATGATAATTTCTTGACTAGTGTGATATGAGAAATATCAAGAAAACACAAGAAAATTAAAATATTCCTGTCCATATAAAAGAAGTTCTTATGCCCTTGGACGCAGCGCTGTGCCATGTGCTCTGGGTGACCCTGCGTGGGCAAGGGTTGGACTAGATGATCTCTAGAGGTCCTGTCCAACCTTAAGGATTCTATGATATGTTTGGTTATGGGACCATGTTAATTCATGTAAGAAGAGCTATCTCTTGCCTCAGAATGCTGAGGCCTTTTCAGAGAAGCACCAGTGAATATAAAGATGTGGGTATGGTAATCAACACAAAATCTGGCCTCAGCTGGCAATCTGATTCTTCAATATACTGTGAACTCTCAGTTCTCTTTTAGTCAGTTACACTTACTTGTGTTTGGTCCCATTCTCCATGTGGAATAAAGCCTCACTGAAAGTTTTTATGCCTGTCACTCAGGAAAGAAGCATTATAGTATCATTTTTTTCATCCTGCAGTATTTGATTAGTCAAGCCAAAAATATACCAACATGTCATGCAAACTTAATAATCTTCATTGGTCTCAAACTTGTCTGAGAGTGCTGTGTTAATATTTGAGAGCATATTTTTCCCTTTCTCTCAATACCACAATAAGTTTGTTGACAGTGTAACTTTCGATAAATTGACTGTGAATCATACGTTCCATTTTACCTCACTAGATTTAGATATTAATAGCTATCTTTAATTCTTTAATTTAAAATTTAGAAATTGTAATTTGACCTCATTAGTTGAAGTATCACAGTATGTAGCTAGTGGAAGGATTATTTGAACTATTTGAACTATTTGAACATTTTCCTTAGTGCCTTAAAGCAATTGAAATACTTTCAAGTCAACTGCTGCAGTGATTGCTTATCCTGCAGAATATTGATAAATAACAAGATCTTGTTACTCAGCCTTTTAATTGTGTGTAGACAAGACACAAACTGTCATGTGTCGACTGCTCTGTAATGAATTACAATAGATTTATTGGGAAGAATAATCAGTGTCTTCCTTCACTCTGAAGGCAACTTCTAAATTTGAGATGAGGACAAGATTAGATTATTTTTTATATATCCAATGAAGGGTTCTTTCAGCTTCTTGTGAAGTAGTGGCCATAAATGGAGGCCACGTACTGAACTAGATGGACTGCAGTTCTGATACAAAAGAGCAATCATTTTATGCCATATGTCACCAAAAAGCTACAGAAAACTCAGTCTGTTGAGCTAGCTATGTTCATAGCCTCAGTGATTTATGTTGTCTCTGGGTTGGGCTTGGTAGCTAGTCCTTGGATTGTTTTCACATTAGGAACAGACGTGTCACTGTTCCTGCTGTCCTAGTGCTAGAGGCTTTATAAATAGCTAGAGCAGAACTGTTACAGGCTTTGGCCCATGCAGAGCTTTTCGCCTGCTCAGAGGAATTTCTAGTTTGCCAGCACCCAGTGCTTCATGGATCCTTTTTACTTGTTTTATGTGGATTCAGCCACAGTCATAGAAGATCATGGGTTTGCTTTGGGACACCTTACATTGATTATTCATCTCTAGTAGAGAATGTACTGCAGTAAGCTTCCTGGCAGCCCGGCCAAGTGCACAGCATGCCACTGAGGAAACATGTTTAAAAAAAAAAAAAAAAGGACATAGAAAAGTTCTCATATTTTTCTCCTCCCCTTCAACCATCTATCTGTTATTTCTATCTGTGCTGCAGCTGCTATGAGAAGAGACTGTATTACCTTTGTGAACTGTTGAAACTTATAACTAACTGCTGTGAACCAGCAGGTTTCAAATGTGAACTGCGGTTTCTTGTGAAGATCTTATGTTCAAGATGGTCCCCTTTAACCTACCACATGGCACATCAGTGGTGATTCAGAGTCCTGTGGCTTTAAAAGTGGAAAATAGAAATAATACAGTAATAAGAAATAGTAAAATAATTTAATGGATTTAAATTATTGTCTTATTGAAGTCTTTAAAAAAAAAAAAGAAAGAAAGAAATTGATAGACTTACTCATGTAGCTCATTCATGTAATATTGTAGCTCAGGAACTGTACTAAACATTCATTCACTGGGCAGCACATTATGTCTGGCCAAAGGGTGAAAAACCTAGTAATTCCTGTCTGTATAGAATGGAAATTGGTTTTGAAACTTCTTGCTTTGTCAAGCAATATCACATCATCATCATGTTGTGTTACAAGAAGTAGAAGTATACTTTTTACCTACCAGTGCAAAACTGTGAAGCATAAGCAGAGGAAACCCAGTCAAGTAGAGGAAAAGCTGTCTCAAAATCAGCAGAGAAGAGACAGAGAGCGTTTAGGAGATCCTGAGGTTTCTCATCCATTTGATTTGATTTCTTTTTTAAAGTACTATTATTTTTAAATGAATACTGTTAAGTTCAAAGTGAACATGTAATGCCATTCTTTGGCTATTCTTTCTCCTGGTTGCTAGATCTTAGCAACTAGGAGAAAATTAACTGCAAATATTGCCATATTTATTACTGCTAGCTGCTGGTGCATTTGCTTTTCCTTTTTCTTTCTTTTTTCTTTTTTTTTTCTTTTTTTTCTAGAAAGCATTAGTTTAAACTTCAGTCCTTATAAAGAAGGGAGGAACAAATGTTAAATAAAACATGCAGTAACAGTAGAGTCTGTGGTGCTTCTGGGTGGAGGTAAGGAGCTCTGATGCAGCCTGCAACTTTGCTTTGCTTAGATGAGTTATCAGACCAGCTTTATGGATAGAATAAACTGAGGCTGAATAGCTTTTTTCTAGTTTATAACTCCTATTAAAATAAAAGTAATTAAGCCTGTAATGTGGCAGGATGTTTTAACAGTGCTACCCAGCATCTGGCCAAAGGTCCATCTGGTCAAATATCTTGTCTCCAATAATAGTCATCAGTAGTTGCCTTAGAAAGTTGAAAAACAAGGCAAGAGCACAATACTTTCTCCCCTTCTCTCTTTTTCTTCTCTTAGCCCTTTGGGGAAAAAAGTGTCTTCAGTTTTTGGCTCACCAGTGAGGTGGCTAGAAACTATCCATTTTGTGATTCAGTGTCTACAAGTATTTAGATTATTTCTCATTACTTGGTGTTTGAATTTATGTTAGTGTTTAAATCTTCAGCTCAGTTCAAGTGTCGCTGTGCAAGGCACACATTTACCTACATTGACAACCATTGCCCCGAGAACCTTTAAATCTCTAGTTAACTAAACAAGACAGATGGAAGTAAAAGAGAAGAAAGTACATGCATCCCCGTCTTCAACGCTCAAAGACATACACTAATTTTAAATACAGACAGGTAGAAAAACATTGCTGCGAGTCAGGGCAGCCAAACCCTTCATTCCAGTTTGAAGCTCGAGGAAATGTTCCCTGCCGCAGCGCTAGACCCTCCTCACAGGGAAGAGACTTCTTGAGCTCTGCTTGCTCTGGGGCAGAGCAGAGCGTGCTGGTTGAACAGGCTGGACGATGCGACAAACCTCCTAGACGGGAGAGAAAGGAGATGTTTCCAACCTGTAGACTGTGCCTAATGTTCCTCTTGGGCACTGGGAGAAGGAAGACACTATTGCAACTCCTGCCAAAGCCAGCTATCTCCTCGCTGTACAGAACGGAAAGAGGGATTTTCTAAGGGATTGGGGGAAAAGTGATTTTAGGGCTTCAATTTTCAAATTAGTCTAAAATAAGTAACATGCCAGCAGCAGGTTCATGTCCCTCAGAGGAGACAGCATAAACTTATTTATATCTTGCTTTTACTTGCCCAGGATGGGGCCATATTTCATGTTGATAAATGGAGTGTGAAGTGCTTCACTTGCAATGTGCTAATTTTAGAAAGTCAGAAAAAGGTCCCTGCCTTTATTTAAAAAGTTCTTGACTGTGTTGCCCACAGAAACCTTTTGAGCTTCCACAGCATGGCTGCATACTTGAGAGGGAGTTTGGTTACTCTCTCAGGCAATCAAGTCAGTTGTTCTTCACCAATTAAGGTTATATGTTAATGAATAGACCTCCTACTGGTAAGAAGTTCTCTCATCTGAATACTGTGTAAAGGATCACAATTTTCAGATGAGCTTTGGTCCATGTTCCACAGAAAACCTGACAAGAATGTTTCTCTATCCTGCAGGGCATGAGTAAAGGCTAATCAGCACTTTAGCAACCCTCAGCCATTTAATCGGGATAAAAGACTGTTATAGTTATGGAGCTCTTTCTATGTTTTTTAAGATGTTCGAAAGTGGTATTAGGAAATCATGAACCTGTCCTGTATAGAGAAGAAATAATTGATACAAATGCAGCTATGCAGAACTGACATGAAGAAGTGAATGAAAAATGGTTAAGATCTTGTAAAGAGAAAGTCAATCTTCTAAATATAATGCAAGTTAAATGATGTTCTTTAAATGAAGAGAGAGACAGAATAAAGATCAGTCAGCTTCTACAGTTACTTTCCCCCCACAGTTTCATGGTGTTCTTATTATTTGTCTTCTGTTCTTACTTTTTTTGCCGATACAGATACCCGACCTATAACATCTCCCTTTTACATCAAAGGGACTTGATAAAGGACTGCCCAGCTCTTTCTTCCTTTCATCTATCTCTCCTGGCTTCTCCATGTTTCCTCTGTAGCTACAAGTGGATACCACCTAGTGATAGCAAAGGCATTTGAAAAGAAATATCTTTGCTCCACTGAGGGGCCTTACAACTGACAGGCACAGTGTTAAAACTGGATCCTGCTGATCACTGGGAGTATGGCCTGGGTATGTGTTCATACATATCTTCTTATGGACTCTCCAGGGTATCACTTATGTACCTGGAATAGTGGCTTATTTTGCCTCAAGTTTTTAAGAGTTAATTGTACAGTCAAAGATACCAGCTCATTAGTACCACCAAGTACAGGCATCTGTACTTTGCATGCCTGTATGCCAAAGTATGGTAGGTTTTAGTATAGCCAGTCTGATGACAGAATTTCTGTTTCCATAGGGAGGTCCACGTTTAAGGAAAATAAATAATGCTCCATTAGAATGTGTATTAGAACCTCTCTAATAGAGAGAGGTTTTTAAATCATCAAAACGGTGTGCTTTTTTTTTCTTTTTAATAAATTGAGTCTGGAGATATCTGTCTCATAAGTTTCCAAATCCCAATGCTTTCATATTTTTTAGCTATTCATATCAGAGTAAAGCCAAGAAAGCTCAAGCAGAGCAGGGGAGGCTCTGAGTTTCAAGATACTTAGGCAGGATTGTTTGCTGGTGCTTTATCTCCATTTTGATGAAACCCATCTGCTTCAGAAATGTTCCTGTTTTGACAAAGTGACAAAAAATGCCAAAGAGGTCCTCCTGTGCTGGAAAATTTCCAACCAGTTTGAAAATGTTGCACAAGCAACAGTGAGTTTGGTTAGTTTTAATGTTCTGGATTATGTCAGTGTGTGCTGCCTCTGGATCTGGTACCAGATTCCTGCAGTTATTCACATGTCAGCCCAGAGTGATTCCAGTCAGCAGGATATTAATGGGGATTTTAGTATGCTGACAAGTACTGTATATCTAATTATCAATCCTAAGTGCCAAATACTGTATGCACATCTCAAGTGCTACAGTTTTGTATTCCTGAAAATGAAGATCCACTCTCTTCTACCCAAGCTTATTCTTGTCAATGGAAAAAATATGAATTCCACTGCTAAATATGTATTACTGGATCTGTTTCTCAGCTATATTAAACTTTGCATATTTCCAGCAATAGGAACAGCCTTATATGTGGCTAATTTATAACCACAGTATAATATGTTCTGATTAATTTTTTAAGTATAGACATTCAATCTGTCCCTAGTGTGTCCCTAGGACAAGACACCAGATTGTTGTTGAAACCAGATTAAAAATTACATTTGCCACTAACCTGTGCACCAAGAGCTAAGTATCTGCTGGCTGGGAGCTGGTGCTGCTCAGCAACTTAAGGCAGGCAAGTACCAACGTACAGAATCAAACCCTTGTCCTTGGAGAATGATCTTCTCACAGCAGCAGCTGCTTAGCCGTATGTTTTAATCTATTTCATTGTATATCATTCAAAATATTCAGAGAGAGTCTCTCATCTTTTCTGTGAATGCCATTAGCAATGTCATACTGTACCTGTGCATTATTATTATACAGAGTGTCAAAAGAGCACATCGTCTTCCTGAAAGTTCTATTCAGCACCTTTTTCTGTCACCTTTTTAGGTTTGCTGTGTTTTATATTTGATAGAAACAATTCCCTGTATAGCACTTTAGTATCTATCTGCCAGCTATAAAAAGACCCTATTTCTCTTTTGTATAATTTATAGGCTGAATTTCCAGTTAAAAGAACTGTGCATTGATGTGAAATAGCAAAGTATCACACTCATTGATTGAATTGTTTTATTATAATCCAGGAAAACTGAGGAAGTTTGGCATAGATGTGAGCAATTGCTACAGCATTTGTCTAGGGAGAGAGGTTCAGATATTATAGAAATGCAGGGAAAAAAAAAGAGGAAAAAAACCAGAGCATGTTGACAACAAGCCATATCATTAAATAAAAATGAGCTCCTGGCTAGATCTGGGACGTATTATCCTGTTACCTGCAAAGATGAAGGCTTCATAATTTGGTTTCCAGATGGGTAGGTTAGTTACTGAGCGTGCAGTATAAATTCTGTAGTGTGCCTTATGCAGGTACACTAATTAACAGAGATCGTCAAACTGTCGCAGATTCAGGGGAGTCCTCTTTTCTGAAATTACCACAAAATACAGCAACTTCTGTTACCATACTTGAGTTTAAGCAGAGACAAGGCAGAAGCTCTGCTATTTCTGTTTGCTGCATTTCAAATGAAAAGCTTCAGAAAAATTAAGTTCATGCTAAAGAGCATTGTTAAGTTAGAGCTTTTAAGAGCCTACCATTCTGATTCAGAAAATGTCCGCAGAAACTGCTGTTTCACTGTCAGAAACTGTTATGCAAAAAGGATGCTCTAATAGCATTTGAGGCCTGATCTTGAAGTTAATTGGAGTATTGCAAGTATCCCCTTGGACAGGCTCTGGCTGTTGGTGTTGTATCCCCATAATAAATTGTCTGGAACGATACATTTTATTAATACTGAAACAATACCTTTTATTAATACTCACTGTTTTTCAAGAGTGCCTCTCGCCAAAATCATTTTCTTACTGTAAGACTTTCTAAGGGAAACGCACCATTCCTGGAAACTTTTAGGACTTGTTAAGTCAGAAGTAATTGCAGATACTGAAACCAAACAGAGTTTCTCATGAGAAAGAAAATATTGCATATTAGACTTTTTAAAGAAAGATATACGAAGGAAAAATGTCCTGTGCATTAAGCATGAGTCTGATACTTGGGAAATCTAGTATTCGTTTCTCTGCCACTAACCTTCTTGACCTTGTTTCAATGAACAAATTGCTTAATTCTTTTTCAAACCCTAAAATTAAAATAATGCTTTCCCCCGCCTATTGTTTATCTGATTTGCCTACTTAAACTGTAAACTCTTTGACTATTTATTTATACAGAGTCTGGGACAGTGAGCTGATTTAGACCTCAAGAAGTCACCAGGGTTCAAACAGCAACGGCAACATGACTGCATGACTAAGTAAGTGCATTAAATGCACACACAGGTGGCAGGTTAATCACCTGCGTGTGCATTTAATGCTCTTTCTTAAAAGGTCTGCTGTTACTGCCACTGTATTTAATCATAATAATTGTTTATTGCCTAAGTCATATATTACACATTGCATGCAGATACTAAATTAAATATATTTGGGTCAAACAATTAAAACTTTTGATATATATTTGTTCTGTTTTCGTAAAGTGCTCACTCACAGCAGTTTCTCATGATGTGTTTCCACTTCTAACCATTGAGCGAAGGCAGTAGGATTGGACACAGGAATATTCAGAATTCCCCTCCATTCCAAAACTGCACATTATTAAGAATTTTCTTCAGTGTAATAGCCTTTTTATCTGCCACAGATAGTTGACATAAAAAATGCAAACTCAAAGAAATGAAGATTTAGCTAGAGATAATGTGTTTCAAAAGGAATTAAAAAGTCCAAATGATTGTTAGTAATATATAGTGACATGAAAATAATACCGTATATTTTTAACCTTTTAGCCAGTATATGAAAGTATGATCTAGTAGTCTACTAATTTTAAAAAAAAAAGCATTACACTTTTTAAGGAATTTATCTAAATGAAAAAAATCAAATGTTTTGATGTGTTACCTTGGATTTGAGAGAGATAACTTCCTTTGTCTATATTCTGTTGTGACTACAAAGGGATGTTTTCATAGGATTACAAAATAAAAAAAGCTGACCATTCGATGATTCTGTTAGCTTAGGGACACATGACAATTAGAAATATGAGTACAGAAGAAAAGCAATAAAATTTACTCATATAGCTCCCATTTATTTCAAAGTATGTTCTCTTTAACACTGGGGTTTAAGGTGGCAGAATTTGATCTGAAAAAGTACTTCTCATAGCCTTCCTAGTTTTTGTTTTCTGAGAACACTATTATGATGTTCTCTGCATCTTTTATCCTTAAGGAGACTGTCCAAGGCAGGTGATTTGGCTTAAAACTACCCCAGTGATGGGGCTTGAACTTCAGAAAAGATTGAGAATGCACCCACTCAAATAACGGTTCTTTTTCAGTTGTCACAAATTTGAGATCTGAAACCCACAGGCACGTTCTAAAGTTTTGCCCTGTAATTTTTGGTTATAGCTTTATAAGACAAGGTTAGTGAAGTTGCGTCAATGCCTTTGAACACCAAAAGTTGCCTTCAAATATGTGTATGAGACCAAAAGTGAAAATTCCAAAACCTAAGACACAGGAACCTCTACTTTGGAAATTGAGGTTTGGCCTTAAGCTGTTAAGGCATACTGTCAAATTTATCCCATAGCTCTTCTGAGATGAATTCAACTGTCAGCAGTGGGACATAACTTCATGATACTGATGGAATTCAGTGTACTTGCAACCTGCCCTTTATTTGAAGTTGGGGGCAACTTCTTTGCTTACTGTACTGAGTTGTGTCTGGCTTTTCTAGATCTAACTTCTATGCTGTAAGCTTATATTATTTTGTAAAGTATCTTTAGAAAATCTCTTTATGCTGTGTGTCTTTTTATGCTCCCCTGGGCAAAAGCAGCATAGTAGCATGCTGAGCTGCTGCTTCTTTTGCCTGGAAGATTTATGTTTAACAAAGACAATCTTCCAGATTGCAAAATATGTGACATTTGCGCAATGTCATGGCTCATTTTTGTGGCCTGCAGAAAACTGCCCTGTAAATGCTGTTGTAACAGGGAATTTTCTCTATACCATCCGGTCAAAAAGGTCATATTAATTGGTAGGGATCAAAATGGACCAAAATAATTTGACAGGGAAAGTAAATTCAAAAGTGGCAGACTTGTAATACCTGCATCAGTTAGAGCAGAGCATTCTAGCCAGGAAAGGACTCTTCTGTAATCCTCCCAGAGCCAGGAGATAGATTAATCATGCTTCCTAATACTTCCTTACTATGTGACCAAGACATTTTCTTTCTCTACCAAGGGTAGCCATGATAGCCATTGTACCAACATACTCCATGAGGGGGCCTTTCAGAGGACACATGAGTCTCAAAAGTAGCCGTAAGTATTATTTAGAGATTATTACTTGATAGGTGCCTGCATGCTCCAGTGTTGGAATCACAAATTAAAATTTACATGTTTATTACAGATACATATTTTATCACATATTTTACTACAAAAATCTCATCTGCTTAATTCAGTCAACCAGCTTTCTCATTTCCCAAGCACATTGCTGAGTTGGTTTCCATTAACTAATAATGTGACAGGTGGATAAGAATTTCACATTTCCAGACTTCTAAGGCTCACAGTAGATGAGGTGTTGATTATAAAAACATGTACTTTTGTCCGTCACGTTGTGAAATTTCTACTTGTAGTAACGAGCAGTTGGCAAACTACTACTTGCAGTATAGCAACACTGCAGTTACAGTTGTCTTTTACAGAGTAAACTAGTTGGCATGTTCTTGATTAGCATAAGAAGCCAGACGTATTGGCTTTCAGTTAAAGTCTGGTGAGGAACAAAGTCCCCTCTCGTGTTTTTCAAAGCATATTCTTGTCTTTAAGCTACATGGAGAAGACATGTTTTATCGCTGTCATTGTGTATCAGTCAAACCTAAATACTGCTACTACTGGATTTATGATATGAGATTATATCTCTGGACATGATATATCCTCCAGACATAATTTGCAGAAACAATCTGTTGCAATTCAATCAGCGGAAAGTAGATGAATTAGTCATCACACAACTACACATTCATAGGTTACTGGGAAGTCATTATAAAATAGGAAATAAAAAGGGTTGAGAGAGTTGTCACTCTTCTTCATAGTACATTCATAGATCTGTGTTTCCTGGAGATCTTTCCTAATATGGAGAAGCAAGATGTAGAAGCAAAATGTAAATCATATCTTGAAGATATAATAGTACTCAATGTTATAGAAAGATTTTGCAGAAGGAGACAGCTTTCTCTTAGAATTCCTGTAAGTAAATCTGCACTCGTTCACAGAAAATGTTGAAACATTAGTAACGCAACCAGTTGAATGTTGCACATAAGTCAGCCCTGTATTGGACACTTGAAAATTCAGAAATTTGATTCCGTTCAAACTAAGTTTGAGAAATATGCTTATCTGAATAGCACACAAAAGGAGTGTTTCAATTTGAAATGACAATCTTTGACCCATGCAATACCAAGAAAGCCCAAAAGAGGCCTAGTAAACTAGCCTGAAACAGGGCTAGTAAAATTCCTGAGGCATTTCAGAGTTTCCATCATTTTAACACATTTTGCAAAGAAATAAAATGAAATGAAAATCTGTTAAAAAGTGAGAACTTGTTAGTGAGCTCAGATAACACCATCTCTCCAATCTTTTTTTGTGGTATTTACATGACCTCCTCATTTTAATGTTTTTATCCTCACAACATATCTTTTGAGATATAGATATGGTCTTATGTCCTCCTTTCAAATGAGAGATTGAGGCACAGAGAAAGGCTAAATTACTTGCCAAGGATCAACAGAAAGTCTCTGGCAAAGAAAAGAGCTTGATTTTTCTATCTTACATAGGAATAACCACAATGTATTTTATTGCACAATTTAGTAATTCTCTGGACCCAAGATAGAGTTAGATTTTATGAAAATCAAAAAAAAATTAATTAAACTACTACTGCCTTGTATATCTTCAGCATTTCAAATCCAAGACTGTAATTCATTTTGAGAAGAATGTTCTTTTTATAAATGGATTTTCCATCCAGTTTTAATCCTCTGATATTGTTTGGATTATCACATTGTTCTGTCATGCTCTCTTTTTCACTGCATATATTGAAATCAGCCTGTCATTGCAGATCAGAGAAGGATTTGGGGTATTTCCCAAAATATTATTTTCTTTTCCTTAGAGACAAGACTGTCCAGTTTTTGTGATTTAGAATATTGCTATTATTTGAACTCATCAAAGCAGCCACACTTTACACCAGCTAGGGATGTTGCTGGATATTTACTAAAGAGCTTGGTCCAGTGCCTTCTGCCAGCTGGAGTTTACAGAAGAATTGGCAAAACTCACACACAAACAAACGCGCACAAAAGGTTTTGAAGTTTTGGGAAATGAATAACCACCCCCGGTCTCAAGCACATGAAATCTTTTAAACAGAAGAGAACTATTTTAACTATTTGTTTTCTTTTGTATGATACTAACATTTGTGAGTAGTTCTGCTGATTGAAATTGGACTCGTCGTAAATTCTCATGATTATGCAGTTTATGAACTTTATATTTTCTGCATCAAATATCAGATCTCATTACTGTACCTCCGCTACTTGTGCTAAATTTCATGGTGGCAAGATGGAAATGGAGTTTGCTCAGCATTTTGCACTTCCTGTATTGTTTTATAACAAGCATACAGTCGTCATTTCTATAGATATCTCTCTGCACACGTTTGTGTGATGGTGTAAGCACTCTGGCTGTGCTTACCTGTTCTATGAACAGGCAGAACTGATGGTCCTGGAGGTGAGTTAACAGCATCTCTGCAGCTGATCCTGCTGGGCTGTGATGTGATGTTGCAGCTGGGCAGCCTTTTTGAAAGCAGGGCTTCATGCTGATGCCCATCTAGTCCTAGATGGACACCTGCAGCTACTTGCAGGAACATGTTGGTGCCTAATGGTAAACAAAGCAACACAGTATGGCATTAGGTCTTTTGTGCCACTCTTTCTCACTGTGCTTGTCCAAAAGATGACACAACAAATTGAATGCAATCGCACTCTCTGGCAGTGAAAAATATTTTGTAGCACTTTCCCTCTTGGTAGGCAAGAGATTCAGACAAGAAAAAAGCAGCCGAATCAAACTTAGAAGGAATAATTTCCAGCTTCTCAGCCCAATGCTCCTCTTCTTTCATAATTCAATATCGAGTTTGGAACTAAGGCAGTAACTAAAATCGTATGTTGGGGGCATAAAGGATGAAGCATTCAGTCATTTACTTCCTGCTGTCACAAAGCCAAATCTAAACAGGTTGGACTGACTGCCTGCCTGTAAGGACAGTCCCACCTGTGTGGACAAAAGGCCAAAAGCAAGCTAGATTTCTAGTCTTCGTTACTCTGTTTATTTTTTAATATCATTTTCAAACTTTCCATCTACAAATCCTATCTGATGGTTTGAGAAGGAATCCCAAAGTGGCAGTTTTGTTCAGAAAGTTTGAAATAGAATGATGTATCTGAGCCTCACTAGAAGATTAAAAATTAAAAGAAATAAATGCTTATGTTTTTCTTGACTTTTTCGCTGGGTTAATGAGTTCTCTGAACTCATCTATTGACACTTCAGTCAGGTATAAATTTCCAACAAAATTCGAAATCTTGTAGGGCACACATTCAGAGGAGTGTCAAATACAGTTTATGCATAATACATTTCTGTTCTACATTCTGGCTTCTTTTCTGGGCCCAGTTCTGTCTTTGGTTATACTCAGTCTTTCTATTTTCTTTTATTATTATTATTATTATGAAGTTTTAGAAATAGGTCTGGTGTTACCAAGCTGTAATATATTCATGTACAGTATATACAGTTTATACAGTTTTACTTAGTTTGTGTTCCTTACTTTTTGAAAGAAATGAAAGTACCGTGTTTTTATTTTACTGCAAGAAGGAATACTTAAGTATTTTTAGAGTTGTTATTGCTTGTGATATTTCTTGCCCATTGATGAAAGAAGTTCTTTTCCCTCACACAGCTTTTTCTCCAGGATCTTCCTGCAAGCTCTCAAATCAGTACCTCATTCAAGATCACATGTCTGCTCATTACAAGAAAATTATGTCTGCCAAAGGTATGTAAAATCTTTAATGATGACAACATCCATGCAGCTGGTAGATGAAATCACAGGTAATGGTATGTTTGTTGCGATTACTTTTGACTGGCTATCAAATTCCTTCTCCTTTCTTTCCCCGCTCTCCTGCTCATTAACTCAACAGGTGCAGTAAAATTTAAAATTGAAGCATAATATAGTGTGCTCTAGAAGAGGAAATATGTAGAACACTCAGTTGGAACCGTAACCTTGTTTTTGGAAAAGCAGTCCTGGTTGTTGAGAGACATAAAGTCTACAGGGTCAAACTGTTCTACAGAATGACATGTTCCTGCCAGGAAGGGAAATACTAATTATTTCTTTGCCTTATTTTAATCATGGTTTCCTGATTGTTAGATGTGTATGATATCACACAAATAACAAAGGTAAAATTAGAGCTAGCCCAGGTATGTGTTTAATAGGGAGAACAGTGTGGGAGAATAGCAGCGAGGGTTCTGTTTTAGGAAACTAGGTGAATACAGGAACGCTACTAAATAACCCTGAGAAAAATTCCCTTAGAATGTGAAACTCTTTGTGAGAAGTTTGTGAGCTCTCAGGCTTCCTAAACAAACAATTCCTTGATAACGTGCAGTGAGCCTTATAATAGCATATACCTGTTGAGCAATAGATCAAATTGCTGTTGCTACCATCTTCTCCCAGGAGCCTCATCATTTTGGCACTTTCCAATGCCAAGAGCTCTATCCTAAACTACCTGGCTCAAATCCAGTGCATCATTTAATCATGGTATCAGAACCACCATTCAAAAGTTGCATGCTGCTTGCAAGTTCATTGCTATCCCACTCATTTGGGAACTTGTTCCTGGATTGCTGGTGTATACAGTTGAACTTCAGTGGCTTTTGCATGGCTAATGTCACAGAAAGAGCGAACACTTAAGAACGTAAAACTCAAATCCTCGTGCTTTGCTCTTAATATACAGACACATATATTATATAAATATAATTGATATAAATAAAATTGAAGTTTGTTTTATTATCAACTGATGAAACCAAACATCTTGGTTTAGCAATGTCAAGGGAGAGAATTCCAAAAGTAAGAAGAAGAAAAAAAAACTCAAAAGATTTTTAAATCTTTCTATCTTTTATGTTTTACATATCAAAAGGATATATGCAAAAGAAATTACTGGCATAAAAGCAGTAAAGTCCTTCGTTTCTGAATAGGTTTCAATTTTATGTTTTTCAAATGTCAGTCCTGCTTGTCTGTAGCTGAATTGAGTCATGCTGGCAAGATTTTCTCACAGTGGTTGCTAATGAAAATTTCCAATAGATAAAATTCTTAATTCTGAATGTCTGAAGTAATAGTTCTCAAAAATGAGATTTGGAGTATATTTGAGTAGGAACCTATAATATTGGAACACATAATCTACTTATTATAAAGCTTAATCATTCCATACAGGTCTTCCTTGTGGGATTAGACTTTCAGAGAAATGTTAAAAACTGTAACACTGCAAGGATATCCTCTTGTAAAGTGGAAGTTTGACACAGATGTTCTACGTAATCATATAAAATATCACACAGCTATTTTCATGATACCACTTCTCAAGAGCCCACTTGCCAGGGATAAAACATCCAGGTTCTCTTCTGTATATCTTGATGCTCAGAAGAGTGGAGCTGCCACATGCTCCAAACATCCTTGGAGGAGATAATAGAATTTTGTGCTTCTGAAAAAATTGATCAGGGTTGTCTAAAGGCCTCTTTTTAGTAGCCCTCTAAACATTCTCAAATCTTTTAAAAATAAAGTCTGTTCAGCCTTATTCCTGTCAGTGGCTAGAAGGCAAATACCCCTGTAAGTCTGAAACATCATTCGGAGCACTTGCACAAGCTCAGATTTGCTGTGGCATTTAGCAACAGTCACCAAAGTGCCTTGTATGAAAATGTAGTCACTGTCCTTCAAATATAACTGGAACATTGAACTTCCCCTAAGTAATTATTTTTTCCTCAGCAGTTAAAAATAGTGTTTTCCCACATTATATTTCCCGCGGTTATATTCAGGTGTATTGAATCATGCGTATAGCTCTCTCAAGGTCTGTAACATCTTTTCTGAAGAGTGTGCAGCATTAATGACGGGGCTTGGTTCCCTGAAGCCTTAAACTTAAAGGAACTGAAGTTCCTTTAAATATTTACAATGAAAAATTAATTACCAAATAGCAAAAAATGCAGTGAAAATAACTGCCCATGTAATACATAATCGAAAAACAGCAGTAGATGCTGATACAAAATACAAACAACAAAATTTCCCTTAACTTGTAAATTAAAAAGGAAGTTGGTAAGGCTAGCTTTACTAGCTCTTATTCCTACATTTACATAAAAATGGGCTACAGTCACAAAATTAATGTCCAGATTTGAGAATGAAACAGCAACAGCACAGCAGTGTAAGATAGTGGTGTAAGATAGTGTAACTCAGCTGACTTCACCACACTTCACTGCAATTAACTTTACTACAATTAAACTAACGTAGCTTATAAGGGCTGACTGTTTGCCAAGATAATGGTGGGGAACAGGGAGAAAATAGTATAGATCGCTAGGGAAAATACAGGATTTGGTTGTTTGTAAGTGTGCATTATGAATAACACTCACACTACGTATAATGGTGCCATATTCCCACAATGAATTGCGGAGATGGCCAGTTTTCATCCCTATCCATTTTAGTAAAAGTATTTGTGATATGTTTCATTGGATTGAGCCTTTTTGTTGTTGTTGTTCCTGTTAATACAGCTGCTGTTGATTCATCTGCACCAAAGAGTTTGCACACCAGTGTTAAATGTGAGTATAGTTTTATTTTGTTTTCAGAACATGTCTGGCTTCATTTGTTTGGTTTGGAAATATTTGTCTTCTTCTTTGATGAAGGTGTTTTGAAGCAGCATATGTGTCAAAAACATGCATCATTACAAGTGTAGATAATAGATAAAAGATAATAGTATATACCTGTAACTAACAACTGATTCATGTTTGCACAAATACATGCTAACTACCAGACCTTGGAGTATTTTAATATTTTTAACCTTGTATCTTTGATATATATAATCTTAGGCAGCATGGTTGTTTGAGAAATAAATTTCTTGTTTCGTTTTCTAGTCTAAACTCAGAACTGTTGTCTATGTGTGTACTCCAGAACTCACTGGACCTTTGAATTCCTTGATAATCTGCATTGTGTTTTTCATTTCCTTCAGTGCTTCCTATATTCCTGGGCACCAGGCATACCACAACTGAAACAGTTCGTGATAAATTAATGATAATAAACCCATTGCACTGCCCCGTGACGCCACCTCTTGGCTAACGCCCGCAATATCCAGGGTTTCATCACATTCCTTCCTGTTTCTCCTTTCTTGAAAGGAAGAAAGGCTGACGGAAAGCAAGAAATTTGTCGCTTTTCCTTGGAAAGCGTATTTGTTGAATGAACCAAGATTTCTTCATTCTCCAGATTTAGAGATATTCTACTTTTCTGTTTTATAGTTACTTAGGTGGAAGCAAACACACTTCCTACAAAGAAGACATATTTTAAAACAAATTTTACAGTCTGGAAAAAAAGAAAGCTTTCATTTTTCCAGAGTGGATGCATAGAGGCATATTTTTTATTAGACTTTGCTGTAAAATAGCACTCTAAGTGTGTTATAATATGGTTGAAAGCCTGGAGAGACAGGTATTTGTGCAAGATAGATACACCCAAGAGGAGAAACAATTCTTGTCTGTAAAGTTCAACATATTGAAACATTAGAGATCTTCACTACAGAAAATTGAGGGAAAAGTTCAGGAACATAACATGTTGAAGTCCAAATCCTGTTTTGTTTTTGTTGTGTTTTTTTTAACTCATTTTGAATAGTATGTCGTATTTCTTCCATGCTTTCTTTCTTTCTTCTGTGCTTTCTTTCATATTATCATTTTAAACTTGGTACTTTTGATTAATCACTTTATGAAAACAGTGCTACAGTAAAAGAATGAAATACCCTAGAAACTTTTCTTAGAATTTTAATGTTTGCCAGAGATGATACTGACACAGAAGTGTGTGAAAAGTAGAATCTTATTTATCCGAGAAGATCAAGAGGACATAGGATTTGTTCAACTACCTGTGATAGCTATAACAACAAGTTTACCTAGAAGATGATATTTCAGAAAGAAAAATCATCTGTGCTTCTTGTAATGGTTTCTTATGAGAGCATTATACTACTTTTATAATGCTAAGCATTAACTGTATTTTTGTGTTTGGCTTTTGTTACATTTAGAAGCCAGCATAAGCACAAGGCTCTTGGTACAAACACAAGCCATAATGTAAGATTCTCAGTGGGAGGAAGTGAGGACTGAAAATGGGATCCATTATCATTTTTGTCTTTTAACTATTACTATGTCACTAGGGAAATGCCAGTCACTTTTATAATTTAATACTTATCATTACTGAAAGATACTGTGTATCAGCCAAGCCCTTTTTTCTGACAGATTAGGTTAGCTTCTATTTAGCATTTGCATATTCGAAGACACGAAATAAATAAAGGACGTTTTACCAGTCTAGTAGAATAATATGAAGAGAAAACTAATTTTCTGCTTAGTAGAACATTACGGTGTTTTATTCTCTTTATGTAACTCTCTCCATGACCATCTCCCACTACTGGCATTACTAGTTACTAAATACGGTATGCTTTCAAAACCTTGATTCTTATCAGAATGCACAAGAACTTGGACAAAGGCTTATTCTGATACAATTTCTTACCAGTTCTCAATGCAGACACTCCTGTAAGTATATTCTTGCTTTCTGAATATATGATCTATGTTAGATACTACCTGTTTCACCAGTGGACTGCCAGAAGAAAATTCAAGTCATTCAATAATGATGCGTGCATATGCAAACCTATTAAAGATAAAAAATTCAAACAGCTGCTCAGAGTAATTTTGGAAAGAAAAAAAAACAGAAATAATGTAGTATGCAGTGCTTTGTTTCATTTTTAGAAGTGCACTGCAGATAAAGTACTAAGTGATTAAACAGTGTGAAAATGTACAAGATGTCTGCATTGTTGCACTTTAGATTAAGAATTTTGTAGACAAGATGGAAAACCTGCAGTGTATAAGACTTTCTCCTGAATATCCTCAAGTATATCTTGCTGCTGGAATTGCATGATCTTGTAAGAAAAGTTAAACAACTTACACTAGGCCTCCTGAGCAGTCCTCTCTGCAGCATATAACTGGCTTTGTTGCAACAGTGAGACTCCATCTGTGGTGCTCTCATGACAACAGTAGCTCCCCATTTTTCTGTTCTTATCAAGAGATGGAAACACGTTATCTGTCCCTTACCTTAAGACTGGAAATATTAGCTGGAGATACATCAGAGATGAGGAATATGGGAAATACAGATCATCATCATCATAAGCACTTTTGTGAAGATAAAGTTAAGCAGAGCTGTTCAAAAGTCATGAAAGTGGCATGAGTCAAAAACTACTGTGAAACAGTGATTCAGTGACGAACCCAATATTGAAAATGTCTGATGAGGAGGACATCTACTCTTCTTACTCCCAGAAAAGAGAGATTTGCTAGAAACAGCATCCGATGTATGGAAACAACATAAACAGTGCCACTGAACCCATCACTGATCAGGTTTCATGAAAGTGTCTGAGTGATGAAAAATAAGATTTTTTTTTTACAAAGAAAGAACAAAAATCATGAAAAAAAATTAATTCCATTATGATACATTTGCATTATTCCAATGAAAGGGAAAACCTACAATCATTTTGTTTAAAATCAAATATTTTATTTCAAAATAAAATTGCATTCAAGAGTTAAACTGTTACTCCTGGCAAGTTCTATAGATTCTTCAGTTATTAGAGGGTAAGAATTACAGCCGAATTACATTCTTGGAGCTTGAAACAGAGAGACAGTTCCCCTGGCTTATAAACTCCAGCTGTCTCTTCCAACCGATATTTCTATGATACCTCTGTGTTGCAGAACCTCAAATCCACAGATGACAAGTTTGAGTCAGGTCTCCTGAGGCTGATCAGCTCAGTAAGAAAAGCAGAAACTTTAGGCGACCTGAACAGGAAGCAGTCAGGAAAGGAGCAAAAACTTAACATTTTGTGAAAGATTGATCAGACCATTCCTAAACTAGGGAGTCCATAAAGGTAAGCCCACTGTTCCTACAGGACTACGAGGCACACAGATCATTAGTTGATGAGTGCTGCAGTTCTGAGGATCCTTTACTGAAGCTTAGCTCCCAGGTTCCATCACAGACTCAGTCCACCTTTCCTGGGGCAAGTGTGGCTGCCCGCGACATCTTGCCCTAATTTTCTTCTTTCTTTTTCATTCCAGGACAGGAACAAGAGCACCTCCACCAAGGCCTGCTCTGATGTATGTTTTCTGTCCATTTTGCAGTATCTGCTTTGCTTCCATCAGCTTTACTGGATGGCAGATCAGCAAAATAGTATCATCATCACTATCAGTGGTGGGAAGTGTTGGTATGAAGTGGTCAGGTGCTTCAGGCTCACTCTGCTCAAGAATCTCCTGATGGAAAACCTAGAGTTTTCCATCCAGTTCCAAATAATGACTATGGAGGCACACTCTGGGGTCATCAAAACATTTCCTCTCCTCTCTGTTGAGCTTTAGCATGAAAACAAGCTACTCACATGACTGTGTTCTGCACTGTTGCCCTTCTAGGACTACAGTGTATACAGTTCACCTCCAATACATTACGAACATTATATGTAAGCAAATGAAGGTAGTTATTGCACAGTGTTTCTCCTTTACACACTTAATGGGTGTGATTATATAATCATACTATATGCTATGACTCATTTTTGTAAATATAAAACCCAAACATACATATGTGTGTGTGCAGATACACACACATGCTTTAAGGATTGGAAAAAGAAATGCCAGATTTCTTAAAGATGTCTTATTTTTCTGTCTCCCAAGTACTAAAGAGTACTTTAGTTTTTAAATATGGCACACCATGTTCTTCTTATAAACTATGTTTTTCCATTTCTAATTTTCTGCATGAGACAGACATTAGTCAAAATAATAATTTCCATTTGGGTTTTTAAACAGTTTAAAACTTAGTTTCTCTGTGATTTTGGAGACAATAACACATGTGAAAAAGAACAAGTTGTTTCTCCAAACAGCTCAAAAGAATATGAAATTGCAGCATTTTATCTCAAGAAAGTTACAGTTTGTGTGAATAATCTATACAGTCAATTATATAAACATAATTTTATCTTTACAGGAGGCACAAAATTCAGTTGTCACTAATCCTAGGCAATTGAACGGATCATTTTGTAATCAGTGAAAATTAATGTGTTTATATATACAAACATCAATTTTCTATTATTGCAATCTTATGAAGCATTAGTGAGATGGTTTTTAATAATAAATTTTGCAGACTTACAGTCTGCATCAGAAATGTGCATCAGTATCAAAAGGGAGTTGCGATTAAGAGAATGAGATTTAGTCAAATGTATGACTGCACTGGATCATTCAGCTATCAATGATTAACCAACTTGTCTGGTTCATAAATTATTCTTCTCCCACTTCAAATTCTATGCTAGTGCTAGAGGCTCCGTTTGGGATATGAGTTTATTTATGGTAGCCACTGCATAGGCTACGGACTATCTTTTGGCGATTTCTGCCTTAAATTATGCACCAGATAGAACAGAAGTGTATGTGTGTTATTATACTCTTTTACAGAGAGGAAATCAAGGCACAAGAGATTAATTAACATACCTGTCACCACATTGGGTCTTCTTATAGAGCTGGCAATTAAACAATTCCCTCTTCAGCCATCTGTGACCCCAAGGCGGGAAGGAGAGGGTTAGATCCTGGCCTAGAGGGACACTCAAAGTTCACAAGGGGTTAAATGGGAAGGATTTAGTTAAGGACTTACTTACAGTCCAACCTGTGCAGGGAGCCCTGGGATCTGTGCAGAGCGGTCACCGACTGGAGGCTGCTGGATCCAGGTGGGACACCCAGGCAGGGTTCAACTTGCTGTGTCCTAAGGGCTCCTGAAATCTGCTATAACTATATCCTTATCTCAGCTGTGCTATCCTTGGGTAGCTACTGGCTGCAACACAGCTAGACATTGCTGACAAAACAGAATTTGTATATTCTGCCTTGACAGGTTTTGATCAGCGTGTAGAGAGTCCACTCTTGGGCAGCTCTCGCCTACTCTGCCAGGCACCAGATTCCTTGCCACATCTTCCTTATTACACCATCCATTTCAGCATCAGGGATGTTGAAAGAAGTATTTGTAACTGGGGAGGAAAAAGGTATTAGGAACTGCTAGAGTATGCAGAGAAAACCAGCCCTGTCATAACCATGGGGCACTGATGCTATTTTAACTTTGCGTTCTTACTCTGCTGCTGGAGGGGAAAGTAGCATGCATAGTCAGTATGGGAATGGGAATTAAGGAATCGTGATATTTCTCTGGTATTCCAGCTTTTAAAATTCCACCCTTCCTTGCACACCATAGCTGCAATGTTGGTATAAAGTGACTGCCAGCCCATAAAGTCCATTAGAAACCGCATTTACCTCTCCAGTAGCTGTAATGTTTCTGTCAGGGATCTGCAGATAGAAATAAGACTTCTACTTCCAGTCATACCAGCTAGGAGGAATATTTTTTAATGATAGTATATACAGACTTAGTTCAATTAACAAGTAACTTAGTTATATGAAATTTTGTTTGCCAAAATAATAAAAATTCTGGAATAAATTATCATGGCTCCATGGCATACAAAGGAATTGGCAAGTGGGCACCCCTTCACCCACTCCCTCTTGGCCTCATGTAATTGATGAAAAGCTGTATCTTGGTGAAAAGAGATTTTACAAAGTTTTGGTTACTTAGGAGACGAGAATCATGAAAAATTAAAAGGAGTGATGCTAGATTTATTACTCTGTTGGACCACCTTTTACAGGTGGTTTATTACCATTGTAAATGTGTGCTCTTATGTGAGAAAGGGAGAACAGGCTTCCCCTATCAGAAATATGCTGAGGTATGCTACAGATGAGAAAGACTGAAAAAATGGGAGCTTCTCTGTCAGAATTTACTTTTTTATGCTTACGTGGGAATCTCTAAATACTTACAGGTTAAGAGGGGATAGTAGTAACAGAGTAGTAAGCCTCCTGTTTTGAATATGTCAAATTTATATTGATTGAAAGGTTAAGAAGCCTGTACTACCTTCTTTGCATAAGTAAAACAAATGCCAAATCAAGTCACCATGGGCTAGAATGAGAGAAGAGAGTTCTTTTATTTAGGTACAGTCTATGGAGGAGTCGTGTCGAGTGCTGTCAGCTCCCTTGATTGTCCGTGAGTTTGTTAATAACGCAGAGCGAGTTGCAGCAGACATGGGTTATGGCCAAAAATTGCAAGGAGTTCAGAATTCACAAAATTAATGGTTTGTTCATGAAAGCTGCTTCCTTCTCGC
>NW_010578186.1:39896-59394 GCF_000705375.1 Tinamus guttatus | reverse complement strand
ATGAGCACTTATGTTAGTAAAATGAGCAGAATTTGTCATGGGATTAGAAAACAACGGGGTGAACAGCAACATTCAGTGTCACTTTGGAGCATTTACTGAATATATCTGGCTTTTCTTGAGGCTTTTCTTCCCCTATAAAATCTTTGTTTCTACTCACTTTATACTATTGCAGCATTTAAATGTTGATGAAAACGAGTAATGCTGAACCAGAGTGTTGGGCTTAAAAAACACCTACATGCTATGGATTGATATAGGCAAAGAGCATCTGAAATCAAATCTGAGCATTACAGAAGCCCAATTAGCTTCTGCTTTCTGACGAAGGAAATGGTCTTGCTTGGTCTGAAATGTGAAATTATGCAGCCTTAACATCAGACCAATGCAGGACTGCAGCATTTGGTCCGTAGTTGTGAATACGAGTAGCTGTCCTTGTATGTCTTTGTATTGCCCTGCCCCAAAATCAGAGATGATATCAGTTAAGAATAACAGTAAGAAATGAGAAAAATGAAATTTCAGGTGAGCTGGTAGGTAATCCATAATAACTTACTACGTTGCAGAGTTTCAGAGATACAGTAAGAACATACGGTTGCAGTTAATCTAGCCTTATTTTTACCACAAGTCTTCTGTGCATTCATTCTTGCTTTACAGAGTTTTGGGGGTTTATTTTCATCTTACCTCTCATTAAACTGTTCCAAAGGTTAATTTACCTCACTCTGAGGCATGCACATCTTACTTTTAGTATGAATTTGTCCAGCCTCATTAAATCTTTGCTTGACAGACTGTATAGTTAAATTTCTATTCTGTCTGTAGCTACCTATAAGGAATCGAGTTACTTCTTAACCATCCTTTTGGGGAACTGAAAATATTAAGCTCCTTAAATCTTTCCACATGAAGCATGTTTTCCAGACTTTGTCATGTTTATGGATCTCCTCTGCCTCTTTCACAATTTATATATGCTTCTTAAGTGGTAGAGTTACAGAGGACATGCAATTCTGACAGTAGTCCACCTGTCAAATGAAACAGCAGTAAAGGCTCACTCTACTTAAACTTGAGATTTCCACCATCTATATTCACTGACATTATACAAGTTTTGGGGAGATCAGCTGTTCATCTACTGGAACGTACAGGTATTTTTCAGCTATATGACACTGGCTCTCCAGGTTAGTCTCACATAGTCTGGATTTTCTGAGATGTTTGGTTATCTGTGCTGAAACACATATGCTTCCCTGTTACTGAGTGATGCAAATCGCTTAGTTACAGTAAACATTCCTTTGTTATTCACAGATTCCCCAGATGTAATTGTTCAAGCTTTATAAGAAATGAACTTGTGTTTTCTTTTCAATAACTGAAGGGAATAATTTAATAAAGTAATATGAAGAATGATCTTTGCATTAGAAACACCTGCTTTGCAATGAGTCCTCATTTCTAATTACATTGCCATATCTCCCAATTAGACATTTTTAAACATGTCTAATTTATTGCATTTTCATGTCATAGTCCAAATGCAGAACAAAGCCAAAGGACTTACAGAAGTCTTAAAAGACAACACTTTGTCTTACTCAACCACAACTAAATTCTCTTTTTTTTTTTTAAACAAGTTATCATGAGGATTATTCATAACTCTTTTAGAATGGCATTAACTTAACTGAGTCTTAGACAATTCATTCAATTATTATGCTCCGGACAGATCATTCAATTATTATGCCCAGGACAGATGTGACAGACCTAGAAAGCATTTGCTATTTTTGCTATTATTTTTCCCCTGCAGTCCTTTGAATCTTCCTTTTTTTTTTTTTTTTCAAAACTCATTAGAAGCTACACAGCAGCCAACTCTTTTATAAAACACTTGCTAGGAAGTTAACCAGAATGCCTATTGCAAGCCAAAAATGAAGACACAAGCCAAGGAGTGGATACTGCTTCTGACCATAATCACTGAGTTTTGTAACATCTGGCAAACAACTTAAGGGAAGCTTCTCGTGGCATTATTATTCCAGGTTCATACTTGGGCTATAACGTTCTGACTTTGACCTGAATATAACCTTCTTTTAGAAGGCGGTGGTGGATTCACTCTAAGGTGTTTGTCTGCTCTCCTTATGGTTTTAAATTAAGATAAATAGAACAGAAAAGAGCTAGATTATTTTAAAAAAAAAAGTAGCTTTGTTTTGCTCTAATAGAACTTTGTTATCTTCTAAACTGTTTCTTCTATATAGAGTAAATTAGTGTTGGCTTAATTTGTATGTGGGCCTTTCACACAACAACAAGGGAGAGACAAGATTTTTTTATTAAATGTAGTAACAAGAAATGCCAGGAAAACAGAGTGGGAACTACAGCACCTGAATCTTACTGTGTTTTTAGAAGGACCAGATTTCAACTAAATCCCTTTTATTTACTTTATTTCCTGTTGCATTGACAACTACCAGATACCAGATACAAACACCAATGCAATTGTATAGTAACACAGTAAGAAGGATGATAAATTAGCAAATAAATGAGCTTACCAGGAAGGTTCCGGAATACATTTGCCTAAATAACTGCCGCACTGACCATATCACATGTTTGTATTCACTGAGAGGAAATACGTAGCCAAGAGTTCCTTTCTATTGCTGGGACAAAACCAGTTACATCCTGTAGGGGATTTGGGAAAAGCAGTGAACTGTGATACTCTTCCACAAATGAGTGAACCCCCTTTTCCCTCCTGAAATTAACGCTTCCAGTTTTGGTTTTAGCCATATATTACAGCTATTTCTTACACTTCAGCTGAGCCGATGGATCCAAAAGCAAGGGATGTCTTATTTTTGCTCTTCCAAAAGAAGAAGAGAGAGCGCTATATTTTGAGATACTGAAATGGCATATTAGTCTCTCCTTCATTCTTGGGCATTGCTAGTTGTTATAAGAGAATATTTGATGACAGGAAGAACGGGGAAGTGATCCTGTTATCCTTAGGTAATTTGTGTTTATGAGCAATACATAAAACTGGCCCAGGCTGCTCAGTGTAATGGGGTAACGACCAACTTCCACACAGAATTTTAAGCAGTACACATGAAAAGAAAAATAATCCTGTCCTGGAAAAATAATCAGCTCAAAAAATGTGCTGTAGGACCCCTCAGCCTGTTTCATGCGGCGGAGACACATATAAAACCTGCCAGCCTGGGAAACGAAACCTGTTGTCTATTAGGGAAGGGGAATGAGAGTTGCTAAGAGACAGTCTGACCCAGGCACTTTTGCTGACTTCCAGAAAACAAAAAAACTGTAATGCAGTGGAATGGTAGTTGTTCGAATAGGCATCCGGGCAGGTGGCATATTTATAACATATCTTTGTAGCGAAAATAGCAGTGAAATACTAAATGAAGTCTGCTTAAAAGTTGCAGTTCTTTGACCACATGGGACATTTGATTTTTTCTTGGCCTTGGTAAGGCTTGGTGAGGGCTCAGCCATGCCTAGGATAGTCAGTGGGTGTCCTGCCCCACCTGCACACAAACCAGGCACCCTGGGCAGCAGATCAGGGAGGTACTGATGGTTTTCCCAGGACCCCACAACAAATCATTGGCCCAGCCATGAAATAAGCCTGGTCCCCTTATTGGCAGTACTGTTGCTTAGATGCAGAAGCAACTGCTCTGTTATTTTTTATGACAACAGAACACAAAGTCTTTAATCAGAATTGGGTGTCCACATTGTTTGGGTACTGTACAAACATAGATAAAAGGTGAAGGTATTAATCTCTGCATGAAAGCTATTGAGTGAGTACATTTTGTTATTTGTTACAGCAAGTTGTATAATCCTGCTTCCCAGTCATCCAGATAGGATTTAGCATTGTCAACATGTTTTTCTTAATAGGATGATGCTATATGTCCATGCAGGCCTGGAAAGCCAGATTATATGCCCGGGAGACTCTATTTATTTCCCCTGTTTTAGCTATTACTGAAATGTCTGTTTTCTCAATGACCAGGCCACAGCTTTGAGGCCAACTTACAGGGAAACAGTCAAGAGGTGGCATGCCCCATACAAAGGTATTTCAGACTTCTGAGGCAGTATCCAGGTGCTTCTTTTTATTCTTCTGGAAAAAAAAAAAAGTCATATTTGCTTCCTCCTGTGCTGAACGAACTGCATTTTCAACCCAGAAGAGCCACGTGCAGCTTGCGGTACTTCAGATGTCAAAACAGATTGACACCCCTCTGTGTATGCTTTGTGTGGAGGTTGTTAGCTTTTGGTAACTACTGTGGCAATTGTAATTTAAACAACATTTATAAAAATATAGGTTTGTTATACATCATGTCCCTTTTCTGTAGAGCAATGCGTGGAAGGAAGATGAAGGGTGAAAAGGTTTGAAAGTTTTGGGCACGTACCATTCTTGTTTGCTTTGCTGAAAGTAAGGTCCTGACATAGGATGAGGAGCCATGAGGCCTTGCATTATGCATGAGAATGCCTCCCTGAACCTCTGTGGTCTTGGGTAGCTCATATCCCCTTCTTCCTATGTTTCTTCTTGGCTTTGGTGTATTTTTTATTCAGATTATAGGATCCAAAGGGCAGGGTCTGCTTCTTATGTTTTCGTGTGTGAAGTGCTAGCAGAAGTGTTGCCCTTCTTTTTTCAGTCCATATTTGACTGAAAAAAAATACAGAAAAAAAAAAACATTTTATTAGCATTACAGTCTGCACAGATCACAGTGGCAGCCTGACTTTGGTCACTCAACTCTTAATATTTGGACTTGAATCCTTATTTGATTACCTCTGCTTTTCTTCTGTTTTAACCCACGTCAGCTCCTGCCTCCTGCCTATGAACTTTTTGGATAGGTGAAAGAAAATGGACAGGAGGCAGGAGCAAAATGTCATGTTCTATTATCCTCCAATGACTCATTACTTCCTGCGTGAATGACTTAGGGGAGTCCTGGATTTAATTTCATTTCAGATAAGGATGTGTACTTCTGAGAAGCAGGAAGGACTTGCTCATGCCAACCATAAAAAAGCAGAGTAATTGTCATTGCTGTATGCTACTTGGTATTAAGAGGAGGAGACAGCAGAGCCTTTAGAGGGCAAAAGGAGAATGAAAAGTAATACTGTGCTACTTGACCATTGCTTTAATCTTGTAAGAGTTGCGTTTGCATTTTCACATGTGCAGACAACGATCAGCAGAAAAGAGACAGACTAATTCAAGCCCTTCAAAACTATAACAAGGATCACATACACAGTCTTTCTGCTTCACCATTCAACTCTAGAAGTGTTTCTCCAAGTCAGCAGAAGGTAAGTGATACTCTGAAAGCAAGGGACCTGTGATGTGTAGAATAGGATCACATGAAAGATACCCATTTCCCCTTGGCTACAGTCTGCAGCACTCGGGAATGCTTCTAACACCACAGTAAGTGTCGCTTTACTCAATATGGCTTTTTATGTTCTTGTCAAATGGAGATAATACTTAACAGTTTTACCACCAATATAAGGTGGAAAGACACCAAACAAACAAACCAAACCAAAAAAAAGCACTTTGCTTCTCTCAGTTCCTTAAAGCTAATCAGCCTATGTATCCTAAATGACCCACTGAACTTGAAGGTTTTACCTAAACTGCAATGACTTAATCATGCTTGTCGCTAGATATGGTGGATAGGTATGGTTGCTAGCTATGGCAGTGACAACATGTAACTGCTGTTATCCCTACGTGGCTTCTCAACTAACAGCGTGCGTGTACACATGCACTCATAAAACCACACACATCCTCTTTGTTCCTTTGCAAAGTAGTTCTGTTCTGTCATAATCTAGACATGCCATGGGGCAAAGTTGCTTCACCATTTTAGATTTAGATTTTTATTATTATTATTTTTTACATTTAGATCTCCAGGGGGGTTATAATGACGTTTTATTTTGTTTTATTTACCGTGAACTGAATGACCCTAGGTAACTTTACAGAAGCAATGCATTAGTATCAGTTACTGGACTCATGAGCTCAGTTCAGTTTCTGTATTGTCTGGAACAGAAAAGGTCACACAAGATGACCATGAGTCTTTTCCAAAATTAAATCTATAATCACAGGAGGAGGAAGATTAGTAAAAAGCTATTGTATCAGCATTCCCACAGCCCTCCTTTAATCTGATAGAGTATTGATTCATTGTAAAACTTCTTATTTTTTGAGAATTATAGTGGGTTTACCACTAGATTACCATTGACACTGATTATATGGTATGTCATCCAATTCAAATATCCACACTATTTTGACTTATAAAATCTTGTTCCCGCTGAGATAAACAGCAAAATGACAGGCAAGGATTTCACCTACATTATTTATATATTTAAGGATAGCAGTGCTTCCCTGTTTGGAGTCAAATCCGTGAGATGTTGTTCTGCTTTTACCTACATGGGTATACAAAGAAGGAGAATTGAAAATGCCATCCTAGTGGTATTGCAGAAGGCTGTAAGGTTGCCATTGAGACATCAGTTGCATGAATGAGAATCCATGAAGTTCAAGGAAGAAGAAATCTTCTTCACTCACTCTCTGAGCCCTCCAAAACATAAGGAATTTCTGTAATTCCCCAATAATACTTTTCATTAGCAAAATCTGCCTTGTGGAGAGAATGAAGGAAAAAGAAACTAGGCAAGTGCAGGGTAGCTTTAATCCTACTGCAGTTCAGAAAACTCTGAGAGTCATTTGCACTGATTGAGGCAGTGGCACATGCAGGGTTCCTGCTAAGGCAGTGAGCTTGATGGCAGATTCTTACATTTCCTCCTGAGTGAATCAATTTTTAGAAAATTCTTCAGCTTTCGTGAATTTGCTGTGAGTTATTTTTCTTTTGTTTTACAGGGAAGTAGGTCACTGTTGGAAAAGAGTAATCGGTTTTTGCAGTCTAGTCGAAACTGCTTCCTGACAAGGAAAGAGCAGCTGCCCTTTGTACCTTGTCAGAAGCTCCCTTCAAGATCTCCTGCACCAGCTTTTACTGCAAGAAAGACTATCCAAAATGCTGCTCGGGGTGCTTTTTCTCCAGCTCACCTTCATGAAGCTAGCCCAGGCAGATCAGCTGCTTCGCCACTCCTGCAGGCCCATGTGCATATGAGCAATTGCAGCAGGAAGAAGACATTTCAAAACTCTTTTAATAAAACCTGCTCTGGAGACCTCCTTGACAAACACTCAGTTTGCTTCACAGAAAAAAAGCAACATTTTACCCCTCGAATCTTAAAGACACCACACCAATCTATTCTTGTAAAACACAGGTATTATAATCCTCCCCCCAAAAAAAGGAACTCAACACCTGGCAAACCACCACCAAAATCAGTGGATGATGACAATGAAAAGAGAGGAGATTTACACAGGTACTTACTCAGTTTGTGCATAAATCAATGTGTAAAGTTAAGTAACACGACTTTTGTGATTTCGCTTTCAAAAACGTAATTTTAAAATGGAAGTAATTGGTTTTCATTTTGCTTTTAATCTTTCAGTTTTTTAGAAGATGCACTTGTGGCACCACATTCAGATCACTTCTGTGAGAGGCCAGTTGAGGTAGGTGTACCCAGTTTGTTATAATTAAAAAGAGTGGAGACAATTATTCCTGTTTTAAAGATGTCCCTGATTCTGTGAATAAGAGAAAGATAATCTAACGGACTTTGGGGAATATATGTAAAGAGTAAAAACAAAGCCTTAAATTATATTGTGAGAAGTCACTAAAATTGCAATAAAGAAATTTGGTATATGTAGTTAAGATAGGGTCAACAACGTTCAATTAATAAAATACAAAGTAAAGGAACTGGTCTCTCTGAAAAACCCAAATAGGCATTATGATATATGAAAAAAAAGTATAATCCAACACTATTCTATTCCTATGTACTGACTTCTCACTCCATCCAAAAAATAACTTAGAGTAGAAACTTCCAGTCAAAATTGTAAGGACTCAAGGTACAATTGATACAGTAGGATGCCATACATTACTTTGCATTCCATTAGATATCGATAAACTTAAAATGGAGGAGAGATTCATTTAGTGAATTTTAGTGCTCTTGAAAATATGATGGGTAGCAGTATCTGAAGCCGTATATGACGGAGAGGTTCTGTGAGATTTTTTTGCCTGCTAACCGGCTTACAGGGCCTATGTTGGATCTCTACACAACTCGACCAAGGCACTGCAGGCCTGATTTATGCTAGCCCCATTGCTACCTACCCCTATTCCATACATAATCCAACCAACAAAATCTTCATTTGATAACATTAACAACAGAAGCTCCTAAATTCAGTCCATCTATAAATCCCCATCTGCTAATACTCATGTACCTTGCGCTGAAAGACAAGTCTTTGATATCAGTGTATCTTTTTATGTGCCTTTAGAAACATAAAAATGTATTTTGAATATCCTTTGAAAGAAAAAAAAATCTTATTAATAGGCTCTGCAAATATTTCCCATCAAAATTTCGCATTTCCTTTATGTTTGCATGATTTTTCTGAGATTATATATCTTGTTTCTGTTCCTGCTAATGTGAATCCATCTTGCTTTGTTCATACAAGTGATTGACACTCAAGACATTCATTTCAAGTGAGCTGTCTTGTCACTTCAGTATAATGATGTTGTGATTTTGATTTGCTATATGATCAGATCATTTGTCCCTAGAGCTCTGAATGGAAATATAAAATACTAATATACATATAATCAAGGATCTACTTTTCCTCTTTACTTGTTTTTGTGGCAGAACTATGAATTATGGCTTACCAATTCTGACACGACACTTTCTCCAAGATCACAACTTCAAGAAAAGTAAGTTAAATATTTTTTTTCCTTTTTAACTATTCCTAAGTTTTATATCAAAATACTAAAGTAGGAACCTGACAGAAAATTGGAAACATGGCGCAAGAGCCGATTAATTACAAATAGACTGTATAAAGTGAGCAAAAGTTACACTGCTAAGGATATAGGTTCAGCCACTTGCTTGAAAAGTGTGGGGTCAGAAAACTGGAGATTTCTGAGTCATGCCATCAGTCTTCTATTAGTGTAGGCAAACTAAACAGGTGTCATTTCTTTCATAAACCAAAAAGTTAGTAATGGTTTGTCTCATGATACGTATGCTTTCTGTCCATTGCAACTATTTTTCTTGAATTTTCAAAAAAACCCCAGATATTTAATGAATTGGTTAATAAGTCATTGTTAAGCTGACAAATAGAATATAAATCCTGGATGGTAAAAAACGCAGACTAGTAAAGAGATTCGTCAGCTAGTTAAGAGATTAATTATTTTTGAATATATTGACAAAATTTTCCCTTTGAATTAGTTTAATTACTGTAAAACTGCACTCCAGTGAAAATCCTCCTGGGATGGTTTTAGATATTTAAACCTTATTTGTATTCTGTGAATGTTAAGGAAAGTTGCTGACAGCTTGTGTATTTCTCTAGAGCAGACTATCTTTGTTTCCTTGAAGATCTTACAAATGATATTTTGAATAGAAATTGCTATCACAAAGTGTAAGTACTTGGCATTTCTTATTCATTTGACCAGTCATTCCATTAGGGTAAAGAACTAGTCTAACTTGATGCATACTTTTGTGCTTGCACTTTATACTAGTCGTGATTTAGGCTGTGTAGCTGAACAGAAAATATTTTCAGTAAGCCTAATATTTCTCCATTGCTTCTAGCAGAAGCACAGAAACATTATGTTCTCTTACTCTCTTCTCAAGCCCATTCCCTTATGGTGATATATGTTATTGTTGCACTAGTCTGATTCCGGTTGTTATCCGAGTGAGTCCTGAGCTTACTTACCATGGAGCAGCAATGAGTCTTCCTTAGCAAAGTGCATCACAGCAAAGAATCTTGTCCTGGGAATTGTTTTTCCCTAGTGTAAGAGCAAAATAAAAAATATGATAATTCTTGCTTGTAACATACAGACGTGAAGACTCGAGTCAAATACACACAATAGTGCTGGTGTCCAACTGCAGCATCCTTTAATGTTTCCTGTGCTGCTTCTAACACCGAGTCTCACACTCACCCGCGTACCGCCACGCACTCCCCTGCTGCCTCACACAGTTCTCATAGACAATACTTAGAGGGCTGTGATAAACCACAGGTCTGTTTGTGGGCCCACTAAGAGCTACAATATTGCATCTTACCCTTTCTGTAGCATTTCCTGCACTGCATCTGAAATAGAAGATACTTCTCCTTTAAGGGAGAATTTCCTCTAAGGGAGAGTGAGTCTGAGTCCTTCTGAAGTGCTGTGTTCTGAGGCTGCAGAGGGCTAAGCAATGAGATCAATCAGACATCAGACATCGGCTTGAGATATTTCTCTTTCAGTCTACAGAACTTCAGTTAAAATTCTTTTTAATATTTTTGTTAAGAATTGTAAGCATGAGTGTTTTTATTTTTTTTGAGCAATCAATTAAAGATACTGATTTTCTTTCTTCCTTTTTTTTTTCCTCCACATTCCAAACTAATTTAAAGTCTCGTATTATAAGTAGCTGTATCAGGTTTCATTTTTAATTTTCTGATTCCACTAGGAGGCTTTCAAAATTACTGACTTACTACACAACTAAGAGGTTACTAAGTATCATGCAATTATAAGTAAGGTAACATTAAAATAAAATCTTCAAAAGCTTCAGAAAATTATTTTTTCTCCATACATAGTGAAAATCAAATGAGAGAAAAACAACACAAACTTTTACCCTTACGATGTGATAGCAGCAGGGATCGTGTATGTGGTCCCATGTTGTGCCCATGTCAGAACATGGCTGGCAATTAAGGTGTCCAGGCTGCAGGCGCGTCAGGTGGAAGGACCTCTCAGCTGATTTTAGGTGGAGATTGTTTAGATACTCTACACTCTAAACTCAAAAAATAATAATTAGTAAAAATACTGGAATCCATTGTCACAGACTGTAGGAACAGAACATAGTAAATGGTGTTCTTCTAATTTAAATCTGGATTGAATTTCTAAATAGATTTAATGATGGAATATAAAAGGCATAACTGGTAGCTTTAGCGAATGTGCTTCAGGATTAAGATGTCCATTGACTTAGTCTTGCTTCTCTACAGATATGACCAAAGTAGCCTCCAAATTCGAATACATTGTTTACAGCTGAAACAGTGCTGCTGAGACCTCCAGTTCATGGCAGACTGTCTGAAAACACAGCCATTGGGTTAAATTTGACTAAAATATAATCATTAAACCTGGAGAAATTTTGTTTTTTACAGATGCTCATCACAATTAGTGCATCTTTTGCTTGTAGCTTATGCGCCCATCGTGACAAAATATTTTTAGAGCACTTTTGAAGGCATCTGTCTTTCTCTGGTACACTTAGTTAACAAAAAAAATGACTATGAAAGTTCAACCTTCAATGTTTCCCTTAAAAGGTACTGAAAAGTTATCCTGGATATGAAGGGATCCTGCAAATGACCTGTAGAGATCTAAAGGCAATTTCAGAAGTTCTTTTTGAGTAATGAATTATAGTGGATGGAGGAACTACAGCTATAAATGAGTCTACATAGAGTACTGCCCAGGGCTCTTGGCAGTTTCATCCACTTCACACGTGGTAGGATGGCACTTGCAGACACATATGGCACCACAGGGACTTGGTCCTGCCAAATACAGAGATATGATTAACTGTGACGGAGGGCACCAAGACTCTTGTATTTGGGAAAGCACAAGTATATTACATATGGAAACATAGTGTGCAATATCACAGCGTGCCAACCAAAGTTCCTCCTCAACAGCAGGCACTTGGAAGGAGGCTATTCAACAACTTTACAAATATGTAAACTTTATTTTTTTAAAATCCATTTATACCTATGGTATGGAAGCGGGGAGATGGGGCAAAAGTAAAGAGTTGGAGTGTATTTTAAGTGATCTGGAAGGTAGGCTGAGTGGTGTTTTTCATTTGGAAGTGAATGGGCTTTGGATAGTCTCTTTTTGCACTGATGTTCCTTTTTATTCTTTATAAGGGCATTAGAAGATATATTTCAAATGCACATTCAAAGTAAGAGACATAACCTTGATGAGGTGAGCAAAAAAAGTCTGTTATTAAATTCTCTGTCACCTACAGGAGAAATGTTGTATATCAATGCTGAGCAACAATTTATGGCAGATTGACTGCTACACAATTTAAATACAAGGTGAAAAGAACCTGCTTCTATAAAAACAGCGGGTAGAGTGTTTTCTGTGGGGAATTGCTAAAGAGAGATTTTTTTCTGTGTTTCTATATATTTTTCTAATAAGGTTTCCAAAAGATGGATAGCGTACTTAGTGTGCAGAATGGCTTTAATTACATAAAACCTGTTTATGAAGAATATTTGCTGCTGCACTTTTTTGCTGCGACTGCTCTTTTCTGGAGAGAAATTTGTAGTCTGCGGCTAGATCCAGTAAGAAAACCCTGCTTTGTAATAACTCGCTTTTAGGAATTTGGTCCCTAGAGGAGAATATAAAACTCCAGAGTTCAACATAAAAGCTCCCTGTGTGGTACCTGCCAAGAGTTATACACCTTGCAACACTTATCGAAAAAGCTCACATGCTGAGAGGGGAGCAGTCTTGGGAAAGACGATAGGAAATGCCAAGCACGAGTGTGTGGCCACATTCCTGTCTCTCCTCAGCAGCATTGGCATTGTATTTAGGATGAATTAAAGCACCTCTGCCGGTTTTAATCCAGATCTTAGAGCCCTCTCTTGGGAGCAGGGCTTATAACTGTTCTTTGAAAGATCTCTGTAGGACACAATGTTTTCCTTTTAAAAGTCATTCATGGAAAAAAGGGTGTTAGCGGAGTGCCTTTGCTCTTAGCCTGTTCTCCTAGCCCGGCGTTTTCCCGTGAACCGTGGGAGTCAGCTTCAAACGCGCCCCCAGACTAGGGAGGCCCAAATCCAATCCCACGCGTTGTGAGCGCATACCCCAAATGGGCATTGTGCTTTCCAGCTTTTAAAACCACTCCAATGGCTAAGACAATACGATCAAAAAGGGAGACACTAGCGTTGTAAGTGGGGATTGCGGCACTGGTTTAATAGGTACTGGCTTTTTCTCCTGCACCGTGATTATCAAATCTAAATTTATTTTTCTTTGCAGTCTCTGTATTAAAAAGAGAGAGAGAGAGAGAGAGAGAGAGAGAGAGAGAAAGAAAGAAAGAAGGAAAGAAGGAAAGAAGGAAAGAGAGAAAGAGAGAAGGAAAGAAGGAGAGAAGGAGAGAAGGAAAGGAAAGGAAAGGAAAGGAAAGGAAAGGAAAGGAAAGGAAAGGAAAGGAAAGGAAAGAAAAGGAAAGAAAAGGAAAGGAAAGGAAAGGAAAGGAAAGAAAAAAGAAAAGAAAAGAAAAGAAAAGAAAAGAAAAGAAAAGAAAAGAAAAGAAAAGGAGAGGAGAGGAGAGGAGAGGAGAGGAGATGAAGAGGAGAGGAGAGGAGATGAAGAGGAGAGGAAGAGGAAGAGGAAGAGGAGAGTCCCAAGAGCTGGAGCAGAGCTTTGAGGTCCATGGAGGGCTCAGGCGTTTAGTCACGTTCTCCACATTGCTCTGCCCATCAGCTGCTGGTTTGGGCTTTGGTGCAGCTCCACACCACAGTTCTGCCACGTCATGGAGGGATGAGATTGCTAATTCCAGCCTTTAGAGGGATTTGGTGTCTGAGTCCTTCCTCTGCTTCCGTCTCTTACCGCCTCTACACGAGGAAGTTTCCTTAGGTTAAATGACTGAGAGGAATTAATGGCCAGAGGGGTGGCTTGAGCTCTCCAGCTCGTGCTGCCGCAGCACAGCCAGAGGGAGCGTGTCCGAGGCACCGACGGTGACATATTGGAGTGGCTGCCTTTGCTTGTGTGTTTCTGAAAGGTAACACGGCTGTTTGGCACCGTGCTTTCTTCAACAGCAGGCATGTGGGAGTTGTGCCTATGCTCTGTGCGGTGAATAAACAGCAACCAAAGGAATTACAAAGAATCTAGAATGCAGAAGGTTATTTTGTCTTTCAAAATGCCTCAGTTAGGATGGAAATGGTGTTTTGGTACCTGTTTGGATGCTCATCTGACTGACAGTCAGTAGGTAGCAAAAGTTTCTGAGGAACAATCTGAGCTGAAATTAGTGAATTTTAAGTCAGGTTCGTGGAAAAAAAAATAGTACCTCAACTTGGGAGGATTTGTAATTTACATCTGTCTAGAAAATGTGGAGCGTGTATCTGAGGTTGGGGCCTGCTCAATTCCTTACTGATGTAGCTGAGAGTCCTATAAGAGGAGATTGAAGGTGCCTGACTCTTCCCAGAAGGATCTCAGCACTTCTAAAGCACGAGTTCTTAATCAGCAGTGGATTTTAAGTTGCAATATATTTAATATCTAGCTGTGTGTTGTTCTGTACTTGTGTAGATTTAAATCTAAAATCTCTGTCTTCAAAAATACTGACTAACGATGTTGAAGAAATTTAGAAAAGAGGAGTAAGATAATTAGTGGAGAGTGAATTGATCTGTAGAATTTTTAGTCACATGTTTAGTCATCCAGCAACAAAAGGGAAAAGTCCAAGGCTGCCTGTAGAAGGATGTAGCATGCAAAAGGGAAGGAGGGATTCTTTGGAAGGATAATACGTATTCTAAGCAAAGGTTACATGAGAAGGATAGCTTAATGTACATGAGGAGCAGCTTGCTGGTACTGAGGTTTATTAGAAAGGCACCAGCTGAATTGCTAAGCGCCACAGTGGGTGGACTTGAATGTCCTGCAAAAATATTTTTCTTTTTTAGTTTCTCTTCGTCTGAAGACCAAAGCTGTTTTGTTCATTATCACTGTTTTTTGGACCAGCAGACAAAACAGTAAGATGGAAACATTTTTCAAGGTTGTTGCAGTGTTTTTTTGTTTTTTACCCCCACTCGATGTCTGTCATTTGTTATTGTCTATCTGGGTACTTGTTATTTGTCTAGCTGGGTACTTGTTATTTGTCTGGTTGGGTTCGTGCTTCCCTGGGCTGGGCTCGTCTGCATACTCGCTACCAAAGAAAGGGTGGAAGAAAATACATGCAAGGAGGAAAGGAAGACGGTGTCTCAGGCACCAGAAGCTCTACTTTTAAAACAAACAAAAAATGTACAGCATCCTTCCCCTTATATTCTTCTCTAGGTACATAGACCGTACAGTTATTGGTGCAAGTGAGGGCACAGAGGGCAGTTCTTTCACTAGACTCCAGCCCAAGGCAACTTTCAATCTAGTTCATCAAGATATATCTGAGGAGCAATTTTCTTTGCTTTAGAACGTGTAATTTCAAACTTTGCCCAGGAGAAGGCATGCACCACTCCTCCCAACAAGATTTATTCTTGCCTTTCATGCTGTTTTACTGCCTCTGAAGATTGCATTTTGTGGTCTGCTTGGAAATCTTCAGCCGAGGGTGCTTTTTACCTACCCAGCCCTGGAGGTTCATACATATTTCTTTATGTTTAATTTTTTTTCCTTCAGCATTTATTAAGAAAATGAAGAATTCTCATAACAAATTCTTACAGAGAGAAAAGGTTTCCCCATTTTTTAATACTAATGAAATGGTCTCCAATCAGGATCATGTGTAAGAAATTTTTATCTGACCATTTACGCAAAAACAGCATTAAGCAGTTTTTCACCTTTGGAAATACATGGATGATGTTTGATCTGCAGGGCATAGGTCTTAGAAATCTCGTCTATAATCAGGTTCAAGTCAAGAAACCATAAATCCCATGAAAATAGTTTCTTAAAAAAAAAAGAAAAAAAAAACTTCATTCTTGCTCGCACGTAGAGGTTAAAGAGTAGCTCTTAGCATTTAGGAGAGTGGAAAATGTCGCTTTGGGTTTGATATACCTCCTGAAAGGGGTCTCTAAGTGGGTGCCTTTGGGAAGTTGATGAGAAACTAATATGATGCTGCAGGATTTGAGGGTGACTCTGCTGGTTTGTCTTCCACAGATCCGTGCAAAAAGTAACTTATTGCCCAGAATTTTAGCCTATAAAGCCTACAGCTGCTCTAGACACAACGTAGTTTAACTCGATAAGGAAACCTGGCAGGAAGTGGTGTAGGCTCTTTGATTGCCACGAGCGGAAAGGATCAATTTTAACATTTCTTACGCAAAAAACAGAAAAATGTTTTCGATGTACCAGGCGCCAGCCCTATCCTGGGTCACACCCAGATGCTGAAGAAAGCAGAAAGTTTAATCCCTGGCACCGTCTCCCCCTTGTTCCCTGCCCTTCCCTCTCCAAGTGCTGCCGAACGCTCTCTGCTGAGCCCGTCGCATCTCTTGGGGTTGCCTTAAAAGGAGATGTGTGAGCAGATGAGTGCGGTTTGGGATGCTAATGCAGTAATTACGGGCTTAATCATCAAAGGGAATAAGCAGTAGAGCAACACAGTCACTTTCAGCATTGTGCACTGTTACCATTTAAACCCAGATTTTCGCAATATGCCATAATTAGATACTGCACATGGGAAAGTTTTCAGTGTAAACCAGTAAAAAAGAAAATCACCACTCTGAGATTGGCACCGGACCCGAGTTTATCATTCTCACAACAGCAAATTTTGGTCCTCCAGTAAGTGGAAACTTCCCTCCAAACCCGTATATACTGACCTAGGGGGCCCCATCATGACCAGAAAGGATATGTTCTGGAAGGCTTGTTATCTTCTACATAGAATCTGAAGTAAGAATCTGGTGCTTTGGCAAAGTGACATGGCTAATATTTTTAGGAATTCTACCATGAATTGCTTCATTTCAATTTCTTAAATTTCTTCTAGACATAGTTATTTCGCTGCCTGCTGTGGCACTATATAATGCACAGCTGGGTGTGCTAAAATGTTGCTCCAGTTTTTTACAGCATACACAGTCGTGACTCTGCAGTGACAAATACTGATTTCTGCAAGTACGTAGGTATTTGTCAGGGTTCCTGTGTGTGGAGACAATTGAAAAACAAGTGCAAATATAAACAGTTTTGAATATCCGTGAAGATTGTCTCTCTCATAGCCACAGGATGCATGTACAAGAAGATCTTCACACCTGAGCAGCCAACAGCATTGCTTGCCTTAGCCTCTGAAACTAAACATAAACTGTCCTCTGGATCATTCTGTAATCAAGCTCATAAAATCAAGCCATAAACCAGTCATCAAGCTTCAAAATTAGATTTAGAGGGGAAAAGGGAGGACAAAGTCACATTCACATAGTTAAAACACAGGATTGAATCTGTCTCAAACAGAACTGGTGAGATCTGCACCGTGCAGGATCTGGGCCCAAGCTCTCACTGTCCTTGGGCGTCCATAGCTTTTCCCACCTTACTGGACTTTTTCCTTTTATTGAAGCTTCCTTTAGCAGTCAGCTAAGCAAAGTAAAGTATGTAAGATTAAAAAATTACCTTTTAATATCTATGAAGGGCAATTTTTAGGACAGGTTTTAATAACTTTTAGATTTATTCAGAAATTATAAGACTATCTTCAGAGCCAAGGAGGTTTCAAGGTATTTTTTTCACTGTTCTTACTACCTATCAAAGCCATAAATCTCCTAAAAGCAAAACAAATCTCTTGATATTAAAGACAGCAAATGTCATCTTTCTGCTTGAAAAAGCATGTGCACAGAGAGATCTATTGGATCTTTTTCGCTGGAGTTTGGATCATTCCATACGTTCTTAAGCCAATGTGCTTGGAAGTGTGAGTTGCTTTTGAAGCACTGGATATTTTCCAGTGTTTACATCTCATGGGGAGGGGATTATCCATCATCTTTAATATGTTTCAACATGAAGAATTAGTTTTCTGTTAAAGCACTAAAGATCCAGTGCCCACCACCATGACCTTCTATTTGATTTTGAATCTTACAATTTCCCCAGTAAATTTCTTAGGGTCTTCTGAAAAGCTTCTAATTCTCCCCATCACTTTTCCTCTTTCTACATGACGTTTTCTAGACTCCATTTTTTTTTGGGCACAAATACCCGGAGGTCTATTTCCACATGCCCAAAAGAGACCACGTGACAAGGCAATCATCTCTCTCAGTGCTTATTAAGGGAAATTTCTTTGAGGATGCTCTTGTATGCTAAGCGATTAACTCATAATCTATTTTTCACTTGACTCATTCTTACTGTAATATTACTAGTCTTCAGCAAATCAAACCTCATTGGACAGAACCTCTCAGACCACCCTGCAGTTTTGTGCCATTCAGAATTTAGTCTTGTGTTTTTCAAGACAGTCACAAAGTTCACCTCGCTGGCTGGAATCCAAGCTGTGGATCACATATTTCATCGCTTGATGTGCCCTTCTTCTCCTATTACCGTTATACTGGGGCACAGGTGTATTTAGCTCAGCCCTCTTGTTTCTTTGTAAGGCTGAGAGAGCATATGGCTCACAGGAAAAGGGGACCCCGGCCCCCAACACACACACACACACACACTAGTGAACTCACACACCAGCGAATTTTAGGATTTCAAGCCTGTGTCGCACCTCTGAGAAAACTGCGCGCTGGCCAGAAATGACCTTGGACTATGTGGAGCCCTAAGCTGTGGTACAGTAGCAAAATTCCACATTACTGTTAAAAAATAACAGAAAGCAACATTAAAATAAAATAAAATAAAATAAAATAAAATAGTCTGTCCCTCTGCTCAGCACATCCTACGCGCTCCTCTCTTGAGCTCCCTGAACCGGGAGAGCCCCCATCTCCCCAGCTTTCCTGGGACCAGCCCAGCTTGCTACTCCATGAGCCGACACGTTTCCTGCAGCCGCAGCTCCTCGCCGTGGAGCCTCCTGAATGCAAACCCTCATCTTCCCGGGGGTTCTCCCACACATCAGCCCTCGTGGAGGGCAGGGGGAGAAGGGGCTGAGGCCGTGGGGTTCAAGCAGCTGTTGGCATTACAGGTGCCTGGAGACGTCCCCGCAGGTACGCAGAAGGCCTCCCGACTCTCTGAAGTCGGGGGCTGAGTTGCTGCAGCCTCTGTGTTTCAGGCGTGAGGCGTTTTGCCGTGGTTCATTGAGGGGTCTTCTCCGTGACCGGCTGCATTTTGCTCACTGCAGTTTTGGGGTGATACGGGGTTGCTTCTCGCCCCCTCCTTGGCAGTGCTGCCTGTCCCCCTCGCTGCAGCGCTGGGTTCAGTTTGCTGGGGCCCGAGCTATGAGCAAAGGCTCTGGGCTGCAAAGTTATTGCAAATGAAAGGTAGAATCTCCGAGACTCCGTTAGTGAGCTAGAGGAAATAAATGAATGAGATAGTGGGGACAAAAGTGAAACACCCACTTAACTGAAACCTCATTTCAGTCTATTTTTCTGCAGTTAATTAAGCATTGAGGAAAATGGCTGCAGAAAGCCCATTTTAAAGCAATCAAGGACTGCCAGAAATCAAACCAACAATTTGAAAAGAGAACAACATTGCTCTCTGGCATCTGATAAAATAAGATATTTGACAGGGAACAATATGTGCAGCACTGGCTAATTGAGAGGCAAGGGGGAAGAACAGTCGTTGCTGTATTACAGACTTTATGGAAACATCTCCTGTGTCCCGCGGGGACAGGAGGAATTTTTGGAAGCCTCCTGCCCTGCTCCAGAGAGCCAGCAGCCGCTCGCTTTCCCAGCGGCGTTTTTAGAACATGCCCTGGGCACCAGCACAGAAACAGCAGCCGTGGTAACTGAAATTGGGAGAATTTG
>NW_010578186.1:0-31748 GCF_000705375.1 Tinamus guttatus | reverse complement strand
GAACCCTGAAAAATAAACAGGTTCCATTAAAACAGCTCACTAAATTATAGTGTTTGTCAAATAAGCACATCTCTTTTTCAAGAAATGGATTAAAAATAGCTGATTAAAATAAATAATTTACTTTATTGAAGTAAAAGGCCTGGAAAGATTACTGTGCAGATTTACTTTTTCAAAATTCAAATGCATACTGAAATCTAAGCATACAACAGTAATCCCATACCAGAGTTTTCCAAATATATATAGAATTTTGTTTTAAAGGTACACAATTATCTGGAGAATAATTTCAGTTTAAAAACGTACCTACTTTTTTCTATAATTCAAACAGAAGACAATTCTGTGACATGATACTTCTGATTTTTTCATATTTTTCTCAGTGTATGAATACACTGTTTTTAAATTTGTTATCTCTAAATTCAACCTAGATCTGAAACATCGCAACAAGCAAATAAGTCCTCAGAATAGATAAATTTCCAGAAAAGAATTAACAGTGATAAGAACAGGAAATGCAAATAATATATATTTAAAAAAAAAATCCTGGTTTCTGTGAATGATTGAAGTTGAGGAGATTCAGTATCTACATGTCTGGTCCCCAAGTAATTGCAGTTACAGAGAGTCACTTAAAGAACATTTTAACATGCAGTATATTGCTCAAGCAAACTTCTCATTTACTTTTTGCCTCAGTGAATCATTATCTGGATACTGGGCTACCTAATTTCACTGCATTAATAGCAGAATAAAACTGAACTTTCATGAGGATGTGAATTCACTGTTAGTTTCCTCTTTGAACTAGTGAAGAATAACATTGAGGAAACTAAAGGACGAGGAAAGAACAGAAGTGACTCCATCTACTACAGCATAGTACACAGCACTGTATTTTAGTATCTTCTGAATGTTTAAGGGTAAATCTACTCTGTAGCCATATTGTACTCCTTTAAGTTTCAATTGCTAGTTCAGAGACTGTTTTTAAATGACTAGGTCAAGTCTTGATCTAGTTGCCGTTGCATTTTGTGCACTTTATACATCACAAGACCCTACAAGCTGTGACTGCCAATACAGTCAGTACAGTTGAATATTTGCTGAACTTGTTAAAGCAATGTAAACGTACCATGGAAGACTACCAGCACACTTCCTCAAGCGCTAAATTGTCATAAACTGGCACTATGTAGAAAGGGAGGAGGGCCTCACTCCCACTGCCTTCCTTTATAACAAAAATATAAATACCTTTTTTCACCACTTCTGGAAGTCCATCCACCTCATACTGCATATTCTCCTGTGAAAGCAAGTTTTGATGGAGATCATCCTTCCTTCTCTTTTTTGATAAAGCCTTTGGCATAGGGGATCTTGGTTCTCCACTAGCTTTCGGGGAGTCTTCATTTCTCCGCCTTTTACTTGAAAGCTTAGTAGTATCTTCCTTTGACTTCATGCCCTTGACTGACTGATCATCAGCTGTTCCCGAGGCATCTGAACTGGGCACAGGAGAGCTCACAGCATCACTCATTGGCTGTTTCAACTGACCACTCAACAAAGCGACTTGAGTTTTTAACATCTCATTTGCTTCTTCTAGCTTATAATATTTAACAATTAGAGAACAGTATTTCTCCAAGTTCTCATTTGCCTCTCTAGTTTTCACTTCTACAGACTCCTGCAATTCTTCCAGTTTTAACCTAGTTTCTTTTGCAATGGCATTCTCATCAGCACCTGTAAAGCAAAGTTATTGTTACTCATGCGTTACTTAAAAAAAGATGTATATACAGGAATTTATAATGCAAAGATCAAACAACTCTTAATTATGTATGTTCTATAACTATGCAACCATAATAAATAAGTGGAAATGTGTAACAAAATCAGTAGTATGTTACCTACAATATTTATTAAATAGGAAGCAAATACAAAATTTGAAAAGAGTCATTGATCAGTACACAGGAGAATATTTTCTCTATCATTTTTAACTTCTGAATAGTCAACTCTGTATCCTTAACTTTAAGCACATTTTACAAAGTATGAAGAGACCTGACAATGCATTTTGTGTCATGAAATGACTCACCCCTCCACCCCATCAAAAAAAAGGGGGCAAAGCATGAAAGTTGCAAAGATATTTGGGAATATTTGTTATTACAAAAAAAAAAAAATCCACTTCCTCATAAAGTCCCCTTTAGGCCCAGAAATGTAACAATAAAAATGTGTGTATATATAGAAGTTGCATAAGATTCTCAAAAGATGACTGACACATATTTCTCTTTGTACTTTTTCATGCCAATCAAGAATCCTTCTCTGTTTTAGAGCTGCTTACACAAGTGTACATTTTAGAGAAAAAATTCAAATTACTGTATTCTTAAGAAAGCAATAAGGTGCAGTTACAGTGGCAACCTCTGTAACTGAGTCAAGATTCAATTACATTTTTTCTTACACTTTGACATACTTAGATTTTTCTTCTTCAATAGCTCATCACGTTCCGCTATGTGTTTCTTCAACATTTCCTTTTCCTGTTCCATCTGTTTACAAGATTTCATCCACAGCTGCACTTTACTATGAGCAAATTCATTTTCTTTCTTTAGTTCAATTATACTGTTAATATTGTCAGCCTAGAAAATAAAAGACGTAGTTATAACACTGGAAACATAATTCTTCTGTCTAAGTACTACACCATGAAATAGAGCTCTAACTGCTATGCACTATTATTTGTAGGCCAAAGCTATAAGTAATTCTTATTTGCTTGTTTCTGTACAACTTAATTTTAGCAGCCTTTTAAAGTCATCTTTCTAGACAAGTACATACATGTAGATTAACTTAGCAGAGAAAAAGAATTCCAAAACCAATAGGAAGGCTGTTACTCTCTACAGTAACAGGCAGCAAATTGTGAATGTTCACGTCATTGACACTGTTCACAGTATGCAGACCTCCTATTCTATTATCAGTGAGAATGTTTGACAAATGGAGAATTACACTAGTTAATAATTTTAATGGGAATTATAAATAAGATGGAAATGATAAAGCTCTGGAGAATCAAAAGCAAAGTACCAAGGCTAATGTTTGAGACAGAACTTTAAAGTAATTTACAAAAAGTAAACAGGGACTGCAAAGTCACTGCATTCTGATCACATTATAATGAAGTTGCAATATTCAGTGTAGACACTGGATTACTATGTTTAGTAGCACATAAAACAATTATAAGTGATCTTGGTCATGGAATGCATTGCAGATTATTCTTAACTCCTTGATCAATAGTAACAATGTTTTCTGCACATGCTACTTTTTAATTAGTGAAACAAAGGTCAAGGCAAGATCAAACCAGAGTTTTGGAGCACTGATTTCCAATCATGCATTTATTTTGCTGCACTGTACCTTCCATCTGATGTAACTAGCAATACTTGCATGATTTTTCTTACCTTAATCTTCTGGAGTTCTCCTAACGTCTGATTAGCTTCTTTAAGAAAATTATTTAATTCCTCTTTATTTGACTTCAAATGCTCAATTTCCATTTTTTGTGAACTGATGAAATGCTCCAGTGAATTCATTTTATCTTGACAAGCCTGAATTTCTACTTCATTCTAAAAGAAGAAAGTGTGCCTAATTACTGTCATACTAAAAAAGGACACAATTATATTTTGAAGATATACTTAAGATCATGTTATAGCTTACAGGAATTTCATGGCAAATTTGCTTGATAAACTTTGAGGAATAATTGACTTAAATATACATTTCATGTACCAGAATCTTGCCTCTAAGATTTCTATCATTAGAAAGCCCTTATAATTTAACTTTATTTTAAAGATACTACACATTCATAGGAACTAAAATTAAGGTACGACTATAGCAAGTTGCTTATTGTGTCTTCCTGCTCCCAGTACATATTTTATGTCTCTGGGAATATAGGATTATGGCTATTTAGATACAGTACGGATAAAGCAAGTGCATTTAAAACATTTGACCTTATGTTCTTTGGCAGTTGATCTTTCCTCACCCTTCCCACTTAACTAGCCTTTTCCTTGACTAGGAAGCTACTCATTGAAACATACTTGAAACTCTGCTTTCTCCATGTGTACAGTCCTAGTAAAAATATATGTATTTAACACTGACCGAGTTGTGAAGTAAATTCATCTTTTTATATAGCAACTAGTAAAAGATGAATTCATTTCAGAACTCAGCTAGTTTTTATATTTTAGAAATACAGACACCAAAGAGTTTCCTTTGCAATTGTATCTGCAAACGTTTTTTTAAAGTATGTGGGCATTAAAGATTGAGGTAGAAAAGACTCACAGCACCATTCTTCTTATTGTCTGATTTACCTTTTGGTTTAGCTCTGTTAGAGCAGCCTGATGATCCTTCTCTGCTTGATGAAGTTTGTCTTGATATTCTAATATTTCTCTTATCATTTCACTCTCCTTTTCTTGGAACTCTTTCTGAACCATCCCCAAACTGTTACTCAGCTCATTTTTTTCTGATATAGCCAGATGCAGCTGAATCTATAAACAGAAATATCATATTTGGTATTTAAAATCTTATAAAAGAAGAATTTACCTATTAAACTGTTTGACTAGATATATGAAACATCTTTGAATAAAAAAAGACTCAGTAAGAAAAACATATCTAACTGAGTAAATAGACCATAATCACAGCTGAACATCGAAAAACAAGACAGCATGCAAAGGTGGGCCTTCTAAAAATAAACATCTTAATGTGACGGATATGTTGAATGCAACCTTGCCAACACTGCAGAACCATACTACACTGCTAAAACCAATATTTATATTTCTGAATGTATGTTTGCTTCCTCTGAAAGTAATTTCAGAAATTAAGAATCACTTATCATCTTAAAGATAATGAAACTTTCTAAGCATTTTCCTTTCTATCAAGGTACTACACATTCGTGCAGCTCTGTTGACCTCCATCCACCTACAATAGTTGAGAATTTGGTCTTGAACACAGAAATTTCTATTACTCATGCAGTGACTAACTTTGTTGTTTTCTGACTCTTCTTGAAGAAGCTGTATTTGTTCAGCAAGCTTCTTCCTTTCCATAGTAGATTCTTCCTTTAATTCGGAAATCTTCAGTTCAGTATTACGTAGTTTGACTTCCAACTCAGTACAACTTTCAGTCAGTTCATTTACCTGAAATTAAAATTTCCGTAATTATTAAAAAGAAAGTGTGACTTCTAAAGAATTTGATATGCAGCATGCAGATTTTAAGAAGGGTTACCTCATTCAGATAACTGGTTCAAGCCCAACCAATGGCCAAAACACATTAAAGCTATTTTCTCATGGCAGTTGTTGAATTGCTATTTCACTTCCTGTTGAGCTCCTGAACAACTGCTTCTTAATATAAAAACTCACTCACTTTTTACTAATTTGCCTTTCTTCTTTTTCTTCTAGAGGAAAAAGTATCCTACAATATACTCTATTACTTAAAGTTCTATGCCTACTTTCAAGCAATCTTTCCATTCTTCCTACCCTTGGGAGTGCTTTCCAGCTCTTAATTTTGAAAGCAACTCTTAACTGCATTGAAAAGAACATTTTAAAAATAGGATACTTACTGTAAATAGCTCCGATTAAAGTTATTTTAAGATATAATTTATTAAGGAAGTGGTAACCCCAGAGGACATCTTAATCTTCTTCACAACTTCACAACAACACAAATGGTATTACCTTTTTACACAAAGTGTTCTTTTCGGAAAGTGTAGATTCCAGTTCCTTCCCAAGGTCTTTATAAGATATTTTTAGAGCATCCAGGATATCCTGAAAACTTTCATTACTAGAAAAGCGTTGCCCCTTCAGCTTCAATTCAGTGATCAAATTCTCCAGCTCCTTCTTTTCCTGGTGCCAACATTCATGCTCATGCTCCATACGTGTCAACTGCAAAGAGAGCTGCTCTGCATCTTTGACTTGCTTTTGAAGAGCACCATTTTCTTGAATCTTTTCATCCAGTTTTTGCTTACAATCCATAAACTGTTCAACAAGTATGTCCTTTGAATGTTCTAATTTGATATTTTCACTTTTTATTTCCTCGCATTGTTGTAATAGCACTGCTCTATCTTGCTCAAGGTGAGTTACCTGATTAATTAAGTCTTCTTCTTTTGCTCTAGCAACAGCTTGCTCCTTGCAGGAAAATTCTAGTTTTTCATTTATATCTTTCAGTTCAGATTTCAGCAACATTACAGCATTTTCAAACTCACCCTTGATTTGCATCTTTTCTTTCTCTTTTTCTTCTAATATTTTTACTGTAGCCAAATTTGAAGACTCTAGTTCAAGGATCCTTTCTTGCTTTTCCTTTAAATTTTTAGCCAGACACTCTTTTTGTGAGCTGAGGGCATCAATTTCTAATTCTAAACATTTCGACCTATCAGCCATCTCTTCCATCTCAATTTTTAATGTTTCTGCTTCTGCTTTAGCGGTCTCTGATTGAACAAATGCATCTTCTAGATTTTCTTCTGACATCTGCAATTCTCTTTCAAGCCTCTCAATTTTGTCGAGAAGAGAATCAGCTTTCCTTTCACTTTCTTTCAGCTTCTCAGCTATGTGACGTTTCTTCTTCTCATCAGATTCAATTTTGACTTTCAGCTTCTCAATTCCGTATCTCATTTGATGTACTTCTTGCTGTACTGAGTTTAATCTGGCAGCAAGCTCGCCTTTTTCAATTAACAAACCTTCCAAAGATTTGTAGAGCTTGGAATTTTCCTTTTCTAAAGCATTTAATTTACTCTGCATCATTTCAGATTCTCTTACGTCCAAATCTTTTTCCTTGTTCAAATCTGCTGCTTGGCTTTGGTGAATGGTGAACGACTCTACATCTTTTTCCAAATTTTTCTGAAGATCATTTTCACTTGAAATCTGATTTACATCAGATTGTACAAACAGATTTGTTTCTGTCATCACTTCATCCCCTGACCTAATGAATTCAGTAACATTCTTTTTATTTGACTCTAGCTCTTTTAATTTCTCTTGTAGGTTCTGATACATTTTATCCCATTCTTTTTTATTTTCAGACAAAATATTTAGTTCTTGGCCAATATGATTTCTCTCAGTCGTGACTGCAGCAAGGTGCTCTTGAAGTCTACAAATAGTTTCTAGTTTAATTTCTCTGTCCCTTTCTAATTGCTGATATTTTGACTGAAGGATTTCAAAATCTTTCTCCATGGAAAAGACCTGGTTCACAATATTTACTTTCTCAGATTTTGTCCTCCTCAGTTCATTTTCCACTTCAATAAATCGCTCATGCCAGTCTTTGTTGGTCATTTCTACATCATCCAGTGTCTCTGTTGCTGTTACATTAGACAATCTAACTTTATATTCTTCCAGCTCAGACTTTACGTTGCCAAGTTCTTTTTCTAAAGACATTACTCTAAGAGATAATTGCTGCTTATCGACAGAAACAGATTCCAGTTTTTCTTTCATGTCACAATTTATTTTTTTAAGCAGCACAGCAGTTTCTTCTAGTTCTGCAAAAGCTGATCTCTGAGGAGTTAAGTGTGTATGCTGAAAGTCCAATGGCAAGTTTAATTCCTTGGCTTTCAGTAATAAATCAACATTCTTTCTGCTTTCCTCTGTCTCATAAATCAAATTCAGATTTTCAGCAATTTGCTGGTTTGTTTCAGTGCTTATTTGATTTTCAGAAAAATCCCCTGCACTCAAAAAACTACTAGTGCTGGAGAATGACAACACACTAGCACAGTCTGACACATTAACAATTTCTTCTGACAAATTTCTACATTCTTGTTCTCCACGCAACTTCTCAGTACAGTCTTCTAGAAATCTTCCTTCAATGGTCTCAGTTACATTTTCACACATGGATTTCGCTCTTATCGCCATTTTTTTGCAGGGGCTCCGCTCAGGTGTGTCGTTTCTCTGTGCTGCGTTTTCATTAGGCATTCTCAGTTCATAAAAGCTGTTGCTTTCTTGTTGGGGGTTCTGCAATTGTTAAGAATCAATAAATTAAAAAAAAAAGAATTTAAAAATATTTTTTCTAAGTATTAAAGCTCCTCTTCTTATGCAAAAAGAATGGACAGTATCCTTTTCAAATTTGTTATCTGCTTTCCAATTGAAATAATTTACAGCTACTTATGCATTTTTGCATCTTTGTCCAAAGTCTGTAAGGTACCAGGGAGAAAACTCAGCCAAGTTTACTGACAGACTAAGTGCAAAGATATCACATGCTTCCATATTTTGGGAATACAGCTGTCCCTCTGACAAAGCAGCAAACTATTACAATCACTAATCTAATATTTATTCACTAATCTAATATTTACTCACCTCTTCTTATTAGATACCAGAGAATCTCCAAAGGAGACAAAAGCAAATCCTCAAAAAATCCTTTTCTCAATTACCACTGTTGGTAAGAGCTGGACTTGCACTTAGCTCTGCCTGATGCTGTCATTCAAGACAACAAAAATGAATGACTCTGAAATCTCAAGTCTCCCAAGAAGACCTGGGACTACGGACAAGGACTAAACGATCTCTATTGAATACTTAAAAGATCTACAGCTATGGAGTATAGGGAACTATTTTTTATCTTTGTTGTTGTTGTCTATGTATCAGTGGGGATACTATCAGTGAATTCTGAACAACGCTAGATGTTAAATATTTTCTTCTGTGCAAGGAGCAGTTTCTCAGTGTTGCACAGTCAACCAGAATGGAGAGCTTCACTTGCTATGTCTAAGAGCCAAATTAAATTATCATTTCTGAGTCTCTGTTGACATCACACTGGAAGCCACCTGTAGAAGACCTAACGGCCAGAACTAGAATTCTTGCAAGCAGAAAAGAGTACTATGTCTCTGGTAGGCCACATCTGTGTGGTTTTTTTTCCCTTTTTTGTTTTTCCCCTCCTCCATCATTTGCTATTTTTAATACTCCCTACAATGCATAGGACAAAAGTCAAGAATGCTTTTTTCTTTCTCTAAAGAACTGCATTGCTTATGTGTGACAGTTTTAACAACATTTCATTTCATATATATCCACCTTTAGCTTTACTACAGAGCAAATGTTTTGCATAAAACTGATTTGCCATGGGAGCAATTACCTACCGTTTCAGCATCCGCACACAGCAGAGAACGAGAGCTCAAATCAAGGGCTTGCAGGTGGAACCTGGCTGCTTCTAGCTCCAAAGACAGATTTAAAGTTTGCCTCCTCTCTGCTGCCAGTTTGCACTCCATTTCCATACTCAGGTTACGCAGTTTCTGCTGCCATTCTTCATTGTCAGATATATTTTGCTGTTTGAGATGATCTATTTCTTTTCTTTCAGAGAGTATAATTTGCTTCAGCTCTTGTATTTCGTCCTTCTTCCTATCTTCCTGAAGGTGAAATTGGTCTTCAAGCACCTTAATGGACTTCTCATATGTCTGACACAGCATTTGAAGTTCTTCAACCCTACTCTCAAGATTAGCCTTTCCAGGGGTAACGGTCTTTTCTTCTTTTGCAGAGTCCAGTGTGGGATCATTACAAGGATTTTCCGCTAAAACTTTTCCTGCACCTTCTGGAATTATTTCTTCTAAACTATTTAACTGATTAATTTCCTCTGGCCATTTGTATATACCACTGTCGAAAGAACTATCAGTCTGACTTATTTTTATAAAAGAGGGGCTTTGAGAAAGATCAGGAAAAGAAATAGCAGCCTTAGTTTCAGCTAAATCCAGCTGTCCATCCCTCTGACTGGAAGATAAGAGCACTCTCATTGAATCCGTATTAGCATCGCTCAGACTTGTTGACAATGAAGAGTTTTCTGCCTTCAGTGTTTCAATACAGCACTGTAGCTCAGATATTTTTGACCTCATAGTGCAATGTTGTTCATATAGCACTTTATGCTCATTCTGTAAAGAGAAAAACTTCTCTCTTATCTCAGCAAAGTGCATTTTAACTTCGTTTCTGGATAACTTTAGGTCTTTGCATTCATATTCAGAACTATATCCAGCACCGCATTCTTTAAATTTGAAGGGTACTTGCTTATTATCAAAATATATCCCTCTATCACTATTATCACTCTGATCCATAAGTTCGTCAGGAAACATAGCTTTCTCATCTTTTAAATTTTTGTCTGCATTCATTATTTTCTCTTCCTCTTCAGTCATTTTATTAATAACTGTGATGCTATCAGTTTTTGAATCAGTAATTGCAGAAGTTAATACTAGGTTTTCAGTCTGTAATCTTTCACACATTTTCTCCAGCTCATTCAGCTTGCTTATTGTTACCTGCAAAGATGATGCCAGTTGGTCAGGATGATTTTCTCCAGAGGTCAATGCAGGGAAAAGCAATGAGTAACTTTCACTCATTCCTCTTCTATCACAATTCCGGATAGCAGTACCATAATTATACTCTAATGAGCGGCTACCTTCATCTAACCTTGCTGGCTGACAACCTGAAGTTTTATATTCTTTAACAGACAAGAGTTCCTCCTGCAATTTCTCCTTTTCCCTCTTACATTTCTCATGTTCTTCTTCCATTATTTTTAAAGCAGTCTCCAACTGCATTATTTGTAACCTGTAGTTTTCTGCAGAGGGACCTCGATCCTCAAAATCGATTTGAAGATGCTCGAGTTTTAGCTGAGTGTCCTTGTCTTCCACAGGGTTCCTCAGCTGTTCAGAAGTGAATCTCCTTTCATCACTGCAGCCACAAATTACAGGTTCACTTTTACTTTCTAGTCCCGTGACCAATTGCTCCTTCTCTTGAAATAAGGTATCATATTGCTCTTGCGTTTTACTCTGTGTTGCCCTGACGGTTAAAATTTCCTGTCTTAAACAGTCAAGCTCAACAGAAGGTATATTTTCGCTATGGGAAAATTCTGACTGTAGTTGTTGAAGTTCTTGAATTAAGTGTTTTTTTGTTTCTTCTGAGGCTAGTAGTTTACATAAGATGTCTTGATTCTCACTAAATATCTGTTTTCCTTGTTCTAATTTTGCTTTATTCTTCTCAGATTTATTTGTCTGCTCTCTTAAAATGCACATCATGTTCACATTTTTTTCTTCCATCAATTTGTACTTTGCTTGCAGAACAGTAAGCTCCTTTTCAGTTTCTTCAGATCTTGCTTCAATACATTCTCTTTCCTCTCTCTGTCTTCTAGACATTTCAGAAATTATTTCTTCTCTTTCCTTTAAGCTATTAGATATACTTTTATTTGCTTCAAGTAAAGTTATTTGTTCTTGCTCTAAAGTTCTGCTTAAATCCCTAAGGGCTCCATTTTCTTCAGTAAGTTTCTCAATTTCTTTGTTATAAGTGCAAATTACTGAAGACATGTCTTTTTTCTCTGAACTCCATGTTTCAGACATGAGCTCTAGCTGTCTTAATGAATCCTCAAGCAATTTATTATTGATCTTTAAATACTGAATCTCTGCTTGCCCGTTTTCTAATCTTTCATTCAGCATTTGTAGTTGCATCTCCTTTTCCTGAAGAGTAGCTAATGTTTTTTCAATAAAGTCCTGACGTGCTGAAATATCTACCTGCAAATTACTAATGTGCTGTTTAGCTTCTGTCACGAAGCTTTCATGCATCTTTTCTACATCAACTAACCTTTTTTGTGTTTCATCCTTGACTTGCAGTAAGTCTTCATACTGCTTCTTTTGTTCTGAATTCATCTGTTTTTGAGCCACCAATGAAACCTCAAGAGAAGAAATTTGATCTTTTAGGACGGTCAGATCCTTGTTTTCTTCTATTCCTAGAACAGCTTTTGCACATCTGTGCTCCTCAGTGATGGAGTTACTCATGGCGAGTTGTTGATCATCAAAAACAGCTTCATCCCGATTGTTTTGTAGAAGAACTTCTCCATCTTCTGTCATTTCTGGAACAGCCTTTGCTCCTACAAGACAACAAGTTCTCTCATGTTCGCCAAGGAGGCCATGGAAACATCGATCCCTTTGCAGTCCTTCACATGCTGCCAATTGTAACCTTCCTTCTAGTTCACTAACGTGGTTGGTGAGCTGGAATATTTTACAGGACATAGTTTCTATTTCTTTCAAGTACTTTTTATCAGAAAATTCTGCTCGCTGTTGTAGTTCATCATAAGCATTTTCCTTTGCTTCTAATTGCATGCTTTTACCATCTAACATGTCTCTGAGTTCTTTAATCTCTATCCTCCTCCTTTCTTTTTCAGTTTCCATTACTCTGAGTTTCTCACTATGTTCATTATTTTTGACTTGTTCACTTTGGAGCGAACTCTCCAAATCATTAATATGAGACAGCATGCCTTCTTTTTCAGACTTAAGTTTATTTATAAGATCATCACTTTCATTTTTCCACTGAGAAAAAGCAGCAGCCTCTTTTTTTAATTCTTCATATTCTCTCTCCTTGAATCCAAGGATGCTCTGAAAAGCTCCTGATTCTTCCTCCATTTTACTTATTTTACATTTTTGTTCTTTAATATAATTTTCTTTTTCCTTGAGCAGGTCTTGAGTAGAAGCTTGCTGCTTTTCCATGTCAGCTAAAGCTAATTTCAGCTTCTCCAAAGAAAGAGAGTTATCCTGCTTTTTACATTTCTCTTGTAGTAATTTTAATTCTGCTTCCTGAAATATATTCTTATCTGTAACAGAAAACATCATGAAATCCTTAATTTATTCAGATAAATGATGCAGCTAAATACAAAATATTTACTTTTAGGGACACTGCAGGAAAGACATTGACAAGAATTGCCAATCTTGGCAATTCTACTGACAACATTCTAGATGAAATTTTACTATTTACTTTTATTATCTTGAATTTTCACTATATTTCAAAGCATCTGCTTCAAGTTATTACATTGGATAAAAGGTTTTTTTAAAAAATCACCCACGGTTGTCTGAAACCATGTACTCATAGACATTGTTATCTTTCAGTTCTGCAGTTTCATACAAGCCTGTGCTTCAAACCAGTCCATCCAACAACAGTTATTTCTGCAAAATCAAATATGCAACTCACTTTTCATCTCTTCAGCAAAAATCTGGCTCTGTTTTAGAGACTGCTTTGTAGTTTTTAGCTCTTCTTCAAGTTGGTGGATTTCTCGCAATTTTTTTTCAAATTGACAATCAAGAAGATTTTTTTCCTTCTTCAATTCCTAAAAAAGTCCAAACAAGACCGTATCTAACATGAATTTCCAAGAAGATCAAATAATTCATCTCATTTAATCGAAAGAAAGGTATTCCACTACATCTCACTACGTGCTGGCCTTGATTCCTAAAAACTGTTTGAGAACACAAGCTGAACTTGACCTGCTCACAGCATCTGTGAGATGCTGCCAGTTGACAGAGTTAGGGTGTCCCTTGGATGTCCCATAACCTGTCCCAGCCAGATCAAGACACGACAGAACACAGTCTGGGATGTCTGAGTTGATGAACTGATGAGCTGATGAATGCTGCCTTCCCAAAGCCACAGAGGAAAAAAACCTCTGAGATGGCTGAAACAACACAGGCTGAATTTTGCCTGTTTACTGGTGTAGAGACAACTTTTCTTTTCATAGAATAACATCCTTGTGGCAATACTAGTCAAATTTTATTTAGAAACGCTTACTATTTCAAAGGGTTATTTCACCATTAAGAGTATTTTTTTTCCAAATAAATAGAGTGTTTTAAAAAAAGCAACAACATTGCATCTAGAAAGTTAAATAAAAGTTCTTTTAAGGAAACTAATCCTTTTTCTCCAAACTCCCGTGCTGGACGACAGATGGCATGGCAATGGCACAGCCCAACTGGAAACAGGCCGTCAATTATTCATCCGTTTACTACTAGCAGATGGGCAGCAGTTCACAGAAGCCAAGTTCAAGAAAAGGAAAGGTCTGTATGAGAAAAAAATTAAAAGCTTGCTGGCAGGGCAGGCTTGTGTTTGCAACAACATAAATAAATCACCCTGAAAACATGATTAAAATTGTCACTGTCACTAACAGTTACCTTTTCTTCTACTCATAGTCTCCCCTACACATAGTTTCAAAAATCCATTCACTCCACAATGTGCAAGTTTCAAGGAACAAAGTAACCTTGGATTATAACATTTTTTCAAAGAAGTCCAAGTGGCTGAACTTCCCACATTTAAAGCACCATATGCAGATGAAATACACATACATGAGCCTGCTAACCCGAAAATCTGTGATCTACAGACAGAAAAACAATCAAATTTGAGGAATTTAATAGCTGCAAGGTACAAAAGATTCAAAGACCACAAACAAGCAACATTCACCAAAAATGAACCCATAATGTAGTAAACTAAGCATCTGATAACAACAAGCTACCTGTGCATTTCCAAAGCATGAATAGGATCTCTCTGTTTTAAATCCACAAGAGATTCTGCTTAGTATAATGTTTCACTTAACTTAGGCATTCTATAATTGATCCTTAGAAAATAAAAAATCCAAATCCAGGCAAAACCCAGAACCTTTGTATACAGTTAGTACTGCCATCCACAAAGAAATGTTCAGGGAGCAGACATGGGAGCCATATGTTTATGAGCAGTGTGGGCCCAGAATGAACATTTTTCTGCAAGCGGTATTGGATTTAGCTGCACCATCAAAATGGATTACCATATAATAAGATGTCAGAATTGCTAAACTACTGACATGTCACCCCTGGAAATCTTAGAAGTCCTTGGACTAACCACATCCAGTATGCCTCAGAAACGTGTCTGCTTTCTGACTTTTTGGAGGACATTGATGTTGGTATACTGTAAGGATTGAAGGCAACACTGAATTAACCACTGGCAAAGCAACTTCTCCAATGGGTAGTTAAACCATTATTAGACTACAATTATTTTCCTTTAGTAAAGGAAGTGTCCAATGTCACTATCATTTTCTATCACTATAAACAAAAGCTACTGTAAACAAAATCTGCAAGACTTCTAAACAATACATGTTGTTTGCAACATATACATATATAACAATGGGGAAGGTGAGCCAGGGTCTAAGCTCTGCTACCATACACTACATTTTATCATGTGTGAGTCATAATATGGAGTGAAAACTGGAATGGCAGCAATCTCTTCAAATATTAGTTTCCTCCAGCTTCATCTTCTTTATAAATTTATTGCTCATGTTCTAACACAACAGCACTGTCACCAGCTGTCCAGCTCTCTGGCCAAGACAAACAAATATGAAGAAAAAAACTGGCCACAATTACAGCTTAGTAAGATGGCAACAATTTTGACAGATAAAACAAAGAAATTAAAGTACTTCCAGCTATTTACAGCAAAAAGGGTATCTCAACTAATCAAACACACTCTGACAGTGAGATCTCAGAAAACTCTAGCAATCAAAACTCACTCTGTAATTTCATTGCCAGAAAGGCATGAGCCCACACTTTTTCATATCATCTTACTCTTTTTACCTGAAAATAGGGAAAATTACATTGCCAATATGCAGAAGCTGGATAAATTACACCTGGCAAGTCACACAAGACAATGTAGAATTTAACAGCTAAAACTTTATATTATATATAAATTGCCAAAAAAAAAAAAAATAAAAAATAGGGCTTTCCTCCTTTGGATACATTTATAAAAACAAAAATTATCTGGATTAGTCTTATGATTGGAAGGCTTCGATTACATTTATTTGGTACATTAAATGTGCCAAGGACCACTGCTGGCACTGAGGCCAAGTGGCAAAGAGCAGCCCATATCTGTACCATTAAAATCTTCTACCTTTCAAAACAGGTGGCTTTAACCAAACTGCTTGCTGGGAACGGTCCCAGGCTCATGCTAACTCCCAAACTGTGCCTGGGAATTGTTTGAAAGAGTGCTAGTCAGCTGGGCCAAAGCTCAGCACTGTTCTAACAGTCTAACAATACAGGCAGTCATGGTAAAATACCTGCAAATGGCCCCAACACTGGAATTTACCCATGTAGACATAGCTACTGAGACTGAAGTTTCATATGCCAAAGTATATGAAAGCTGTATTCTAGCTCTGAATCAAAACTTTTGTGGCCAGATAACATATGTGTGTGGCCTATTCAGAACCCACTACATTGGTTTAAGTTTGTTCCTGAAATTTTGTAGACAGGCATTGGCAGAAATTATACCATATATAAAGAGTATTGTAAGAAAAAATAAAAAAAACCCGTGACATAGCTTCCATACCCAACAAAGCTTATTTCTTTTCTACCTCTGCTCCTAAATAAAGGAAAAATATTAACTGAGAGAGGTTTTTTAGTGACATATCTGTAATGATTTCAAATGCGGCTGATCTGATTGCTACCAAAGCAAAACAAATATAACTGAGAAGACCGAGGATACAAAGTAGAAAAGATTTATCCATGAGTGAATGTGAGGTAGTATATCAGCATCCAAAGACCTCCGATTTTTCTTCATTTTGTGGGAAGCTTTTATAGTGGTATATATTTACTACATAATATTTCTTCTTAGAAAAATGCAAAGTTTTCAAAACCTGGATATGGTAAATGTCTGACTAAAAATCTTTGGGTTTGGTAGTATGCACTGAAAAAGCAGTCAATGGGTCTAGAATTTTCTTTTACAATCACATAGTACTTACATATTTTTATTTTAGGACTAATAGCTAAAATCTCTAGAAAAAAAAAATCAAGATAAGGCAAGTCCAACATGAACCAGAGCATTATCAACAGCATTGCTACGATAAACCCTAATCCTGTGGCCAATTCTGCAAATTGTGGAAGCCGACATGAAGTCAGTGAAAACCTTATTTCATGTGACAACTACAAAAACAGTATATTATTAAGATAGTCCCTAAAAGCGTTTAAAAACAACTCGTGGGTAAAATAGATTATTTGAGTAGGATAGCACTGTTTACAGATTGCCAATACAGGTTATTAATTATACCAGTTAGGCCTCTAAATTGTTTACCTCAAAGCTTCTTGTCAAATCAGTATCCTTGGCCTGGGTTGCTAATAAAGCCTGCTCTGCTCTGCACAGCTTCTGGGTGAGATCACTGGTATCACGTTCCAGGCGTTGTTTCACTGCCATTACCTGTAAGAATATTGAAAATTCACATTTTATTCACAGTCATATATAACTCTCTGTTTTTTAAACTCCTTTTTATGAACTCTACAATGCTATTACAAAATAAAACCAAATAATTGTATCCCATCCTAAACCTAAAATTGCTTTACTGCCGTTTAGAAAATAGCTTCTTATTGCCTATGCTCTCTTCTATCTCTGAACAGAAAAGCAGTATCTCTAACAATACCTACATCTTTAGGGTAATGGTCTGAAATTTTGGACTATTGCATCCAACTTTTAGCTACATCACCACACTGATATTTGTAGATTATAGATGAGATTTTTTTTGTTCAGATATGTGAATCTAAAAGTAAAGATCATAACTGTAACTATCACTCCAGTAACTTACTTTTTCAGCCCTGTCTAGACATATAATGCTACAGATTAGAAAGGAAGGGAATCCCATCAGTAAACTGAAATACATAGATATATGTATATATCTCTCTGTAGTCCGATGTCATTAAGTAACAGATTAGGCTCCTTGTAGGAAAAACAAGTCAACACCTGTTTTTTATACAAAATCAGTTTCTTCAAGTGAGCATAGGCAAAAGAACATGCATACAAAGAAACCTTCACTGGAACCACTTGATTGAATGCGTTCATACAGCTAAATTGTGGAAATAAAACAAGCCTAGAAGAGAGCAGTTTTAGAAATTCTATTTTATATTTCAGTACAGACTCAGTATTCCTAATCATTACAATAGAAAGCAATTTCTCAATAAAAAATGCTGTGTAGAGAAACAATGCTTTAATTGGAAAAATGGTTACAGAGCACTCTGATGTGGCTAATTACACAGCTTGTTTTCAGGTTCTTCCACCACCTGTTTACTTTTCTTCTTTTATCAAACTACACAATTTAATACTTTCATACTAACATTTCCCTGTTAAGGGGACTTCTTAATACAATGTTCAAAACATTGTTGAGCTATTTATGAATACAATTAGCTTGTGCTGCTTCATAACAGCTCTCATTTTTTGAGGCTTTATCACCTTCCTTTTCTTTTCTGGTCATCTTCTCTTTAGGCTTGTGCTGCTTTGCAGCTTCTCCCAGAACATGGTTAATGCAACTAATCTGATCTAATGGGCAGCTGCTGCCAAGATAGCAGACAACTTCCCTCATACACATGTCCTCCAATATATAATCCCTGATGATCTTCTGATTTTGTGGAAAGCCAGTTCAGGCGGTTAGACTGATGGAAAATTCTCGCGCCTGTGCATATATAATACTGCGTGCCTATATAAATATATACATATATTTCTACATCAGCTCTTTTACCAGCTCCCTGCAGGGTCATGTGAGTGGTAGTGCTGCTACAGAGGAAGGAAGCTGAGTGCACGGCCACAGGCTGTGCAATGAGGCTGTCCTTCCCATGGGCAGCTATTTGGCGGGGCAGCTTAGCTCTGCCCTCAAACTGCACCTCTGCTGGCAGAGCCAGCTCTGCTGTAAGGATATGGAGATGGGCCTTCTTCCTTCACTCCTCGAGGTATCATCTTCAAGGGCTGTCTGTGAAAGACACTTTCTACCTTCCAAGCAGACCAGTCCTTACTAGGTGACCTTCCACCTGGCTTCCAGCCTCTGCGGCCTTTCTGTATAAAGTATCAACTATAGCTACTCCCCACTTTTCTCCAACACATTTTAGTTATACTGTTCTTCATGTTGTATATTTCCTCCCCTCTGGGAAGTGGACTAGTCCCAACACTTTTACACCCTGTAATTCACATTTGAATACATAGTAATTCAGTGAGAAATGGCAAAAAATGCAGTAATACAAACAGTACAAAACATTACTCTAAGTCCCCTCATTGATTTCACATAAAGCAGTTGATTATTAAGTTAAGACAGTGCTGATCAGACCATTAAGTCACAAATGTCGGAAGGATTTTAACACAAAAAGCCTACTTTGTCCAATTCTGCCCGCAGCGCGCTGAACTCATTTTTGGCTTGCTGAAGCTCCTGGGTCAGTTTGCTCTTCATCTGATTGCACTGCTGATCCAGTGTTTGTAAGGAACGTTGTTGACAGGATAGTTCCTAGAAAATGATGGTATGTTAGAACAGAAATGACCATCTAACTGCAATAATTATTTATTTTGGTTACTGTAGCTATAACAAATCATATTCATTAGCTAATACTGACTGTCCAGAGAAACCTCTCCTGTATAATTAAGTTTAAAACAACAGTCATGCACAGTGCAAATTTGATGAGGGTAAGAATGGTTCTAACCCAATTTATGTCATCTGCTTAAAAACCTCCATCATAGAAACATTCACAGAACGGGAAAAAACATATAAAGCAAGAAAGTAATAAAATTAACATTTTTCAGCTCAAGAATAATCTTCCATATATGAATTATACAGATATGTCATCTGCTTAAAAACCTCCATCACAGAAACATTCACAGAACGGGAAAAAATATATAAAGCAAGAAAGTAATGAAATTAACATTTTTCAGCTCAAGGATAATCTTCCATATATGAATTATGCAGAAAAAAAATAACAAATTCATCTCTTCTTTGCTGTTCCATACCACCATTTCCAGACATAAGTTGATTTTTTTCAAGAAAACAAAACAAACAGAAAACCAGAAATTTCTTAAAATAATAATGCAGCATGGGACTGAGCAATAAGAATAACTAAAATGGCATTCATGAAATCTTGATTTAAAAAACAAACCAACAAACAAAAAAAAACCCAAAACTCCACACAAAGCACATCTGCAATCTCTACATGAATGTGGATCATACAAGATGCCATATAAACATACCAGCTGCACTTGGCAATGCTCAAGAGGTTTGTTCCTATGCCTTCTTCCAAAGCATTCCAATAGTTATTTCTAAAATGTAGGGACTGATCCTACCTTCTAAGTTATATCTTACACAGCAGTTAAAAACCACAAGGACTTTATTATTACTATTTTTATTTTTTTGAAACAAGTCCTCAGGATGGAAAAAACAAACAAACAAAAAACCCCCACACTTTATATATTCAAAAATTAGCTATCCACTTCAAGGATGGTAGTGGAGGCCCTTTCGACTATTAGCGCACACACACACAGTTCCAGAGTGAAGACCAGTATCTAAGATATCTGGAATGACCTGTCTTTCAAAGGAGCACGTCTCTCCACAGACTAAGGCAGCATTCTAAGTAATTAGCTTTTGACTGACACCTACATTTTGAATGTCTGAAATAAGGTAAGATGAATCCCACCTTCTGATTTTCAAGTTTGTATGGACAATTTAAACAGCAGGGCAAACTCCCAGCCAACCCCCAAATAAACAAAACACACACACACCAAAAACAAACAAACAAACAAAAACACATAAAAAGCCCCAAGTTATTCTTGCCTTACCTCTTGGTATTCCTTTTCCTTTGTTTTTATTTTCTGTTCTAAAGAGCAACGAGTACTTTCAGCATTTTGTCTTTGACAATTCAGTTCTTCTGACATTTTTTTCACCTTTTGCTCCATCATTTTGACCTAAAATAATTTAGTTATCAGTCACAAGTGTTAAAAATGCAAGTCTTGTTTTGTTTATATTTGTATGCTTTCATATAAAAAGCACTGATTTTTTACAGTTGTTTTGGCATTCAAATAACCTACACCATAACTTTGCCTGGCAACACATAAATTCTTAGTCATAGAAGGTAATAAACACATACTTGCTTATCATTTTAATATTAATCATCTTTATAAAGTGGGTGTCTTTGATGATGTCAGTTTGAGGACAAAGGCAGCAATTTCTTAAAGACCGTACTATATGTAACTGTTGTGCCCCAGATTTACTTGATCTGCTTGACAGTCTACAGAAATGTACTGTGTTTGACACCAAAACTAAATTATATTTTCACTACCTCGGCTTGGTAAGAATTAAATAATGTCCCCTAATTGCTAAACAACTAAATATTTAGACTTGGACTGTAACTGCATATTACATGGAATTTCACAGAGATTCAACTCACTGTTTCTGATAAGAAGGGAAAAAAAAGAAAAAAGCTATCTTAGTCTTCTTGAACAACAACATGGGAGTATAGGGGAATATTTTTTATTTAATTTTTAATTAAAAATATAAGTAGCCTTGGTTCTGGTTTAACCTCTATGTTGAAAGTACATCAGTGTGTTATCTAATTCATTTTATTAAATTAGCATTAGGCTAACTAGGAGAGTGAAGCCATGTCCAATTAATTACAGGAAAATAAAAATGTAATTTTGTTCCAAAAAAATCAATCACCAAATGCAAAGTATTCCCTATAAAGCTACAAAATACATAAGAAATAAAAATTATATTTTCCAGAGAGTGAGAAAAACTGGTCAAGGGTGAACAAGACTATATTTTTTTCTTGGCAACAAAGACCAAGAAGCTTGTGAGCTTAATGGAATAATGAAATATATGCCTAGGTAATAAGAAAGTAAGAAGTGGGTAGTAGTGATGAGTATGTAGCAGATGACAGGATTTTTGAGGTCCTACAAGATCACGTGGAAAATTATTTCCATTTGGAAGGGTAGCGAATCTGCAAATGTGATATTTAACACAGAGGAAATGCTGTGCTCATGGGTCCCTGATCATGCCACTGACACAGGAAGAAGTGCAGAAGGGAGGCTGCAAAATTAGATTTAGACTGCTAGGTAGAAAAATAAAGTCCAGAAACTCAACGCAGTTCAATACACAAGGAGTGAGGGGTAGGCAAAGGAAAAATCAAATAGGAAGGGGTATCTTTGAGATGTTAGGAGCGAAGGAACTTTCTGGGACAAGACCATGCTCTGCTGTACCTTGAGGATAGACTGCATTTTAATTTAAATGGAGACAGTCACTCCTACGTGTCCTTGTATTTCCCTATTTATATTCCTAACTATACAATCTTGCCCCTTCCTTGCCCTGGATTTGAAGCCCATTTGACTCCCCAGTAAAGCAATACAGCTCTCAAACCAGTAGACAATTAACCCTGTAAAATTAAGCAAATGATATTCAGTGGATTTAAGAAGTGGAATCAGGCCAAGGAATCAGATAAATGAAAAGAAACAGACGTTTTCAGAACAAGTGAGCTTGTAACCCGGGTCAGCTGCCTTTCCAACAAACTCACCATGATACGAGTGCCTTTACAGCACAATTTTACCTTACTCCCAGCCATCACCTCTCTAAAGCAGCAGACACAGCCAAGGCCAAATGTTCCTGTCCCTCCCAAAAGGCACGCTGATTAACCAGCACCGTGCAAAAGGGTATTTTTAAATGACCAATACCAAACTTTTAGGAAATAGCAGTTTTCCAATACATGTAGGGAGCAGGTAGAAACTTGCTGTCAAAGACAGAAACTTGCTTCTCCTTGAAAAGGGTATACACAGAAATACGTTTTTTCCTTTCTTGTAGATAACTAAAAGTAAATAAAGAGCAACATGGTAATGTGAAGATGATGAAGGGATCATTAGTTCTGTGTTCAATTTGCAAGTTGTAAAATACTGTGAAAAGAGGACTTTAGAAAGGTATGGCAATTGGACTAATTAGGAAAAAAAATATTAATAGTAATGTCACACATTTCAACAAAGTGATTATGAACACTGTCAATCTCTTTCTAATTGCATACTTGCAGGCAAAAATCTGATTCATTTCACACGCACGTGTATATATATGTACACACACCCACACCCTTTTGCCTTTTATTCCTTATTAGACAGTTTATCTATGTATGCAAACTACTTGGAACTAGGTCATGAAACCCCATTAAACTACACAAATTCTTCATCTTTAATAGCATTTTCAATTAGATTTTTGTTTTGTTTTTACAGAAGCAATTTAATATCCAAAGGCTATCTCCATGTAATACTGCAGTTTAGGAAACAGATACTAATTTTGAGCACAGGTTACACGGCAGAATCTATCTAAGGTCAGAATTTGCCACCAGATGTCATTGTTGCTCTATGCAACTTTATCAGAAAATATTTTTTAGAATTCTAGTAAATCTTGCCTGAGGGCCAGACCTGGAAGGTGAAAAATACTTACTCAGAGGTAGTAAGAACCTTCCAGAAAGTGGGCAACTGCTTAGAAGTATCTTCATTTATGCAAGTAGTATCCAAGTACTATACGCTTATCAAACCTCAGTCCTTAGGAAATGCTCACGCTTATCAAACCTCAGTCCTTAGGAAATGCTCACGCTTATCAAACCTCAGTCCTTAGGAAATGCTCAATAAACTTATCCAAGTACCTTGTTTTTTATTACAATGGCTGAAAATGATGCACATTGTATTAGGAATGAATTGTAACAAAAGCCAGAAGATGCCTAATGCAATATTTTACCTGTGCAGTAGCTTGGTCAAGTCGTGTTGTCAGTCTAGTGGCTTCATCTTTGTTTTTGTTCAGAATGTTATCCTTCTCTATTAATTCCAACCTCATTCTATCCAGCTGGAGCTGAATCTCTTGATGTTTATTCATATGGGTTTTCTTCTCTTTTTCGAGAACTTGCAGGTGTTGTTCTAGGTCTTTAACTTTGGAATTTAGCTCTGAATATTAAAAACAGTTAAGATCAAAGTAATTTCAGATATTGAAAGGTATTTCTTGCAAGGTATTTCTTCCAGGTGCTGAAACTTCATTTTAATATATTTAGTATGTTAGATAAGAATACAAGCCTCTGACAAATGCAGATACATTGTAAATTGTTCATCAAGAACAAACCAACATTTTTAATTTTCTCCTCTCCCACTATTACTATCTCAAGGGCTGAAATTATCAAGACTGAAATATAGTTGACTAAATCAGTCAGATTCACTTTGTGGTATCTCTGAATTAAGTTTTGCTGTATTCTAACACAAATGCTGCAAAGACAATTTGTTCCTGGGAATTTATAAAAAAATGGGGTTTTATGAAAATATGCAAAAACATTAAAAAATGTATATAATGACTGACTTAAAGTACTAAAGGCATCTACAAACATATACTTGGAGCAAAAGTGAGCCTCTGCTTGGAGGAGGCTTTGCAGCTATTGGCTATGTGGTGTTTCCACAGTATTTTACTTTAACCTCTTTCCTGCCCCTAAAGCGGTATAAAGACAAAACAGAACCAAGGGATGTTGTCATGATATACCTCAGTAACAATTTGCTTTCCAAACTCACAACAAAATTTTACAGAGGAAAGCAGTAGCCATTCTGCAGGAGTGTTATCAAGAATTGATATTATCTGATAATCGTTTTTATATATATAAAAAAATTCACTGGTGCTGAATTTATGTGGCTATGTACAAACTACAAAGGTGTAAGTCAGTCTTCTAATTTGAAAATTTGGCTTAGGCTTAAATCTTACATGTAGGGTGTACAGGAACTAGTAAAACAATCCTACAAGAAACAATTGGTGAAAAAGCTCGTCCAATGCAAGGTTTAATTTGCATTGATGAGCCATTTTTTCCTCATTTGATTATCCAATTTAGGGTAAAAATATTTCTGGATGTTAATGTGCATGAAATAAGATATTTCACTTAATCGCTTTATTTTAATACATCATCCTTACTGCAGCATCAGTGAGACTGAAGTGAGCTTCGATCAAGTAATATTTAACATATATTTCTCAGCTATAAACCTCAAGAGTCATACAAAATTAAGAAAACAATATAGTAAAACTTAACAGTGAGATGTAATGAAATCTTGAAGATTTTTAATGCATTTTTGAGGGAACAGTTCTATGAACAATGGAATTAATGAAGCCTGTTTCCCTAAAATTTATTTATATGATGACCAGTTATCCCACCCTAAAAATGTGACCTCCCCCTTTCTACCTTTCATACCTTTCAAACGATAGTAGAGTCTCCAAGTACTGGCTGGTCACTGATAATACACACACCAGCAGCCAGCTGGGCTCGCTGCCAAAGGAAACAGAATACTTTCTCTTTTCCTCACTAAGGCACCTATTTTGACACCTCTTTTCTGTCCAGACACAAGTTTCCATTAAATTATTTAGGAGATTGCCCTAGAGTTTTAAGGAAATATGTAAGATACCTTGATTCTGTGCTCTTAGCTGGTTGATGAGTGAAGAATTGTTACAATTCTCAGCAAAACTGTTGTTGAGCTCTTTCGTCTCTGATAACATATTAGAATTTGTTTCTTTTTCCCATGGAAAACAGGATGTTGCAGAACTTTTCCTTACAGGGGTTTCTAGATTTCTAGATGGTGTCTTTTCTTGTTGCCATGAAAACACAGATGAGGAAGCCTGATGCCGAGCGATCTCCCTGTGACTCAAATTGCTTTGAGGATAAGACTGATTAATTTTCTGTGACCAAGAAAAAAAAAAAAAGAGAGTGTCTATCTTTCCACAGCTCTGTGTCTGACAAATAACAAAATAATCTATTAATAAAGTTGAAAATGTCATGTGCCCAAGTCACTTTTTTATGGCAATACACATCATCCATCAGTGAAATTTACTGATTCATACCATCGCTTTTTGTGTTCCGTAAATTAACTAACATTAATCTAAACGTAGGCATCCAAGAATGATTAGTGAAGCTAAGTTTATCCGCAATGGTCAGAATCTCAAAGACAAGAGCCTTCATCTGTTTCTTTTTACTCAGATTTTTGTCTGTTTTGAAACTACTCCTATCACTTACTCCCGCTATCCTCATTCTACAGTTTTAAAAGTCCATGTCTAAGGCCATTCCTGACACATGCAAACTGCAAGAGACACACAAAGCCTCAAGTCCTGAAGGTTCCTTTTTATTCTTATACTTGATATCCAAATGCCTATCATCAAAATCATTTAAACTTAGGAAAAAAACAAAAGACAAACCAAAAAAAACTCTAAAGCCCTAGACCAGGTAGTACTGAGCCTGTCTTCTCAGCCTAAGGTGACAATTTGCTGTCATGTAGGAATGACTGTGCATTCAAAAAAAATGAGTGCCCTATTGCATTATATAGGCAGGGGAAAATATTATTTCTAAAATAACACTAGTTCTTAATTCTTGTCCTAAAAATTTCTTCTTGACCATTGCTGAACATGAAACTGAGATTCTCAGAGAAATAGACACAATAATTCCAGAATTGCTTTCTGGAATAGTTTCAGCAACTTATAATCCCAGCAACGCATACTAAACACATCCAGGCTCCAATTTTCCAGTTTTTTTACTTCACACTTTTTGACACTAAATTTTATTTACCATCTTACTGTCCTATTGCAATTGTTCAATATTGTGCAATCCTGCACAGTGTACAACCATGTCTTTCAGGTCATTGAACAGCACAGATCCTTGCACGACTGCAGTGATTAAGTTCCTAACTTTAAATCTGAATATTTATTTCTATCCATAATCTTTACTTTTCAGTTACCGAGAAGAACTCTCTCTATCAAAAGAGTTTAGGTTTCTATGAGGTTTTTGGAAATCCACTGACATTATATTGTCTGAATCACACTTAGTCATATGTTCTCTGACTCCCTAAAAACAAGAAGTCTGAAATGTGGGGCATGGTGCCTACTTAGGAATAACAATTGCTGGTTCTTTTTTTCCTCAGTATACCATATCTATACATGTATCAGCAAATGTATTTATTTTGGTTTCTACCTATTTGCCCAATAGAAAAAGAGTCTTACTAAACCACAGTTCCAGTAAACAGCACTTTAAGCCTTTCTAAAAACTGGTGTAACACTTGCCACCTAGTGCCAAGAGGAGACTGAAATAAGTTACACATCATAGTGATTCAGCAATGCCACATTGAAGTACCTTAAAAATTTATGGATAAATATTATCTATATCTAGTGATTTATTATAACTCATTTTATGAAGCTATTTTAATACTTCTGACTTTTCAAATTTGAGGCTGTGCCAGAGATTCAGCCCCCATAAAGAAAGGTTCTTTTATAGAAAATTGTTAAGGCTTTTGAATGGTAAATACCAAGTAAAAAATTGATTTAATCTTTTCTTCTACAGCCTTAGTTTCTTGTGGGCTCTTTTCACAGTTTAGTCATCTACTGGTCTCTGAGGTTCTCTAATAATGTTCCTACTCCTGATGCATTTGAAAAGTGTACTGGTTTTTATTTGATTGGGAAGTTTATTTGTCATCTTTTCAATTATATTTTATCATCCTTTTACATTTAGTTTCTCAAGACTGACATTCTGCTCTACTGTCCTTCCTTGGACAAGATTTCCAGCTTTTGGAAGATGGGTTTTCATTCTTAATGTCTTTCTTTACTTTGCTATTCAATTAGGCTGTCTTTTTTTGGATTCTCTATGATTATTATTGAACAGTAGCATACACTGATTAATTCTCTTTTAATTATAATTTAAGTAACGTAACATATATTTTACTAGGTATCTCTAGAAATTTGCATGGTAAATTCTGAACATCCTTCTCCCTTTTCCAAATTTGGTCAATGTTCCATTTTTTGGCCATCTCGCACACCATTTTAAAAAGAAAAAAAATTCTAACCTGCTGGATGATTCTCAGTTCTGCTTCTAGCTTTTTTCTTTCTTCTACCTCTTTATTGTATTTTTCTTCTAATTCTTCAAACTTAGCATCTACAAAACAAACAAACAAAAAACAAAAGAACACGACACACACATTTTATAATAAACTAGCTTAGTACGTAGGTAAACTTTTCTAGACTATTCTTCCTCACATAAAGATAGAAGGGATAAAAATGAAGAAGGAAAAGACAAGTAAATGAATTATCAGTAATTTAGGGACTCAAGTAAACGGATGAGAAATCTGAAACTTAATTTTAACAGTTGTATTTTCAGTCTAATATCAAGAAACTAAATCCAGAGTTTGTATATTTTAAAAATAAGCAATATACATACATATAATATGCATACATTCACATGTATATAAAATATTTTCTCACTAGTAGCTATTTAGCATTAAATATAAATATGTCTAAGAATCTTCAAAAAAAAAAAAGACAGACTTTGTTTGAGTTCTTTTCAAATGCAATAGAAACTCGACAAGAACTCATTTAGGATTCTGATGTAATTTTAAGAGGAATGTACTCGAAAAAGGACTTTGACTACTTGTTCTTGAAACAATTTCCTTTTCTTTGTGTATAATAAAACAACCCTAAATAATTCGAAAGGTAGAATGTTTTGTACCATCTGAAGTCAGTTAATCTACCTTTTAATGAAAAAAATTCAGCAACAATACTATTTGATATAGTTATTTTCATCAAATAATTATTGCAGGAGTAGCACACTTAGAAATTCTGAATTCTTGACATATTCACATTGAAATAAAAAGGAGTGCAATAAAATTCCTTGGATTTCCCATTAGAGTAAGTTTAGATAGCAAAACATATAGAATATTTAATCACATCAAGGAAATAACAGCTTGCTCAATATCGAACCTTATGAAAGTTCTTCAGTGCAGACAGTATAAGGAAGTTACAGAATAGTTCTTCAGTTACAGAATTTTTCTTTCCCTTTGCTAGTTCATTCAAATATTGCAAATCTGTTTAATATCCATATACAGAAGAGATGCTACAAAGTAGCTAGACAGGCTTTGCTGCAGTTTTGTAGACTAGTATGCAGAATGATAGTCTAATCCAAAAACAATCTCTTAGAAAAAGAACACAAACTATCTACTGAACTAAAGCACTTGTATGTGAAAACAGAAGGATATTTACTTTTCCTTATGTGAAAACAAAAACTGACACTTGCAACAGGCATTTTATTTTAAAAAGTTGTTATTATCTGTTGATTAATATTCCTATTATTACTCCATGTCCATTAATGTAGTGTGGAAAAGACGAAATGCTTGTCATAAATGTTAAATTTTTGCTAATAATTTTTAAACTCTGGACGTACGGTGTTTCGAACCAGGCACTGATAATAAAATACATAGGGACTAGGCAACAGAGAAAGAGTAATGTACAAAATTCCCCTACCATCTTTCAAGAAAACTGACATTTCAGTTAACTCTGTGCTAGGTGAAGAAAAATGAATTTACCTTTATGACTTTGAATTGGTGTAAAAGGAGCAGTAAAACTCTTCTGTGGGGTACCACTGAATGATAAGTCTCCTGCAATCTGTGTTTGCTGACTTTTCTCAAGCTCACTTTTGTACCTGTTATAGGAAAGAAGTAACGTCAGGAATTAGTTATGGAAACTAAGAGTTAATTATCTGTGTTAAGAACCTGAACCACACCACTACAAAAATTCTAAGAACAAGATTTAAGGATTAATTATGAATTAGACCTTCTAACCTGCAGGACATCAAAACATTTCCACAGTTAATTTTTAGTTATTATAACACTGAAAAATGAATAAAGATAAATTGATAATATTAATGTATTTAATCAGTTACATAGGACTCAAAACTAAATAATCTTGTAGAAGAACACTTAGAACAGTATGAGATCTTACCGTATGAATTCATACTCCAATTAAACACACTGAATTTAGTGTACAAAGTGCTAAAAGCTACTTTTTCAAAAAGTGCCTTTTGTAGAAACCTTACCACATGTTATTAGAGCTGATACTGTGCCTTGTGAAAAACAGGGGTCGGTCTTCCATGGAAATAGAAGAGCACACCATCTAGTCAGCAGATTTTTCTCATATACCATTTACGACACTACTACCAAAACCACCGCAGTCCACACTGCTATATGGCTAGAAGAGCTATTCCATGGAGTTGCATGTTAATCCATGGAAGCCACATAAGTTGTCTGAAGATTAGACATTAACTGTGGTCGATGGCAGGGTTGCTTTTGTTCCTGCCAAACGAGCACCTGCTGCCAGGGCTATCAGACTGAAGCCCACTGTCAGCGACTGCACAATTTTCCATCCCTTTCTCCCTTTTACAGATCAAAACCCATGAAAACATCTCTTACACTGAATTGCTAATTGCTATAAAATGGTAGATAATTAGTTTTCATTGTAAAACCAAAATGGAGCAAAATGTAAAAGCAAAGTGATTGTCAGTTGTTATGTGTAACTTGCTTCTGACAATCTTTGGTATGGGAAACTATGCAAGGTTATACAAAGAAAAGAAGAAAATTCAGTAAACCAGACTTCCTGCACAGCTTTAGGATTGATAAACATGTAGCCATAGTCTCTTTGACCCAGCCTTTAGAGTAGAAATAGGAAAGGTCATTATTTGAACTCTGTTGAGTTATATCCATATTATTACACGGATACTTCATTAATGGATCTCATCAATTTCTTGCACAAAGTTGGTGTTTCTAAGTATCTTAAGCTTATGTGTTGATGTTAAGAATCTTTTCAACACAGCCAAATACCTGCTCTTATCACGATTCTCAGAAACCCAACTGTCATCATAGTGAGAATGAATGGAAGGGAAGAGGGGAAGGAAGACTACAAGACAGCACACACAAGAGAGCTCCCCTCTTTATTTGCTTCCCTTACTATGTATACAAGGTATAGCTCCCACAGGGTAAGGAAGGTGCATACATTTAAAACAAACCAACCGAACTACAACAACGAAAAACAACCAGCCAAAAAAACACAAACAAACAAAAAGATACCTAGGACATACCTCTCGAATTACTAGCATAAGAGTTAATTGCAAGGGCAGGAAAGAACTTTATTGAAACTTGGTTTCAGTAGCATTTTAAGGCAAATCCTCTGATAGATGTCTCCAATGTGGAAGTTATTTTATTGTATGAATTTCATTCTACATCTATGAAGAGCACACAGACTGTTATTAGTGTTGTAACACCAGGGCACAGAATGACACCTCACCTTTAAAGGTGAATTTAAATATATCATACATCAAGAAACAGCAACCCAAAAATCTTTAACTGCAACCAAAAGAATATGAGAACAGTTGCATAGACCACACATCACATACAAAGTAATGTTTTATAGAAATCAAAATATTTTACTTCTTCTTCAACTTTTGTCCACTAGAAAATTTCATCAAGAGCAGCTGAAGTAGAGGGGAGCAGAAGCATCCTATTCTTATCAGTATCTCTATGTCATTATTCAGGGAGCAGGAAGACCTGTCAGGAAAGTTCAATTTTTTTATGCTACCCCATCACTTCTTCATCTAAAGCAACTGGATACAGTAAATTCAGTCACAGGACTATTTCTCTTGGCCTCTTCATCTCCCATTCTAATAAATGTTCACACCTCCTTCTTCCAGTTGCCGCATTGCTTTGGCAACCTTGATCTTAAAGATTGAATTCTCTGTGCACTTTTCTTTTGATTCTAAGTACTTTGCACATCAATAAGGCTCCCAAAGATGTATTCTTCTGATGTCATCTTTAATCAAGAGAGTATTTTTTCTCCCCCCAAAGGAAGATAGGGAAATCATGGCAGGCAGAAAGGAATGTGTCAAAGACTTCCATATTCAGGAATGATGCTATTAAAAGGTGGTAGCCCAGTCAGTTCTGAGGGAAAAGAGCAAAGAAACTGTTATCCTGCATGGTCTCTCTAAAAGAAAATAAAGATCTAGTACAGCAACTAAAAAGGTCGCATATAAAAAGAGAGCCACACCTGTTTAAGATAGTCTGTGATGACTTGGGCATCAGCTGAATCTCAAAACGATAGCCAAGCAAATCTTCTTGGAGGCTAAGGCTGCTAAGAGAAGCAGTCACACAGCCAAATCATCTTCCAAGATGAAGCAGACCTTGCCCTGATGTCTTGTCTCATCGACCCTTTCAGACAACATCCAGGGAACTAATGTGCAAACAGCACCACCATACAGGTCAGAAGTACTTCATCACTCCTAACATCAACTTGCACTATCAGAGAAAAGGATTTTTTTCCCTTCTGGGTTTTCTTTCCTTTCAAGAGGAGGCAGAATTTCTATAATGAGGATGGTGATACATTGCAAGAAACACCAAAGTGGATGTATTGGTGCCTAAACTATTTATTTTCTTGGGACTAAAGTCCTTGATCAATGTGATCCTACCTGTATTTATCATTCA
>NW_010578185.1:89705-101843 GCF_000705375.1 Tinamus guttatus | reverse complement strand
TAAGGAAAAATTTCTTGACAGTGAGGGTGACAGAGCCCTGGAACAGGCTGCCCAGAGAGGTTGTGGAGTCTCCTTCTCTGGAGATCTTCAAAACCCGCTTGGACACAGTCCTGTGCCACGTGCTCTGGGTGACTCTGCGTGTGCAGGGGGGTTGGACTAGATGATCTCTAGAGGTCCCTTCCAACCTTAAGCATTCTATGATTCTGTGATTCTAAGAGGACAAATTCAGCCCTCAGGGGAGGGTCCCTGAAAGGGACAAGGGGAAGGAGGCTGCGCTCTCAAGGCCTTGCTCTCCGGCTCTGCTTGTGCACAGCTTAGCAAAAACGTGACTGCGAACACAAGTGTGCAATTGTATCACAGCAAAGCACTGCCTTCTGCGTAAAGCCAAAGAGGGGAGAGCGAGGGTGCTACGAGTAGTGTTGGGAGACAGGTGACGGATCTTGCGCTGAAGAAACAGCTCTTCAGAGGGGCCAAGAGTGTCCTAATGAGACTGCACATGGGAGACAGCTCTCAGAGTCCTAAAAGTGTCCAGCTACCCCCCTGCCCTAATTCAGGAAGAAAAAAAAAATCACAGATGAAAAATATTCACTTTCTTGTCCACACAGAGGAGGAAAGGAACATGGTGCTTTTGTCCAGAGCCAAGACATGTGTTTAAAGGAAAGAGAAAAATGTATTTTTTTTTCCACTATGTACAACAGGAAGCATTTTGGAAAAGACAGGTGGCCCAAATACTGAAGATTTCCTGCTTGAGTCTTATAAAACATGATTTCATAAACCCAGATATTTTAAACAGCACCAGCTCTTTGAGTGAGAAGGTGTTTGAGTGAGCAGGGCAGCCCATGGCGACCGGCCGCCCCCTGCCGCTCTCACGGCTTCCGCAGCGACGGAGCCTCCCTGGTCTGACCCCAGGGAGCTCTGCTAGTGGGGGTGATGCAGAGTTTATAAACCACATAATGCTCTAGAATCTCGAATGAGTTGTCTGCTTGGCCATATCATTTCCTTCAGAGATCAGCAGTAAACGATGGGGGCCCACTGAGACAAAACACAAGAGAAAGAAGATGTCACCTGCACACCGATGGGTGATGCCAAAATGAACAACACAGTTTCATTTCAGACTCTTCACAGCACTGCGTGGTGTTTAGCCCCTCTTATCTGAAATCAAACGAGTAGCTCCTGGGAATATACCAATAATACAGATCTTTTTCCTACCTCAGTACAGATTGGAAACATTCAAGCTCATATCTAAGTCCATAAACACTGAAAGAATTCTCAAGTGTTACATTAGCTAGAAGAGTTGAAGCAAAATGGCTCTGATAAGGGAGTTTGTAAGAGGAAGTATTAGACATACTTTAATTTGACATGTTGCATTAAACTATCCCAGTGTTTCTATTAAACACCATAGGGTCTGTTGGGCAAATATCCTATCACAGTTCTCTCTGCAATTTCCAGTGTGGTGAAGAAAGTTCCTTATGTTTATTGGAAAAAAAATAAATAAATAAAGACCCACAAGACAGAACTAGCTTTGTTTGTACTGATAATTCAGTTGGTACCTGGATCCAGCATTCTGTGCACTGTCTCTTTGGGGGAACTTCTAATTCTGGTTTAACCTCCCCAACTTTCTGTAATCCATATTATAGAATTAAAACTGAATGAACCGGGGGCTATTGCCATACACATCACTACAGCCGAGGGTGCAGTCCTCTGCCTGTCACAGTCTTTATCTGCTGCAAGAGGCGACGGTGAACAAGATTGTTGAGACTGAGCAGTGAGAAAGAGCAGATTTCTACAAAGATTTTGAGTGGTGGCCCATCTCTGGGACTGCCAACCAAAACACTCAAACCTTGGTTGGCTTTGAATTGGTAAACACAATTCTAGCAGACATTAAAAAAAACACAAAACAGAAGGATTTAGTTTGTTATCTCTACAGAGCTATCACCAAAGGAAACTACTTATTAAGTATTTTTTGCTGGTAAGATATCCTAAGTGTTTTTAAACAAACTGAATAAACTCACAAGCAAAATCCCAGCTACCCTGTCTCCCACAAAAAAGGTCATTTTATGCCTGTAAGTATCTATATGCTGTAGAAGCAAAACCCCACTCTTAAATTTTTCTTTGCTCCTTGAACCTAAGTATTTTATACTACTGCATAGTATAGTAAGCATCTTATATTACTTGGCTGTTTGAGCTCAGTATTGCTATTAAAATACTACTAAAATATTACTATTACAAACAGATCTGTTCCATTTATCTTTTGCCTCCCATTTGACATGTTCTTTGCATTTCTCCTGCAAGGAAACATTTAACATGGAAGACTAACAAAAACAAGAACACTTTTTTACCATGAAGAGGACGCACAATCCTATAGAGGTTTGAGCTCCTAAGGAAAGAAGGAGCAGGAGAATTCTGGCTGTTGGCGAGATCCTTCTTGCTTCATTTCTCTCCTACAGAAGCCTTCTGCCTCACACTATTTAAAATGCATCTATTCTCCAAAGCAGAGCACAGGGATAAGCTACAGATACATTCTAAACAAGATAATTAAAAGGTACAAGGAAGAAAACCCAGCCACAATAAGTTACCCTTTTACCTAATGAAAGCATAACACTCTGAAGGGGAGCAGAAAGCTGGCCAGGCAAAGACGAGTTAAAAGCAAACCCTTCATGCCATTTACTAGGGGAACTCATTATCAGACATTGTTATTGAAGCCAAAAGGTTGGAGGAATACAGAAAATGATGAATGTATATTCAGAAAAAGTATGTGCTTACTCATAAAATCTTAAAATATATATTATGCATATATATATGTGTATATATATATATATGCCCTAATGCTTCAGACTATTGACCAACCTTAAGAATAATAGGGGAATAAGAGAAAATGCTTTCCCTGTATAGGTCATTCTTTCTTATTAGCCTTTGTGGCTTCTTAAAGCATATGTTTTGGGCTGCTATCTGAAGTACTGCACTGCAACAGCGAGAACATTAGTCAGATCAGAAGTAGCAATTAAATTTTTGTGTTCTTTAATCTGAGAAGATGGTTGAGTCTGGAATTCCGTGGCTTTTTTTTTTTTTTATTACTCATGAGAAGTTAAAGAAGGATTCAGGAAGGCTCAGACCAGCATATTATAGAGAGCATATTTTAGAGAACTGAATATTTTAATCAGACTTTATGTATAATATCAGCTCTGATTATTATAATGGCACTAGCCATTGAACTTTCAAGTCTATACTGATTAAATTGATATAGGAAGTCCAGCACAATTTATCAGCACTCTTCTATACAAATGACTCAACTAATGCCTTTTAACAGTTCTAAAACCCAAACCACAAGAGGCCTGTCACTAATGAAATATGGTAATGACCACATTTGTAAAAGAAATATTAGATGGCCAGACTGTGCAGGATGCCCACAAGAGATTTCTGCCTCCCTAGAGATACAGTTTAATTTGTTATATATTTAATCTTAGTTCTTTCATGGTTTAAGGAAGTAGGATATTTGTATGCAAATGTATTGGTGCCTTCTTTATTATTCTTACATTGTACTTCCTGAAAGTTAAACCTGCGTCTGAGCAAGGTCCTGGAAACGACTGCTGAGGCCTTCTGCTCGGACTGGGGGAAAAAATATATATTGCAGGCTCACGTTTACCACCGGCAGACTTGCTCACAGCTTTTACTGAAGCACACCCTGGTTCAGCATGTCGTGGAGAAAGTGCAGCAAGGCACTGCTAAGTATAAAAACAGAGAAAGAGTTGTTGAACCCTTAGCTGGGATTTGTTTGGTTTCTGCATTTGTTCTTCCAGAGTTGCTGGGTCTTGCAGGCGACAAGTGCGAGAGGACCTGTCAAAATGTTGTCGCTGGCGTGAGCAGTGGCAGCTCCCAGGGGTCTGAAGCTGAACTCGGGCCTGTGGCAGGAGAGGCTCCAGCCTGCAGAGCAGCAACCAGGCAGCGGGGGTGCAGGTGGCACCATGGCCAGCAGCTCACGTGCCCCTCAAACGTCCCCGGAGGTGCCCGTGCTCAGGCCGAGCTGCCTCCTCCCTGCTCAGGCACTGCTGCCCTGAGGACAGCGGCGTGCCCGGGCTGCGGACACCAGGCCACGTTCTCTTAATTAGGAAACGTGCCAGAACCCCGATCAATTATCCTCATGGAACCGCCGCGAGGCAAAGCCGCAGAAGCCACGCGAGGCTTCACGCCCGGCGGCAGCAAACGCATCACATCACAGCCCGGCACAGCAAATTGGTTACATAAGGAGGAAGGGAGCACTCCACGGGGCCCAGGATGGCTCACTAGAGCCAGATAATTCCTAACAGAGTAAACAACGTGGTTGCATTTGCTTGACCTATCTGGGCACAGCTGTTCTGCAGATGGGAAATGCACCTTTGCAAGGCGAAAATCCCCCACCAATCTGTATTTCTGCCAAAAGCATTTGTCTTGTCCATTTTAAGTAGCTTAATATATCTCCTGACAGAACAAGACCTTGTTCAGCAGAAGGCTGAAATGAAGTGAAAAACAGCCACAGCACTTTGAAAAGCTCTTCGAAGCCAGAGGACTAAAATCCCTGTAGCCAGAGCTGACTGCAGACGTACAAAAGGGAGCAGACCCAGAGGGGGTGACGGAGCGGGGAACTAGGCTCAAGCCCAAATCGCTTCCTCATCGATGCCTTGCTGGCAGATTCAAAACGTCTGATGGAGCAGGAGCTTTTTCTTGCTCCCTCAGCTAGGAGCCTGACTTTGCTTTATGCCAGGTATTTATTTATTTGTAATCTGCCTGCTAGGATATTTGGGGCTATAACCTCATATTCAGCTGCAGACCAAAACACAAACTTGCCTGCCCACTTTCAAGCCTTAATAACTTTAAACTCCCAAAGACGTACAGTGAAAAGATGACCCGAGCAATAAAATAGAGAAAAAGAAAGCAAGAGAGGAAATTAATCACTGGCTATTTTGCGACATCCGTTCCATATGTCCAGGAATACATAAGGCTAATTGCATTTTCACTGACGTCAGCCTAATCAACGAAGAGTTTACAAAGCTTAATGCGTCCACCTCTGGCTCACTAGGAGATACATATTAACCTTCAACGGAACTTTTAAACACATTTTACTTGATTAATGTAATTCCCCCCTTTCCTTCCATAAATATATTCATGGTGTTTGCAAGACATCTTATAAAAGACAAGGGTAAATATATTGTATTGTACTCTTAGTCTGTTTACTTTCTTTAACAAGCATTTATGTAAACTGTGCTCCTCTTACAACCAACCATCTGTTTGCTCACAGGAGGGAGACAACTGCTTCTTATAATCCCAGTGAATTTATTATCTCAATTGAAGAGCTTACTTAAAAAAGGGTACATTTTTAAAAAGTTTTCATTTTCTGAATTGATAACTGTAATAACTGGAAGAGACAATACTGCACAGCTGATGCAGATTATCAGCTACAGTTGTGCGATTCATGCTTTGTGTGAAAAATCTTGGTGTTGTGTTTAGGGATATAAGAAAACTTGGATATGCACAGTGCTAGGTGCTCAAAGAAGTTTACAGAAACCCTTGTGTTGTGCTGCAAGCTAATAAACACTTTGGTAAAACCCCCCAAAACATTGCAGAGAATCACAGCTCTTCAATGCTTTAAGAAAGCTTTCAAAATAAAGCACAGATACATTGATAAAATCTGGTACAAGCAACAAAATGCTGTTTCTGCTCTTTCGTGCAATACAACAAACAACAAACACTGAGAAAAGAAAACACAGGTAACCTGGAGTACTGTATGGAACCATGAATCCATCATCATCTTTTTTTTTTCCAAATCATCTTTCTGGCGGGTTCACAGTTTGAACCCGTCAGCCACAGGTGAATGGGACAAGCCCTTCGCAGCCTTATTAATCTTCACTTTTAATTTCTCCCGCATGGTGCTTCATTTTGCAATTTAACTGAAAAGTCCCTCAAGCACAAACTGGAGAGGGAAGAAAGGAGGTAGAATAAGGTCCTATATTACAAACAAGCCTGGGTCTGCGCAGAGGGGGTTATTTAAGGAGTCCTCCTTCATGAAGTAGACAATTAACTACTAAGTTATTTAAAACTCTTTCTCTAGGTAAGTTACAGAATGTAGTTATTTCAAAGGCCCTCCATAGCAGATGCATTTTCTTCATGCTAATGATCAGTGCTGGTCTTTCCTTGCTTTTTCCAGGCCTAAAATAAATATATATGTAGTTCCAGTTTGTTGATTAGGTATTTTAGTGCAGGAGAATTCATATATTTCCCACTTGTCTTAAAGATAATGAAATGGACACGTGCAGTCTAAGAATAAACACTGAGTCTCCTCTGATACCAGTCTCAGCTGGATATTCAACATGTAATTAAACATACAGGGGGGCCTTTCAAAGCAGGTCCCCTGCTTTTTCTTTTCCTCCCCACTTTTCTTCAGAAGCAGGCCTGTCTCGAAAGCAGAAGCTCTCCTTGTAGTTTTTTTTTTCAAAATCTGTTCTTTTTACTACTGTTTTTCCCCCCTCAAGATCATAGAATCATAGAATTCTTAAGGTTGGAAGGGACCTCTAGAGATCATCTAGTCCAACCCCCTGCACACACAGGGTCACCTAGAGCACGTGGCACAGGACTGTGTCCAAGCGGGTTTTGAAGATCTCCAGAGAAGGAGACTCCACAACCTCTCTGGACAGCCTGTTCCAGGGCTCTGTCACCCTCACTATAAGAAATTTTTCCTTAAGTTCCTGTGGAACTTTTGGTGTTTCAGTTTCCGGACGTTTCCTCTAGCTCTGTCAGTGCCCACCACTGAAAAGCGGTCAGCACCATCCTCCTCACTGCCTCCCTTGAGGTACTTCTAGACACTGCTCAGGTCCCCTCTCAGCCTTCTCTTCTCCAGGCTGAACAGGCCCAGCTCCCTCAGACTCTCCTCATAGGGCAGATGTTCCAGGCCCCTGATCATCCTCGTAGCCCTGCGCTGGCCTCTCTCCAGCAGCTCCACATCCCTCTTGCCCTGTCCATTGTGTATGGACACAATACTCCAGATGCGGAAATTTCATGCTCAGCTTTCACGCTCAGCTTTCATTTTATGACAGGAAGAACAGACAAGAAAGAAATTATAAATCCTTTTATAAGGACACAGCTTAGGATAAAATTTTTACTCACTACAGCCATCTCCACAACAAGAATCAGGAATCTCAAGTCATTTCAGATCAGATCGTGATTCCTTGCCCTGTCAGCGGAGAAATGTCACCAGTTACAGACACAACATCTCCTACCAAGGGACGGGACCTGCTCATCTCGCTGGCATCACCCAGCTCTGGCCCCTCAGAGAAGTCTGGATCTTACATAAAACACAAGGCCTCGAACCTGTACCCACGCAGGCTCCTGCAGGCCCACACCGGGATGCGTCTGTAACGGCAACACTTCCACCTGCCTCACACGCCACCTTTCCAGGGGTGTCATTTCCCCCTTTCCACAATTTCAGTTCTTTTTTCCCGTCCTCGGTTTTCAACATTTCCTCATGCTCTCAGGTTGGAAAATAAGTGATAAATTAACATTTTCATGTTATTGTTTCTTTTTATTCCTTCTCCCTCCGAGGAGTCCTTGGAAAGCCCCATGCATGCAACTCTTCATGGGAGTGAGCAGCTCTGTTCAACAGAGCAGCATTAGCAGCACTGGCTGCTAATGGGGCTGGAGGAGCTTTCAGGACCTCCGGGGTAGCTATATCCTATTTATGTGAGCAGTCGGTGCTGACCTCTGCTCCTTGCTACATAAACCAGCATTTTCAGGTCTATAAAACTACCACAAGAATCTCTTAACTGGTATTTAAGCGCATTGCCACCATGTTGGTTTACACCTGCTTTTGAAAAAGATAAGGAATTCAGCGTGGTCCAATCCCAAAACACAAACCTTGATTCACCTTTTGACATCAAGTGCACTGTACTGATCTCAGCAGGGCGTTCAACTTGAAAAATCAATTGTACCTTAGTAAGCAAAACTTTCCTTTTGCTTTAAAACATAAAAGGCTACTACCACTACAGTTTTGCTCCATTAGGATTCAGTCGTGTTAGTAAAAAAAAACAAGTGGGATCTAGACAGAAATTATACAAGTTTTCATAACAATATCTTGAGCAAAAAACAGAACTGAAGCAACAACACTAGAAACGCATTGAACTTTCCCCAAACATCAGCTCAAATGCTGAATCCATCCTGGCTAAGAACTTAGGCTTCTTCTATTTACGTCCTTACCACGTGTCCTTCAGAGGGGACCTGAACACCTTGGTAACTCTCAGTTAATAAGAGCCTCTCATCCTTCCACTTGCTTTTATTTCAGTCCCTCTTTCGCAGGGCAGTGTCCCGAGCTGAGGGACAGCTCTGGTGGTGCAGGACAGCCCTGGGGGGGACCCAAGGGGGACCCAAGGGGGACCCAAGGGCTGCCAGGCCCTGGCCCCAGCACCACAGCCAGCAGCAGGCACTGCCGGTGACACATGTTCACACAAAAATCAAAGCTCCTCCTTGATGCTTTTCTTCTGAACTTCAAGTTTTATCTTTTTCCTCCACCCAAGCCAATGGAAAATAATTCCTGTTGTCCTGGATGGGGCCAGTGGAGCCTTTGTGCATCTAACCCCCCATTGCAGGACATGGAAACTCCCCGCTGGTAACACTGTCAGCACCGCAGCCTCTGCTCCTGCTCTGCTTTTTAAAAAAGGAAAATGAAATCCAGTTACTCAGGAAGACGACCTGCTGCATGTATAAATGCTGTTAAAGAGCTTACCAGAGAAGGTATTAATTCTGACCCACCAACACTAACTAGATCACTCAGAACTTAAAAAGAAGTCAGCTTTGGTTCGCCCTACAGTCTCCGGCAGATTTCAGGAGTCAAACCGGCTCATTTCAGGTGTCACTGCCCTGAACATCACACCAGTCCAAGTGTCTAAAAGAAAATGAAGTAACTGGAAGCAATTTTCTCATTTTCCCTCTCTTATTTTCGAAGTATGACACTTGCTAGAGCTTTGCGCCTGGAATCGATGCTTCCGTGTTGTTGCTTGGGACCTCTGATTTTATGTTTGATACTCTACAGAGAAGTGTGAAGTCAAGGCCAGGGGGAGAAAAAAGCTAAAATAACCAACAGAATGGGACTGGTCCCAAGATGTGGAATGAATATTACCCCTCAGCCAGCCATATTAATGGCATTTTTATCTTCAACACATTGCTTGCATTGAGTGCTGACACCCTCCTTAAGCATTCCTTAAGAGAGCAAAGCAGCTCCTGAAGTGGGGCCTGTTTTGCAGCCCTAGTTGACCTTGGTTTCAGGCATTTGCATCTTACTGATACTGGGATGCCCCATTCCTTCTTTATAAGTTTCATTCAGCACTGAGGCCCCTCGGTGCTGTGTATATTATGCAACACTAGAATACTATACAATGCTGCGTTGCATTATATGCTTTTATATGCAGTGCATAGAGCTCCACCAGGAAAAAAAATCCTGAAATACCATAGCTAAGAAACATTAGTATTCTGAGAGCTGTTATACTCTAAAATAGGGCAAAGTTAAATATTTATTTTCTAGCTATTGATATACTGTGAGACTACTGTAAGAGTGCCTGGCTGTTAAGAAGGCAGCTCCTTCCTTCCTTCCTTCCTTCCTTCCTTCCTTCCTTCCTTCCTTCCTTCCTTCCTTCCTTCCTTCCTTTTCCTTCCTACCTTCCTTTTCCTTCCTTCCTTCCTTTTCCTTCCTTCCTTCCTTTTCCTTCCTTCCTTCCTTTTCCTTCCTTCCTTCCTTTTCCTTCCTTCCTTTCCCTTCCTTCCTTCCTTTTCCTTCCTTCCTTTTCCTTCCTTCCTTCCTTTTCCTTCCTTCCACCTCTGGGGCAGCCACCTGCACTCAGCTCCCCCTTCTCTCTACTCTTGGTAGAGAGTCTTCAATTAAAACTAAAGGGCTTCCCAGGGAAGCAGACTATTTTTCCACATTTATTCTGACATGACATTCTGCCTCCAGAAATTATCCGACCTCAAAATCAGATCAACATGTGAAAATTTTATTTCTGAAGCCTGGTAAAACTTCCAAGCTACCATTTTTCTTCCTTGAGAAGCCTGTTCAACTGAATCATGGTATTAACAGCCACAGAATTAATCAAGCTTATACTTCACATGTAGTGATATATAAAAAATGATAGGAAAACTATTCATTCTCTAGAGAGATATTTTCTTCTTCAAGTCATTTCCTGTAAAGCATAATGGCAAACAATGTGCAGAATACAAATTCGTGTGTTGAAAAAAAATCATTTTTTTCTGTTTGTGTGTTTTAACTTCGAGATAAAATTCATAATTCACTTGTGGGTTTGAGAAACACAATCACTTGAAATGCATGCAAAGAAAAAGATTGCCACCAAAAGAGCACGTATTTTTACATATCGCTACCCTCAATACCACACAGTATCAGGTCCTATTGATCTTCTGAGATAAAGACACATTTTGAAATATGATTTCCTATATGCTTGTGAACTGGCATCTTTCAGCTAAGGTCGCCACTGACTCAAGGAGTTACCCCTTACTTTTTTAATACTTTATATCTTTTTAAAGCTAAAAAAAGGTTTAGGGTTCATCATCAATACCCATTTTTATGCTTCTATTCTTAATAGTCCCAACCTTATAATCAAAAGGTTTGCAATATAGGAAGGACATAAAATCTGTATCATGACATGAGCTACTGTCAGTTTGAAGCCATTCAGAAATTTCCCTTGAAAAAGTTGCGAAAAAAAGGAACAAAGCGAGAAATGTATTAATCAGAAAATATCTGCTAGTTAGAAAAGAAAATTGTAAATGTTATTCTGCAGAAAATATGATGTCAACTACAGTCAGTAAAATTAAAACATTGGCAATACAACAGATAACTAATTCTAAAACACTGCCAGGCTTTTTATCCTATCCAAGGCTAGTTGATGCACTTGATTGTCTCTTCCTCAACTATCTTTTAGCTCTATTAAAGGGCAAAAATATTGGTATTCCTGTCTTTGTGGAGCCAATAGGAAGAGGTTTCATTCAACTGAAGACAGAATGAAATCATAAGCATCCTGGCAGCTTTTAGGTCATCATATTAAAACTTGCTGAAACTCAATTGTAGCTAGTTAATGAAGGAAGTCTTTTTTCAACACTATGAGGATCAAAGATACAATACAGTTAAGGGAAATATCCTCTGCCTGTGGTATTAAATGAAGAACAATAAATAGCTCAACCGATGCACCATTTTCTCCAAGGTGAAACACATTTTATAAGATATAGATCGTTTTATATGATTTCTAGGACATTAATGACAACCTAGCCTTTTAATTACGCTGATTGAATTTATTTAACAGGATGCCCTACAATGGAGGGCAGCCCTGCATTTTTCACTTGCTCTGAGGCGAGTTTCAGTAGTTAGCAAATAAGCCTGAGTCTAATCTGCTTCCGTCTGCAATCATTTGAAAAATGATGCTTGGCAGGCAGCTCTGCACAGCCTTGGCATCAGATGGAGACTTATTTCTCATACCAAGAGACGCTGAGGACTAAACAGGCTGAGAAGTGCATCTACATAATCTAAAGTGACAAACCAGCGCTTTTTACCATCGTGACACATGTTTGCAAACCCGGCAACTACTGCAGGGCAGGCTTGGGGAAAGCCGCTTTCCCTGCGCCGCTGCCCAAGGGATTGAGGGAAGGTTGTCGGGGGCCGCGGGCTGGATGCACCTCCTCCCGCAGGAGCCTTTCCCTGTTTGTCAAGTGGCCTCTGGGACACAGGGCAACTGTGAGAGTTGTGCCTCCAGGGCCACTTCCTCACTCCCTATATTCCTTAAGAATGGAAGGCTTCCTAGTACCTGGTATCAGGTGGGCCAGGATGCCAGGACCAACAACTATCTGACAAATAGCGACCGGCAGTCACACGGGAACCTCCGACTTCTTTGCATGGTGCAAGGAGGGATGACAAACGGTCACCTCCACGCGGCGTGGGCAGCGCAGCCTCGCTGGGGCTAACGCGCTTGCGGGTCCACGTCGGCCTCGAGAAACGACGCCGGGAAGTTCGGGGGGCTCCACGAAGGCGCTCGCGTGGGGTCTGCACCTGCCCCGCAAACCCGCCTGTCCCTCGAGAGCCCGCGGGGCCCCGCGGTGTTGGCGGCCGCTCTCCCCGCGCCC
>NW_010578185.1:45607-80384 GCF_000705375.1 Tinamus guttatus | reverse complement strand
GGCTGCCCAGAGAGGTTGTGGAGTCTCCTTCTCTGGAGATCTTCAAAACCCGCTTGGACACAGTCCTGTGCCACGTGCTCTAGGTGACCCTGCGTGTGCAGGGGGGTTGGACCAGATGATCTCTAGAGGTCCCTTCCAACCTTAAGCATTCTATGTTGTATGTAATATCTGTTGAGTCCACACTATGGGGGATGTCCCCCCTCACTTCAGTATTCAGCAGTACTACTCATTTCATTTGGAAGTGCTGTGCCACTGGTCTGCCAAAAAAAAGGACGCTCCTTGTAGTTACGAGCTCTTCCTCCAGTTAACCTGCCAAAATATTGTCTTTGAGGTGGAGTGGTCATTAAATATTTGGAATGATTAAGTTTAAAGTAATTAGAGTTAAAGCCTCAAAATTTGTCATCTTATCAACATAGCAGGAACTTGAAGTGGTAGTGGAAGGCTGTGTGAAAGCAGCACAAAATGATGCTCTCAAGAAATGTTGGTATTATATTAAGTATTTACAGAAGAAAGTCCATTACAGTAAGATGTTATTTGGCAACACAAAACTATGTATCCCAGCAGCATGCTAGCATAAAAATCACGATTTTTAATAACGTAATTGTTGATACAAAGTTAAGTACCTGCAATCTTACTTCCATATGTTAATACATTATAGTGCATGATAGACATGCTACCTGGAAGCAGGCAGGCAAAAAGCTAGTTTCTGATGTCACTGTGTCTGAGCAAGTTCCCTATAGCACAGTATTCAGATGATTTAACTACTGAAACCCAAAACATACGGCAATCATTACGTATGAAAAATCTGCTCCTTTCAGTCATGGATATTCTGGGCTTCGGAACCCTTCAATTACAGATCTCTGTTAGTCTAAAAAGATTTTTTTTTTCTTAAGCATTCAAGGTAGTACAAGCCTGAGTGTTTCAATAGTGACAAAAGGCAGAGCTAGATTTGATGTTCTGCATGTCTAATAATTTGCAGAAGAAATACACCTAAAACACTGTTATCGGTTAGTCGATCCTGTGACATAAGTGAATTTGAACAGAATCTCTAAGGGACTGAAACGTAAAGCACCCCTGTGTTGATTCTCCAGCTCTGTTCTGCCAAGTGCTGAGCTTTGACACCCTCCAGAAAGCACTTAGCTGTTCCTCTCATCCGTGCAAACAGGCTCACTGAGGTCTCCTCTCCTCTGTGCCATAAAAGGGGCAGTAGGAGGAGGTGGATGAGGAGACAAGAATCAAGAGGCCTTAAAGCCCAGCTCCCAGTATAGAGAAATCAATGAGTCCACTTCCAAAAAATCCCATGCAAACAGTGGCACGGGGGTGTGATGCTGGGTGCTGATCCATAGCCTCTTGTACCACATTTTCAAGCAGATTTTTTAGACCTTGCTGAGTTCTGTTGTCTATTGCCTCATGACCAGTGGTAGCACAACTAGCCAGGTAGCTTGCTACTCCTTCCCTTTCTGTATATGAATGGTGCTGGTTAAGATTCCCTTTCCATACCACATGATCTATTTGCAACATTTATTGAGGTAACAGGGTAACAGCAATAATGCAGTATTTGGCTCAAGATTTTCACACCTTTTCACATTGTGCAAGTTCAGTATAGGAAAAACAGCACATTTTAATTTTGGGAAGATTGCAAGCTATGTCAAAATCATTGAGTCCTCAGGTTGAATCTCAATAATTCGCTCTGAATAATTCCTTTAATTATTTTTTAAAAAGTTCACTTCTAATTGGCACAGAAGCTCAGAATAAACTGCTCTCTATCCTGTACTCCTGGAGTAAAAAAAAAAAAAAAAAAAAAAAAAACACATACACACAAAAAACTCCACAAAAATGTGCTCCAAGTCTCTGATTAAAATAGTCACCATACCAACTTCGAATGAAACAGAAGATTCAATAGCAAATTTTGGTTGTTCTTGAAGTGGCTGCTTGTCTACAAGCATGGAGGAAAAAATCCAAAGAACTTGAAATTTTGACTCAAACTTTCTAACTGAGCTATATACTTATGCAACTAGGACACAAAACTGGACTACAATAGTTTGAGCTAAATGAAACATGAATTAGCATTCATGAATCAGCGTAACATTTTTACTTGCAACTTTTCACCTGAAACGGGCTCCTTGGGTACCTTCTTGGTCTTAAACTGCCACCAGCAAAATTCATCTGGGCCAAGACTGTATCACTTGTTTAACTGAAGTAGATTTTTCACTATGAGAATAGAAAATCGTCATGGATTAATTTTGCTGTAATAAGAACATTTAGAAGTACCTTAACTTTGTTGGTGCTTATAAGAAAACTTTTTAGTACTTTACAACAGTGTGAAGAAAGCATTTTGAAAGAAAACATGCCACAGCTGGTTGCCAGAAAACACAGCTAGTAATACATGTATTTTATGCTTGCTGTAGAGCAAGCCTTACCTACAAACAGCCAGGTAGCAGGCTTGGGGATTTTTATAGCATTTTCCTTTCCTAAGTGTAACCTGTACTGTGTTCAAACAGCAGGGCCTAGTAGGCCAGCTCGTGTCTTTTTTTTTTTTCCCCCTCTCTCCCCTCTTGAAGCAAAATTCTGCTCCATTCAAATGCATCATCCATGTTTTATCATTAGCCTGAGGTGCCTTGTAGAGAAGAAGATCCTTAGTTAAGGAATTATGTGCAGATCCGAGGCTGATGAAGACACATCAGTAGGTTACCTAGCAAAATGGGCACCTTTGTGTAAAGTACTCAGTTTTCCAGTACTTCGGCTCCACAGAATGACCTTAAAAGCTTTTCTTTCCTGATACGTAGACAGGAAACTTTCAGGAAAAGATGCTTGCAAAGAACTATAAAATTCTAACTAGTTCTGTCAATTATGTTTTGAAGCTGGGACACTTTAGTGATTGCATTTGCTCAGGAAGAGGCTACCTTCCATTCACGGTTTACAGGCCAAAGCGAGCAGCAATCATCTTTCTTTTGAACAGGCAAGATGAGGAACTAAGAGATTAATCAAAAACAGAGAAAATATGAGTTTCATTTTGTGCTAGACACCTGAAATAGCTCACAAGGTATGGATATTATGGACGCTCTATTTACTTTTTAAGTAAATTTACTGTTTTAAGCAGCCCTTCTTTGCCAGGCAAGCACAAAGTAACATGGTTGGTACCAGCGACACTGGCACCACCACACATGGGATAAGCCCAGGAGTTTCATACGTGCAGATCAAGGATTAACCACGCATGGGTACAGAAGAAATAAACTAAACACACTGAGCTTTTCTGAGCATTTTGCAAGGGATTTCCTTTCTTTTTTTAAACATGTAGAAAAGTTTAAGATCTGATTGCAGTGTTCACACATGCAACAAGAAATTCAGAGCTGTTCGTTAGCAGACAAGAAAATAACTAGAAGTAGAAAAAAAACAATCTAGAAATAAAGCACTTTTTAAATCAAGATGATTTAAAAGCTACAGCTAATACAGAACCTGAGCTGGACTTTTTCTTAAGTTCTGCGGACCTCCTCTCTCCACCCCTTTTAGAAAGAAATACCTCATTCAGACAGGAAAGCTGCTGGTTTTAGTGTCCAGAGATTATTAATGCCCTCAAACCAAGCAGGCGCATAAGCAAACAAGAGCTAGATCTGGGTCAGATTGGAACTTGGAGCAAAGGCAGCTCCTGAAGAGAACTGAACTGTGCGGTCACCTTAGGCACCTGCTGCAGTCATTTTTCGAGTACAGCGTGCAGGTACTTACAAAGGTGAAAATGCAAGGCTGCCTCTGCTTACACAGCACTTGCAGACTTCCAGGAGCAAACACCAAGTTTATGCACCTCTTTCCTGGATATACACCCTGCCTCTCAACAGCCCTCAACAGCAGCAGGACCATCAGCTGATGGAGTTCCTACCCTTCCAGGTACGTGGCTAGGGCTTGGAGAGAGACTCATCTCTGGTTTAAGAGCACAGAATGACTCCACAAACCGTTTAAAGCTTGGCTGTACTAAGCAGTGAGCAAGTCGAGCATCATTTCAAAGGGCAGTTATCCCCTGTGCAGGGCCTCATCATCTGAGCTGCATCTGCAGGTGATTTGGCATTAATCAGAAAGGTCTCTGTGAACCACGCTCTGAGTGACCACGGGTTTGGTTTATACTTCACTAGACATTTGAAACAAGGAGGAATCAGTTAACTTCAAGTCAGATTCTGCTGACCGCTCTAGCCAAGTGGAGATATTCTCTGTATAAAAGACTATCCCTGAGCAAGCATGGACCTGCTTACACTAGCCGGCTTCATGGGTCCATTGGGATGATCCAGTTCTGAGGAGTCCCACTTTAGAAGCCAAATTAAGATGCCCCTTGATGCTACATTTACTTGCTTCAAACTGTGGGTGTTCTTAAGCATATTCTTTTAAGAGCATTGTAAGAAACAGGGAAACCAGTGGTGTCATATAAACAGTTTCAAGTTCATCTTTCTACATTCTTTTCCAAAATAATGGAAATTAAGGACATTATGGTTTCAGTTAAGAAACTAATTTTCAATGAACTAGAAACCTTCAGTTTCTAGTTACAATTAACCAGAGTCCAATAGTTTCATTAACTGAGAAACATTCTATATGGAAACCAGACAATTTTCAATTAGCCCAGTCCACAAAACATTACTAGCAACAAGCTACACAATACAGGAAAGACACCTTCCCCCCTCTGACAAAATGAGATTTCTCCCATGCCCCAACTACCAGCAGTTTTAATCCTGTGGGGAGCAAAGGCCATGGCAATTCCATATTATTTTGAGGTAACAACTATTGCCGTGAAAGGCCATGGAAGCCTTTCAGGTCCTTTTTCCGCCCCCTCTCCCAAAATTTACTCAGTCAGCTCTTGGTTCTTACCTGTAGCAATTCACTTTGAATTCTAACACTAAAATATGTAACATTATCTTTAGAACAAAACTCCAGTTTGAAGTCTTTGCCTTCAACCTTTTCCAAGAGAATAATATAGGAATCCTTCAGTATCAGTTTGGAAAAAAGAAATTTGCACCTCAGACATGCTCAATTCTCCAGAAGCAAACACAGGTACAGACAGCTGCAAGTGTCTAATAGCTTTTAACACCAAAGACTCGACCAGAGTCCCGCTCAACTCAATTAAACACAAAATGACTTGATTAATAACATTAGGAAGGCTACTTAAAACCATGCATGCCCGTGTTACTGCACTTACCGAAACCTTATTTCACAGGCTAATTCCATGGCCAGGAAACTCCTAATAAAGCAGCGTCCAGCAGGATACAACTCAGTTACAAACACAACAATACTAGTTGTATTTCTATAAAGTTTGAAATTTTTTAATATGTACATTCTTTCTTAGTAAATATTAAAGTAGTGCTTTTTATCTTGCACTTTCCCTTTAGATTTCTAAAAGGAGATCAGAAATACAGTTTTCAACCCCCTCCAAACCAATGCACAGGTTAACTTTGTAACAAGCACATATGAATTCTATACACCTCTCCCTCCCCACAGAGAAATAAAAATATGCCATGACTATCCAATTACACATCATCACAACAAGTTTAAATTACGCATACAAATAATTTCAGAGTACTTTAAAAAACAATATATTGGATTTATGAAACCATTTCATGCACTGAACAACAACAAAAAAACAATTGTAGGTTTCTTTAAACGGTGTTTTCTCTTTCTATCCGAATACCGAAGTCTGGATTCAGTGTATCATTAAGACTAACCACTGCTTTAGTCATAGAAACATGACAATACACAGATAACCAAGCTTCTGCTTAGAGACAATATGCTATGTAGGTACTACCTCTTTAATGAATGTCAAATAAAGCAAGTCTAGATTTTTAAGACATTGAAGCTGCTCATTTTTTTTTCTCTTTTTAAGAAAAAAAGAGGTGCTGCTAAATAGGTAACAACATTTTGAAAGGAAGGCTATGCATTTATATGCTGCTGCCTAGGAGTAAGTTATTAGCAGGTTTCCTATGTTGTTAGCTAGTTTTGGTTCAGAATGATGAGCTATTCAAGAGCTCGAGCTTACTAACCAGTGACTACCACCACGTTTATCTGCAGGAGACAAGCTGTATGCAGTGCAAGCTCTCCAGGGCAGTCTTTCAGACTTAGGATCTTCACGTTTTCTACAGAAGAGACTTGTAGCACAATACACAGACATCTTGGACATACATTACAAACCTGAATTCAAAAGGTATTTGTTTTGCCTTTACAAAAAGAAGCAAATAAAATGAAATTATTATTTACAAGAAGGGACTCTACATGATTTTGTAATATTCAATCTGTGTTTGCATTTAATACTCCTTGAAAACTGTACTTCAGTTCCAAATATAGTTTACACAAATCCTGACAAGTCTTCATCTTAGGCATTAATCCCTCCCAAGTAAATAAATCAATACTGTCAATACGCTCAGTTTATTTTAACGAGTTGATTTAGAACTTTGCTGAATTAAACAAAACTTCTGAACACGAAAGCATATTCCTGATATACAAGGGGTTAAGTCCTGTGCAAGTTAGTATCCATTTATTAGGAAAGCTCCCCATCAGCAAGTGCCTTTTCGGTACAGTTAAACCCGGCTTGTTTCGTTACCTATTCCTGCCTTGCAATACTGTTGAACTGCAGTCAAGCACAGTAAGACAATAAAAGATTTTTGGATCTACAGTACCATGTGCTACAGCTGTTAACAGTTCTGCTCGTGCCACAAAACCAAAAGGCAACCATTTAAAAAAAAATCATGGCTCTTTGTTAACAGAATTCAACAGGTGATGTTAGTTACCATCCTTCTGAAGCAACTTCTTGTAAAGGCTATATACAATGTACATGGCTGAGCATGCACCATATAGATACAAACGCACCTGCCAGTTTGCTAGCATGTAATTACACAGTGCCTGAAAATGACAACACACCTTAAAACACCATTTTAATCAACAGTTTCAAACAGGAAGTGTTCTTTATTTTACAACTGCTATACTTGCATGAATGCCTTTTTTTGATAAAAACCTGTTCAGAAGTCTAGACACACTCTCTATACTAGAGGTTAAGGCAGGAAAAAAATAGTATTCCTGATAACCGGTCTAGACAATTAAAGCGAAAGCATCTGAAGCCACTCCAATTCTCCAAGTCTTTTAAATTTCATATAATTTGTGAGTGAAATCTAGCTTTTTGGAGTTTTGGTAATAAAGAACAGAATTGGGTGCAGTAAATTAATAAATGCTAAGGGGAGGGGACATTTAATTTAAATTCAGCCATGAGATTAAAAGTCAAAAGGTATACAGTTTTAGATGGGAATCTGAATCAAGATCTGTAGGGAATGAAGCAGAAAAAAACTCATTTTATGCACATTACTGCGTTCTTAAAAATATACTGTTATTTTCAACAATTCAAGTAAGGTAATAGACACTATCAAAAATAACTTCATGAACCATACTCAAGTTTCAAATCACATTCTCAAACTTTTAACCCAAAGCAGTTTTATTGTTAACTTCATATAATAACCCATGAAGGTTTGACTGTACAAATAGTTAATGATTTGCACTTGTGATTCCTTTAATAGCTAGCAGACGGGCTAACCAGCTCGCTATATGGCAGATATGGCAGATTACGTATTAATCAAAGCACTTTGATTTAGGCATGAAACAAATTCCCATGGTAGACATTCTGTGCTTCTGATGCATCTCTCCGAAGAGAGGCAAGAAGCACCCACTATTGTACAGACAATTATTTTACAGAAAACCCTTAAAATTAATCATTTATTCGCAGCTGTAGATGAGAGTATAATCTGTTGTAAACAGGGCACTGTGTTGTAAAACCAGTTTTTAGTTAATATCTCTCTCCGTAAGTTGGAAAAAACAGACTCCTCAGAATGTCTTTCAAACGTAGCATGTTCTGTTTTTCTATATCATAAAATTACTTTCCTTTGATTCCTTTTTAAAGATGTTTGTGTTCACAGCAGTTCTGTTTTTAAAAATTGGTTGAAATTTATATAAAATTCTGTACATGTTCACAAATTATTGCATAAACAGCATTATCTTCATGACAGTATTCAGCAACACATGTCCATCTTGGGAAATTCACGTTTCCCTTCTTGCTTTTTTCTTCTTTTTAACTTGTTTGGGGGATTCCCAGCTTTCTTCAGACTTTGCTAGAAAGGTGAAACAAAAACAAAACATCAACTACAGCATTATGACTGGAAAAAGTCTATGTAGAACTGATTTTATAATATACTCCAAAGCACATCCCTTATTACTATGAAGCTATGCAGAAATATCAACTAGCATTTTTTTTTTGAGCAGAGCTTTTTATGCCAGATAGAATAATGTAAAATGCAACTACAATGACAGTTTGCCAATTTCATACCTTTTTTTTTTTAAACAAATACAAGAACTCAGTTACAAAGGAGGCCATTCATTTTTTTTTTTACTTTATGAAGATTCACAGTATTGTCATTATTATTTTTTGACCACATCCAAGTTATGTACACTCAAACAATGCACATTAATTGTTCGCTTTTTTCAGATCACATTTTTATCACTAAACAAGTGATCTCTGAATGTTAGAAGATGAATTTTAAAAACTAGTTATTTGGTAAAGATGTGGTTATGTGTAATCCAATATCAAATAAAGAAGCACTGTGTCACTTTATCGAAACAGATTATCCAAAATATGCTGGCTACCAAAAATGGTAAGTCAGGTAAAATATATTTTGACATCAAAATATGTTCTTCTTGCTGAGGCATGAAAGTCACAAAAACCTTGACATTTTAAAACCAAATTAAAAGCAGTAAATTGAGACACTGAGTTAAAAGATTTGCTGTTGTTTCAGTTTTAAAATTTCCTCAGAACCAAGAAGCCAGTTAATGTAGCTGAGTAAATTTCTTCAGCTGTTATTAAAAATGAGCGCTTCAGCACTTAGGGAGTTTTAAGAAAGGTCAGTGTTTATTCAAAATAACTAACTCTCGTTCAAGCTAAACTTCAGTGTGAAGGGGGTGGTGATGTTCTGCTTGTTTGTTTTTAAAGCTCTCATACCCTGACATCCCTTATATTGCATTACTGCAGAGTTGAGTGTTATGGTGCAAGAACAGTTGCTGAGTGCAAGAGAGCACGTTTGAGACCTCCAGGCACAGCCTAATCTTAAAAAGCAACGAGCCGCCCTCAGTAGTTCAGCTTGAGGCATGTCCTGCTAAGCTACAGAAGGAGAAAAGAAAAACAGCACATGACCCGACACCTTGCTACTTTACTTAGCACATGTTTTCCTCCATGACCACTACATTTCACAGAAGCATAGAAGAAAAAGGGTGTGGAAGAAAGGGGAAAAGGAAAAGATTAATGAGTTAAGCTGAGAAGCCAAAGACTAGTAGGTTGAACATTCAATTGTGCATGCTTTTCCAAATTTCTGATTGCTAAGCATCTTGTCAATTGGTATGTCAGCAGCCATCTGTTCCACAGAACCCTTGCAAACAGGCCTTTAAAAACACGTTGGCAGAACTACTTAGTCACAGCACCAATTCCAGCCCTGATGGCAAAGGGCATGTCCAAGGGTCTGCTGAGCACTGCTCGAGGCCAGCGCACGTCTCTTCAAACCCATGAAGCCAATTTCCCTCACAGTGAAAGGAAATTTGTTAAACTTCTTCTACCAGAGTTAAAGTCTAGTAAGATGTGCAAAGAAAATACCAATACTTGACACCATGGTTAAAGCCCACCTAGTCAGAACGCTCATGGGAGAAACTACAGCCTGAATGGGGATAAAAGACCTGTACTGAGATACTTACTCTGCGGAGGAGGCACACTGTTTTGCTTAATATTAGGACTAGAAACATCTGTCTCTTGCAGCATCTGTGGCACTTGGGAAGTGATCTTGTCAGAATCACTTTCTGATACAATTACAGATGGCTCAGGAGAAACAGCAAGCGAAGGAGCCTCCTCAGGCTATTTTCAAAAATAGAAAAAAAAATACAATTTTAAAGTCATGCAACAGTGAAAAACACTCTTATGCATTGTCATTTCTGGAAGCAAACCTGGCAGATGCTACAAAGGTGACACTGAAAAATTAAGTCAATATTAAAATCCTCTAAAATTGTAATCAAAGCTGTAAGACTATGACTGCCATCTAGTGCCAAAAAGTTTAGTTGTATACAACCCAAGAGAAACCAAACCAGTTAACATACCATGCATTTTAACGTAGGTTGAGAAAAGAATAAATCTAAAACTCCTTAGACTCTACACATATGGAGAACAGGTGCAAGACAGTGACACATTGTATGGATTTATTTCAAGCCAAGTAGGTCCAAAGATGTAATTCAAAAACTTAAATTTCTATAATATTCAGAAAGTGTTTGTAGTTATTTCTATCAAGTGGCCCAAACATGCCCTGTGCTTATATTAAAATTTAGACAGTTGCAAAAGCAGTCAAAAAATCACAATGGAAACTACGATAGGATAAATTGCTATGTAGAAGATATTCTTAGTATTTTTCAATTAACTGTTGCATTTTGAAAGTTCCCATTGCAAAGATAAACTGTAGCTTACTGTGTATCACTGGAATTTAAGTGCAGTAAAACAGAAATTGGAATGTCCCCCTCTTGCCTCTCCAATATTCCAGTAGAAATATTGGACCAAAGAGATCACAAGAGCCATATGATCCTATAGCACATCACTCACTAGCACAAGGCTCCAAGTAAGATTATACTAGAGGACAGTGCATCAGTTGAGAGAAACAAAAAGTCCAACTTTAGCATGTTATTAAACAGCTGTGCTACAAGAGCCAGGACCAAGAATCAGTGATACCTACATCCAACCCCTGGTATTCTGCAGAAGGACATAGATTGTAATTTTTATCGGTTGATACTGTTTCCATCATTGTAACATATAAGCATCAAAGAAAAAAAAAAAAAGAAAAAAACACACACACACAAACCACAGAATACCAAGACTGTTTTTTACTGTATCATATGGAGCACAAAGTTGAAAAGCTTTAATAGCTTACACAACAAGAAAGTAAGAGTTCCTAAAGCATTTATTAAAGTTTACTGTGCCAATACACAACTGATTTACTTAAACTAGAATTTTAGTATTTCTTTTAAAATCATAAAAAAAAAAAAAAAAAAAAAAACCCACAACCCCAACAAGCAATTTCATATTATCTACGTTCAGCAAGTGAACTTTGATGCTGCAAGATTTCTGGCTTGGTCAATTCTATAGCGTCTAGTGGTTACCAATCATCACCTACACAAAATCCTTAATTACAGAAGGATTGATACAGCCTCTGAAGCAGGAAGAGGAGTCACCTTGCACAACTAGGAACTCTGACGTAACCGATTCAGCTCCCTGCTATCATGCAGGGTGCTGCTAATACTGAGTCACTAAGCAACTGCATGCAAAGCAACTCAAGACTGAAATGACATTCAGCAGCTACAGGCAGACAGCGAACGTGCCCTGGCCTGAACACTGAAGCCTGCAGGATTACTGCAAGGGTAACTGCACCCTTGCTACAGGTAGCTCTATCTGCACAGCTTCCCAAAGGAGGGATTTTGCACCTGACTTGAATAAGGGAAGTGGTTACTGCTACTGAATGCCAAAAATTTGGAATTACTTAATTAACATTCTGTGGTACACGACAACAAATTAGTTCAGGAAAGAAAACCAGAACAAGCAACAAGATCCATCTGCTAATACAAGCAGTTATATGCATGATTCTAGGAAGCTTATTGATAAGCAGTAGCTTGTAAAACTTACTACTTCTGCTAATACAAGCAGTTATATGCATGCAGTAGCTTGTAAAACTTACTACCAATGAATGATTTTTAACAGTATCTCTCAATATAAAATTTGCCTGCTGATAAGTGACAGATGTTTTCCCTAACATGTTCAGACAAAGGGAAATAGAGCGAATAAGGGATGGGGGCGGGGGACAAGACAAAGAAGTGGGGGGCAGGCAAGACACTTTTCTTTGGTGATCTCCAGTCTCTGGTAGAAGATTCAATTTTAAGCTACCTTCATTTGAACCCTACGACTTTTTTAGTCTTAATCACTAAACACTTGTTACATAAAAAATAAAATTCAGATGCTGTGTGATACCAAACTGTTGTCTCACTAGTATAGCCTACTTCTTATAGAAGATAAATACAGTCTCACTAGAAAAATTAGATATTTTTTCCTACTATGTGGTTATGTAGAATAATAATACCTAAGGAACTCTGATTGGAGACGAGATGAAAGAGAGCTCCTATTACCTAGAATATCTTTGAACTGTCAGCTGAAGCAAATGCTCAGTTTATCAACTGGTTTAGCAAAAGCTAACGATTTTTCAATCATTAATAAAGCTCAGCACAGCTACTAAAATTTACACTTAGACTATGTATAAGTGACATTATAAAAAGTTACATGGCTAACACTGTTGCAATGAAAAAATAAAGACATCAGTCTTACTCTCAAGAACTATTAGCTCTTAGCTTTCCAGATCTCAGAGTTTTAAAGTATTATTTATACATTCAAACAGAAAGTTGGCAGTCAGAAATTTAGAAATTTTAGTGCTTTTTCAGTGCTTTTTCAGAGAGGACATGCTTTTTAAAACTAAGTGTAAAATGACCTAATACCTAAAAATTCAAGAGCTCAGTCACCTTCATATTCATAAACAAAGAGTGCCTGATGCAGTATCTTCACTGTGTGACATTATCACAGATGTTAGTGCTTCAACGAGCCTTTAATACTCCAGAACTGAGAGTTACCAGTTAAGTTGTTCTTCATACCTACCTTAGCTGGTTCACTAGTACTTATGGTCTTCAAAGGAAAAGCTATTTCCTGCTGTGGTTGAGCTTTTGAGGTATCCTCACGAAATTCTTCTCCAGCTTCTCTATCCAGTTCTTCAGTGTCCTGCAGAAGATGCAAAAGAAGAGCCCTTATCTGTAAACAAAGTCCTGACTTTATGCTTGTGTGAAATTAAAAAAAAGTGAGAAAACAAACACTTTACTCTCAAAAAATGTAAAATTATCAGTGATAATTTTAAATGCAACCTTTAAATTGATGTCTATAAGCTCTTTATCATATTAAGGTTTAACAAGTATTCCGCAACCAAATTGAGTCTTTGGTGCTACCTATAAAACCTAAGCTCTTACAATGGGAAAGCTTTCATTTACACTAGTAATTACAGGGTAGATGCATCAGAAAGCATCTGTGGTGGAACAGTAAGTGGAACACAGTTATCTAGTTTTAGGCTGGAGGTTTCTTCTCTTTCTTTCATTACTCTCCCTAGAATCTTGTGCAAGCAGAGGCAAATCCAAGTCTATATTCATTTCCAAAGAGCTGTACCTTACACCTTTTACTTATCTGTCATAGTAATTTCTACTCATGTTTCCAATAGACACTCTAGTCAAAAAACCAGGAATGAACACAAAAGTATAATGAATGTGCAAGATGGTATTTATATGAACATATTTGATTTTCAGAGTATAAATATGCAGCTTACATGTATTTAAGACTGGTAAATTAAATGAATAACTTGCAATAATGGAAGGACAACCTATTGGTCATGCATTATCCATTTTGTTCCTGTCAAAGAATAGTTCCATTTTTTTTCTAAAAACTTAAAACAAAGAACTATTCACTTTCATATTTAGACTGAGTGAAAAAGATAACTCAAAGTCAGAACCGAGGGAGACCCAGCAGAATTTGACACATTCAGCTTAAAAGGTGGTTTATGAGCATTAAAAAAAATTGCAGAATTCACTTATTGAGCTGAAGACCCATACAAGACCTCTGAAAACTCTCATTAACCATAACCTATTAATTGACTTACATCTACAGTCATGGACGAGGATCAGAGCAGACGGAGATTAGTAACTGGGTATCAGAACATGACAGATTTCAAAGCTAGAAAGCAGATTTTATTGCAGTCCTGGTATCCCCTCTTCTTCCCCTCAAAAGAAACACTGCAAGTTCACATTGATTTTAGAGTCACCCAGATTGAAAACATGCTAATTGCAAGCAACAAACCCAGAACAAGTATGTCTGTAGTAGCTCTTGCCTCTTCCCGAGTTTACTTATTCAGATTCAACCAAGAAGTTAATGTTTTGTAAAGAATGGAAGTTAAGAATGGCTGCCAACTACACACAGAAATAGAAGTGTATTCTGAGTATAAACTAAATTAAAAATCTTTTTTTCTATTAGGAAGATACTTGCTTTAACATATTAAAGCATGCCTCAATTGCAAACAACATGTAATCTGCTTTTGTTGTGCTTAGAAAAAAATTGTTTCTAAGTAATTCTTTGAAAGCTACTAACCATTTAAATAACACAAAAGACTCCAACCATCCTCAGTTTGCAAATAACAGCCTGTTCAGATCTCATTTACATAGAATAGCTCAATCCACATAAAATAGCTCAATCTACTGAGTTACAAGGCCTTGATACTGAAAATTTCACACAAACTACAACAGCACTTCAAACAACCACTATAACCTAGCAGAATTGTTTGAGCAGCCTAACAGAGAACTTCAGTTTCTCCCCTTCTCTTGGCCAACTATGCCCACCAAGAAGGTGGTCTTTCAGAAGAACACAAGGCAACTTCCCAACCAGAGAAAAAAAGGCTGCTGCTAGATGTCACAGAGTTCTGACCCGATGGAGCAAAATAATTCAGGATAAATTCTTTCCTCACATTTCGAGATTTCCATGGCACCACCCAAAGGTGCTCGCAAGTCAGACAACCACCCAAATTTAAGAAAATGCTAATGAGAATTCAGCACTTAAATTCTTTCAAAATAGTAGCAGACTAATCCAATACCATAAAGAAATTAAATTCATCTTTCCCCAAAAGAATTTTGCATTAAGCCAATAATAACCATTTTTATAAACTGATTTTGTGAATTCCTCACAAACTACTTTACAGACTGCCTAGAAGTTACCTTTGCAGGAGAGTTAGCCTCTTCACCCTGCTTCTTCTTTTTCTTCTTCTTTTTCTTGGATTTCCCACTTGCAGCACTCTGAAGTGGGTCTGCTTTTTCTCTTTCATTATCTGAAGCCTTAGTATGAGAATATAAGGGATTTAATATTTAGAAGCACAATTAAACAATAGCATAAAAATAATAGTTAAAATATTGATATGCAATTTAAGTCTCTTCAGTGCATACAAGTGTATCTGTTCAGTTTTAGAAAGACTGCATTTTTAACGGGCTACCTGGAGGCACAGAAGAGTTAGGAGTAAAAAGGGTAATGAAGCCAGTGTCATAGAAATAATGTTTTTCATACAGAATAGAAATATTATTGAAGATCAGTTATGAAGGATTGAAACCTCTCGGTACACGGTGATAAGGTAATATCTTATGCTAAAATCAGACAGAAAGATATGACATAGAGGCTGTTAGAAAAGAGTGGATTCTACTCAAAGAGAGTCAGCATTTCCTTTTGTGTTACACATTAATGTAATCGTGCTGCTTTTATGAATATAACAGAGGTGAGAGATGCACTTTATCACCATTCTTAAGTCCTTTTAAGAAAAGCCAGCAGGGGGGATAAAGTTATGGTGCTTAGCAGAAAATACTGCCTTCACCTTCTGAACATCTGATGATGCCTCTTCAGGCTGTGGAACAGGAGCGACTTTTTCTTCATCTACCCAATTCCCCCACTCTTCTGCTGGCGCATTCCAGTCAGAGCTGGGATCAGCTGAAGAAAGTCCATCTGCAAAGATCAAGAAGCATTTTTAAGGAATGTTCTAATGATGCTCCTAATAGCTTAGAAAAAAAATGATATGCAAATAACCATTTCTTGATACCAAAACACACCTATCTGCCATATTTCTGAAAAATATACACATTTTAATGACAAGTAATGATAAGTTTTTGCTATTTTAAGAGCAATGTGATCACAAATGAATCACAGCAGCAGCTAAATTGTCTCAAAGCAGTTAAGTCTTTTTAATAAACTGTGTAAAGAGGGACAATTTAACAGTTGTTCACCATCAAACATCTTTAGATTTAATTAAAGGAAAATATCAATTACAATACAATTCAAAAGGTGAACTTAGGCTGAAATCTTTCTTCAGGGGAATTTCTGCTAGTAACTATTTAGATATGCCTGTAATTTCATTATACTACAGCCATGATTTTGGGACACATTGTGATAAGGACAACAAGAAGGTATTTTAAAATCATCAGTAAACACAATTTCCAAATAATCTCAAATGACCTCTAGCCAAACTTCAACGTATATTAAAATTTCCTAATGTCTGCTGAATGAGGAAGCAAGTTGGATTATATACAAGAGTCTTCTGTTACATTCAGTTTTTCATTCAGATACCACATAATAAATAAAAGCAAATTCAGTTGTTCAAACACAGTCTAAGAGCAACACATCTTTTCCAGTCCCATAGTAGACTTTTCCTATAATTCACAGTGAATTAGAATGTTTTACTTTATCAACTTCTCTAGCAAAAGCCAGAACTGCCCCAAAATACATAAACTTTCTTTTACTTTGAGTTTGCATAATCAAGAATTTTGTCTAAAAATATAATATTATGCCTAAAAATATAGTATGATCAAAATATTTTTCCCTGTAATCTGCTTTCTTTAAATTGATATTTAACTTTAATCAAGGTAAAACATCTCATTTATTCTTCACAGGGTAGCTACTGGCTAATGCAAGTAGCTAACAGATGTAGCTACACTTGAAAGACACGGAAAATATGATTTTTGTTTATGAGCATTTTAGAGTAACATACTTAACCCAGACCATTCGTCATCAACAGGGGCTTGAGCATGACTTAAATCCCACTGAAAATCAGAAGTAGCAGCCTGAGAAGCTGACTCATTGTTGGATCCTAGAAAGAAATAAAGACAGTTGTAGTTGCCAGTTACAACCTCCACAAATTCTCTTTGGTGAAGAAATTCAAAGCAAAATAAGAAAGAAAGGACAGGGACTTTTTTCTTTTAGCCTTCTAATGAGTGCATAGAAGAACAAGAAATCTAAGTTCTTCAAAAATACTCAGAAGACAAGGAAACTGAGGATGGAAGATGCAAATTCAAGTCAGAGAAGAACAGGAAAAAGGAAAAAAATGATAGCTCAAAAGAAGGGTAAGATAGATAAGAACAACAACATAAGACATACAATAATGATGGGAAAAGGAGGATAGAAACAGCATTCTGTAAGACTTAGGGAGACAGCAGTCTCCCTACACTGGAAAGCACAAAGAATTTTTATGGGTAGTAAACTTATTTACCCTGCATCAGTAAGGATTCCTACTGATAGCAGCTAAAAACAAAAACAATCAAATCATACAAAAAAAGCCCAATGACTTAGAGTGCTAGGAAGAAATCTGATAAATTACACTGTATTGAATTACTCGTTACTAAGAAAACATCAAATTCTCGAGTAAAATATTTCAGGAACATAAAAGCAGCATTATGCATCACAAGCAAGAATAAGGCCAAGCATGATAAGTACTTTTTTTTTTTTTTTGAAACAAAGTTTAAGTGAAAATACAATTATTTGCTTCTCCTTACTTTATAAACACCTGTGCAAAATGGTCCTCTTACATAAAGATAATGAGCATTCTTCATCGTACTTGTGAATCTCACAAGTTATTCCTCTCTCTCTGTATATATGTATATGTATTTATATATGTGTGTGCAAATATATATATGTGTGTGTGTGTATATATATATATATGTATTTTACGTACCAAATTCCATCCTGGAGATGGAACTTGAATTTAAATGGCTCCCCTAGAAAACTTAAGCTTTCCATATAAAAACATTTTGCTTGGCTAAGACTTTTTTCTTCCTGTCCTTGTCCTTTTATACAAGCTTTCTGTCAATCTTCAAGTGAACAGCTGTCAGTTCCTTATAAAGTCTGATAAATTATACCTTGGTGCACATAAATTCTTTGCTACACTGGCACAACATGCATGCAGAAAACGAAACACTAGTGTGAGCTGTAGGACATGGACCTCTAGTTTCAGTTAACAGACTATAGACTGCAATAATAGCAACTTATCCTTAAGTGCATAAGCACTTTGGAACTACTTCCAAAAAGAAGATAGCCATGCCAAGTTTTCTAGACCATGGGAATATGTAAGCAAGAGCAGGAAACACGACAAACTACTCCTTCACTATCTAATATACTGCTGTAAAACTCAGGATATTGGTAGTTTCCACACGCAAAAGTTGATAGGAAGCCAGGTCTGTAACTCTGCAACTATTTTGCCCTCGAAACAAGAGAGTCCAGAGTTCAGATTTCTCACTCATTCTACAGAGCAAAGACTTAGAAGTTCAAAAAACTGCCTATGAAACACATTTGAACAATATTCCTTCAATTCTTTCATGAAAACAACAACAAACAAAAAGGCAAGCCAAAAACCCACAGAAGTTGAAGTTCAGAGTAAACAGGCTTTCCTAGAAAGCCAACTTCAGACCCCTAACTTGAGACAGAGCAATGACCGAACATTCCTGAGACTGAACACAAACAGGAAGGATATGAAAGAGAACAGGATATATCACCTTTTAATTTGTATCGCCTGCCTCTTAACAATGAATTTAAAAACTACATTATTATTCCATAATTTGAATGCAACTACAAAATTCTTTCCAAATTCTATTTCCTCCTGGTCGGGGAGAAGCAAGGGAAAAGTCTCTGTAAGGGTGTACGTACCAGATACTCCAGGAGTTAATCCAAATGAAGTGAAGGAAGAAGAATTCTGTTCAGAGGTATTGATCCTGGCATCCACATTCCAAGCAGCTGTGGGGAAAGAAGAATAAAAACAGAGCTACCTTCCCACTGCGGGCATTGCTAAAAATAAAGGTAGTTATTTAATGATATATGGGGTCAGGAAAGCAAAAGAAGCTAGAGCAATATTAATAACATTTGATGTAATTAACAGCATTAATTCACTAAGTGACCATTGGTGCTGACAGAGGTATCTATGAATCTTCAATTTGAGAGGTTTTTTCAACTAAGGTGTTTCTCCCTCTAACCATTTCTATATATAAACAATTTGCAAAGGCTACTTTATTTTGAGCCTCATACTGTTACTTTTTCCCATTATTATGGATGTTATGGAGCATACCAACAGCTCTGTAGAAGGTGCTCGGCTTGCAGCAAATTGTAAATATTTTGAACGGTCAACTTCAAGGTAGTTTTTGACAAATAAGAGATACTGATTAAAAAAAAAAAAAATAAAAAGAGATACTTCAATGTTAAAAAGAAGATAGAAAAAAATAAGGAGAAATATTCAATGGTAAAAATGTGTCCAAAGAAACAGCTGGTTAGAATGCTGCTCTGAACAAAAACTACTTGGGTTACAGTGAGCTGCAAACAAAAATGATCTGGCTGGAAGAGACCTTAGGAGCGCTCTAGTACAACCTGCTGCTCAAAGCAAGGTCAGCTCTGAGGTCAGACAAGGTTACATAGAGTTTTATTAAGTAAAGTCTTGAAAATCCAGACTGTTGCAAATTGTGTCAACCATCTCTCATCCTCTTGCCTTGTGCCACTGAGGAGCCCTGCGCTGTCTCTGGAGAGAGGAGAAGCTCACAGGGACCATCAGGCTGCTGCTTGGCCTCTACAAAGCCTTTCCTGCTCCAGGCTAAACAAGCCCCATTCTCTCAATCTCCTCACTGGAAGAGTGCTCTAGTCCAAAACGTTCTGGTAGCCCTTTACTGAACTTGCTCCAGCTGATCAACACCTTACCCAGAATGGAAGCCCTAAACTGGAAGCAGAGTTCCAGCTTCAGTCTAAAGAGCGTGAAGCTGAGGGGCAACAGTCGCTGCTTCCCACCCTCTGACTCCCATTAGGAGAGTCCAGGCCACTGCTGGTGTCCCTTGTCCCCACATGCAGCTCTCTCCCCAAGAGGGCCCTTCCCCACAGGGCAGCTCTTCAGCCAGCCAGGCCCCAGCTGGGGGTTCTTCCTTCCTGGATGCAGAACTTCACTCTTTTGTCCTTGCTGAACTTCCCAAGGTGCCTGCTGGCTCCTTCCCCCAGCCTCTTGAGATCCCTCTGGGTGGCAGCTCTGATCTTGAGTGCATCAGTTGGGTCCTACCAGTTTGATACAATCTACTTATCTGAAGTGAATGACACTGCCACCACTTCCATTGATGAAGATGAACACGTCTAAGCGCAGGCCCAACCAGGCCCCCTGGTTTGGGCCCTCTACAGAGCATGATACATAAACCACTATCTTCTGGGCCTAACCTCTTCTTTTAACCCATCTAGTTTTTGGCCATAACAAATGAAAGTGGATACAAAACAATTGTGGGAGAATGTGTTGAAAGTTACACTACAGCTGAGGTAAATAACAGCCATGGTTGCCCACTCCCCCACAGATCGAGGCATTTTACCAGAAAAGAATCAGCCTGGTCAAACATGATTTCCCCCTGGTAACATAACAAGCTCAAGCTGTTCAGTCATTAAAATAAATATTTCATTAATGCAGGATAAGGTTAACAGAAATACAAAGCAAACCTTTGCTCTACTCAGCAGTAGTAAAGCTTCTGGTGGAATACCCGGTCTAGGCTTTGGCACCACATTTCAAGATATGTGGGACAAATAACTATATTAAAGCAATACTGCTGACTAAAATGAGGGAAAAAAAAAAAAAAAGCAACCAAACAAAAAACCACCACATTTCACTAGATAAAACTAAGACCGCTTATACTAAAGACTGGGGCTATAATGCAGCACCTGCTCATAAGAAAGTTGTGGCAAAGTCTCCTCCCTGTTTATTCTGGACAACACAATTGGCAATACTCTACAAACGATACTGGAGAAGACTAAAGAAAAACAATTTGTAATAGGAAAAACAGTGAGACACTCCAAGAGACTATCTGTCATTGGAGCTGAACAATCTTCATGACGGAGCCTAGGCAAACATCTGCCAGAAATGACAGAGATACAGAGGATCTTATATAGCATCAACAGACCTGATTTATGATCTGTCTTCTAGGACATTTACATTAAAAGGTTAGATTTCAAAATGCTTTAGTATATTAGTATCAGAATTTTAGAAATCAAAAATTCGATATCACTTTCCATGACAGATTTTTCTTCTGACGCCTCCAAAAACCCAGTTAAATCAGCAGGGCAGAAAATAAACCACTATGTCAGATCTTACAATAAACAGAAAATGCTTAATTTACATTTCACTAGACTGCTCAAGGATTTTTTTCCCTTTGACCATATAAGCATAAAGCTATTCAAGAGATTCACTACTAAGCATTTTTCCAACACAGTATTTCTTAAACAAAGCAAAATTCTCCCGGAATAGCTTACCAATAGGAGTGAACAAAGAACGCTCTTTCCAAGGCCTGCCCACCAGGGTTACGCCCCAGTCTTTTCCATTTCCATTAGCATCTCCAGCATCCTGGCTCCAAGCTGACGTCTCTGTCTTCCTCTTCCCAGCTGCAGCTGAGGACACAGATGTCCATTTCTCCTCCCCTACACCAATTTGCGAGGAGATTTTTACAGGCTTCTCATTCCAGCTTCCTCCATTTACAGTATGGCTTTCATTCAATCCTGCAGAAACTTAAATAAAAACATTAAAAAAAAAACACGATGTAAACGAGCTAAATGAAGAACTGAAATACTATGTACATGCACATATACTTAACAGTAAAAAAGCACAAATGTACAAATGAATAGCAGCTTTGCTATACAAGTGCAATACAGAAGAGAGCTGCTGCTCTCTCAGCTGTTTTTCCAGTTCAGATGATAATCACCATCTGTCTTCTAACTTGATGAGTGAGGAAACAGCAGCACCAAATTATCCTCTATTCCATGTCCTCTTCTTTATAGGGCTAGCATCTTGTGGTGACCAGTGTCTCTATGTAACAATAACAACTAATAACAAAAGGGGAGGGAAGAACAGACAATGAGTGCTGCTAGGTCCTTTCTCCTATCCAGCAGGGAACAAGCCCCATACAAAGCAGGAGACATTCTGTCTTTCAGTGTAACCCTGATGGGTACAGAAGTTTTCCAAGCAGGAATTAAAAATAATAATTAAAAAAAGATGAAGAAGTAGGAAGTGCTTCTCAAACACTATAGGGACTTTTCAAAGAGGATAGCTATTACACTCAAGCATGGAGTTCATAAAATTTAAAGAAAAAAATATAATTTATAACCAATATATTTTATGCCACACTAATGCAAAAGACAAGTTTTTAAATCTATGACAGCCTTTTTAATTACCAGTTATAGCATGTTTAATGTATGTTTTGAAAGGATTCCATAGTATACCAAGTAATACGGTAAGGAGGATTTCATAATGAACCTTAATGTTCATGCAAAATGTAAAAGTCACCCGAGCACCCAGCCTGATTCACATGTCACAAACAATTCTCAACAGAGAAATTGCTGATTTAAACTTATCAAGAACTATCTGCATACTGTGAGCATAAGAGTCAACCAAGAGCTGATGCTTAATTCAGTCAGCGTCATATGCCAACAAAAGGTATGACAGCTACCACAAAAAACAACAGTAGTCTAAATATTTTCGTTCTCAAACATATTCCTATATATTTGCAACACAAACACGCTGCATCCAAGGCATCCTTATTTGCAGGGAGATCCTAAAGTGCCTAAATAGCTTGAGTAGGCAAATCCTATTTCCAAATTCAGAAAGACATAAAATGTCAAACTTTATTCCTAAAAACACCATCCTTTCTCTACACAACTTCAGAGCATTTGTATTTGTTGTCAGTGTCCTCTATGGATACTGTAATGCCTTAGGGGCAGGTAACAACAAAAATGACAAACAGAGAAATCCATTTGGACCTTGGTGGTTAAAAATTCTTCTGTGACCCTGCAGGAAGGTAGCCAAAGTCCTGAAGGAAAAGCTTGATTTATCTGTTTATCAGACGAGGCTACCACCATTAACATTTACCTTCTCTATAACTGGCAACATTTCACAGGATCACAGAAAACTTAAGGCTGGAAGGGGCCTCGAAGTCACCTAGTCCAACTTCCTACTCAAAGCAGGTCTAACTGGTAAATTACAGTACATTATCCAATTTCTGGAAATCACTAAGGCTGGAGAGCTCACAGCATCTCTCGAAACATGCTGAAGACTTCCTCTCCCCAAGGCTAATCTGAACTTCTCTTACTCAGCTTGAGCACTGTCTGTCTCCTGTCCTCTCCTTATGCATCTCTGAAGAGAGTATGACTCCTTCCTTCTGTGATGTATTTCAAAAAGTTTGCATGTGAAGCAAGTCTCTGAAAAACAACTTCATTTTCTGAATCTGGGTGCTTTTAATAGCTGTTGACTTGCTTAATTACACAGACTACTTTTTATTAAAGCAACACCACTAATGTTGGCTTAACATGCAGCTAGGAACACAAAACAACTATCCTGATCTCATTTTGACAAACTAACACTTTAAACACTGCTAGATCAGTTTCATCAAAAAAAAAAAAAAAAAAAGCTAGGATTCAACATTCATTCCATTGACAGTGCAAAGTGACCAAGTATTTTAACAATTTTGTTTACGATATATACAATATTTTTCTTAATAACTCATGGGTATGCAATTTGCAGCAAGCATACACTTCATTGTAATGAAGACTGGTATTTTTGAACTCTACTGTAGTTAGTTATATTAAGGTTTTCTTTGGACAAACAAGTAGTTGTCACAAAAAGTGATTAATTTCATAAGGCTGGCATGAAGATTCTTAACTAGAAAGGCCAGCTGCATAAAGTTCCAGATCAGTAGCTGTACACCATCCTGCACTGACTACTGGTGTTTTCACTTTTGTACAACACTTCTAGTTTATTAGCATGCCTAGCAATAATAGCCTTTTACCTTGTGGAATGGCTGACTCTCCCTTTGCAGTTTTAGAGTTGCTGAGTTGCACGTTCAGAAGTGTGTCACCTGATCAAGAGGTGGAAAAAGACAGAGTAAGTTTTGCAAACAGCAAGAGTTATAAAGAGTACTCATTACTAATATGATGGGGGGCGGACAGAAAGTGCAATGATATCTTAAAGAAAATTAAGGTGTTACTAGAAAGCTTTAGAATAAAAATTAAATGTTCTGATTTTTATTATTTTTGCTTGTTTTATAGACAGACTGAGTTCAACTCTGAGTTAGGCCAATGAATTGGGTAAATGTGGAATTCAAAGAACTCTAGCTAGTTTCCCAGGACTTGCAGGCAGAAACCCAAGACATGCTAAGATTTTCAAGCAAAGGAAAACTAAGCATTTCAGAAACATACAGATATTTTAACTTACACCATACCACAAAAAGGCTAGATACAGCTGAACTATTTTCAAATTAATCTCCTACAGCGTGATCTGTAAGAGCACATTGTGTGTTATGGACTCTGTCTAGAGTGATTACATAAGTCCTGGATAACCACAGAATATATAAGCAGCTGCAGTTATGCATTTCTTGAAACTGTTTATATGTAAAGATGTAGAGAGAAAAACAAGCCAAAAAACAAAAAGATTGAATTTAGTCCCCAAGGACAAGTACACATTCAAAGATGCCGAGTGCCAGTAAAAAAAACACCAGTAAGCTAAGACATATAACTCAACATAACTCAACAAGGTACAAGATAGCAGTTAGGCTCATATTTCCTGCCACTTTGCTAGAACATTGCAGCTTCTTCTACTTTAAGTATCAAAGCGTATCAATAGGTTAAAAGCACATAAAAATCTAAATTGCTTGGCTGTGTCTGTAGTGTCAGCTTGCTTCTTGAACTACTTCTCTAATCACAGAAAAGTATGAGTTGCTGTGCCTAGTGGTTTAAAATCTACCCAACCCATGACTTTTCTGAAACACTAGTAGCCATAAAAGCTAAAACTTTGCAACTCCTTAGTTACTCCTTAGCTATAATAATTGGTTACTAAGTCTCAGACAGATATCTTGATAATTATGAAGAGATTTAGCAGAGGTGCTAATAAATCAGATGCTGAAGCAAAACTCTACTGGCTAAGCAGTTAAAGCAGAGGATGGCCCGGGAGAGCACTCACGTGCACAGTTTTCCTGCAAGCAGGCAGGCAGGAAACAGGCAGGGAGCTGGTACTGCCTTTGAAGTCTCCAGGGACACAACAGGCAGAGTCAGCAGCAGCACAAATGAAGGAATATGGGCAATTCTAGATACCCATATATCATGTCTCAATTGGCAGAGCAATACCATGGAAGCCAGTGCTTCAGCCCCTAACTCCTGTTTCTCTTCAGGACTTCCCTCCAAAGTGTGGCTCAAAAAGGAAACAGCATAACAGAGGGGGGACAAGTCCTATGCAACGCAAAGCATCTTTAAATAGCTTGAAATGGTTTCTCAAGAAATTATTTTTCTCAGACCTTCCCTATATATCTAGGATATATGTAAACAGAGTTGTTACTTTGTAAGAGACATTATCTTTCTAGTTTTGACACCTCTCTCATACCTTTATTTTTTCTGAGACCGACTGGAAGTGAAGGTGCAGGCATCAGTTGTTCAATGGAAACAGTCACTGCATTTTCCATTCCTTGGAGATTCAGTTCTCCCGAGCCAGTGTCGGTCAATACCTTGTCTCTTTTGCGCTGTTGTCGCTTTTCTCTGTTACTGATTTTAGTTTCCCAGGCTCCTAAAATACCACCCCCAAATAAAAACGTCACCAAATAAGTTGGAAAGTAGAAAGGAAAAAGTGTGTTTCAGATCAAACTGTAGGCTGAATCTATGTTTGATTTATTGAAAAAAAGTTACAGACATGGCAGTCAACTTCAACATTAGTATGAAAACATGAGCAATTCACTGAATATTTTTTCTGTTTGCAATGCAATGATACTTTGCTTCATTGATAAAAACATGAACAACATGAGGGTCCTACTATTTCAGTTTACTATGTTTCCTTATAAAACATGCATAGAAGTAATTCTTAAATACCATTTATGCCAAAATATGTCTGACTGCATTTTTGTGCTTCTGTGTTCAGTACCTTCATCAACTTCCTTTCCATCCAGACGTGATGGATCCTGAACTGCTTTAGCATCTCCCTTTGATTTCTTTTTTTTCTTTGACTAGAATAAAAATAAAACTTTATCTTAATAATTACTTTCTGATCACATATTAATTTAGAATATATAAAAAATCAGAAGCAAACAAAATGAAATTCCCTGAATAACCCTCTGTATAGACAGAAGTGAAAGGAATACTATGCAGTACTGATTCAGAAATATAAACCAGGACTACTGAAGTAACATGGAAGGGTTAGGCAGTATATAAATCATGAGGCAAAGTAGTACTTCTGCAACCAAGCACAAGGACTCGTGGAGAAAGCTCTAAGACAGAGGAACATGAACTGTTTGGTAAGAGACTCCACTCAGGCATGACCTATTTTGTACAAAAGGAAGTATAAAGTTATATACTGAGGAACAAAGAACATCACCGATGCCTTAAAATGGGAAGAGGATTCCAGTATGGAAAGTTACTTTGAAAGAGAACAGCAATGAGAGTTTACACTGTAATTTCACAGGTTTTTTTTTTCTTTTTTTTTTTTTTTAAGTTATCACCAGCTTCTGCTGCTCGGCTATTCAAGCAGAGCTAAATGAACAGATGCATTTATTTCTGCATGCTGCTTCGGTCAACAGAGAGAATATACCATGTTAGAAAGATGATGTTGAGAAAAAGATGTACAAAAAACAATTCAACGAATTGAGATGACATTTAGCACAGAATGCCTCGGGGTTTAATCTTTTAGCAAGCTAATACAAAGCAATGGTTACCTGCTTTCTAATGCCTTGGTAACAATATTGGACATCCTTTTGTAATACATGCTAATGTCAGAATAAGACTGGTAACTGAGGGATGACTAATAGCCAGCTTTTTATAGGGGTACAGACTATATGACTTGCTAGCCCTAGCTGTCCAAGAAAATTATGACATGCTCTAGAATTCAGAACTGGCAATAGCTAAATTACCACATATGCAGTACAGGTTCCACAGCATTACGTAGTGCACGTGCCTCCAAACTTGCACATCCAAAGTGCATCATAAAACTTTAAGGCAGTTGCTCAAAGAGATATAGCTTAGTGCAACCTTAGAGCATAAAAAGACAAAAAGAGACAAAAAGAGAAAAAACCCACTGTCTATTTGCAGGGCTGTCCTAACACACCTGCAAGCATGGGGAGAGCTTATTTGAACAGATGTAGCTCATGGCTTGCTGAACGAGGGCATCAAACAACACGGATACACCCACACTGACACAGCTCTCCCATGTGCTTAGTAAGGTACCTTTAACCAAACACTGACTACAAAGCTTCTGAAATGCCCTCCAAAGAAGAAAGCTAGTTTCAAAACCAATCTGAAAATAATTGGTTTTGAGAGTATGAACAAACACAATGACTTGTAAGAGTATCTTCTTAAGACACCATTTAAAAGGAAAACAGACAACATTAAAAATTATCCTCATCTGTAACCAGCAAATGGTAAATTGGTAAGTTTGTACCTAAGCCTAACTATGCTACATTTATAATCTCTGAACCTACTCAACTTTCTTAGATGTCAAGAGAACTTACACCATATGAAAAGCCCCAGTCGTGACATTACCCAAAGCTTTTTTGCTGCCAAGCAGTACAAACAGAAACACCTACACAAGATCCCTTAAAACCTGTGGGGGCTCACAATGTTACAAACACAACAGACACTACGAGTGCCTAAGTCAAGTAATTAATGCCTATGAAGTTACCCGCACAGAGCTTAAAGCAAAGGACTGTTCTTAACTGAAGCAAACGTGCTCTGCTCGTGCTTCCCCAAGGCGAGGGGAACGCACAATCTGCTGGGAGAGCACCCACACTGGAGCAGAGCTATGGATTTCCTGGCATTGCAGCTTCAATTTAGCATGTCAAAGTTCAAACACCATGTCTGCACTCCTATGCTAAGCCTAGAGGCTAGCAGGGTAACACCTTCCCTACTTGGAAATCTGCTTAATGCACAGTAAAAGTTGAGGAAAAAAAGAGTTCTTCAGGATCACATTTATTCTCTCCTCAACAAAGCACAAAGTCAGCCTGAAAATAGGAAGAAGTGTGCAGTGTGAAAGTTTAAAGCAAAGACACTTCAGAGAAGTCTTTTATTTGACAATTCAAGTCTTTAAAAACTTCTGTAGTCCTATATCCAACTAACAGAATAAAGTCTGTTGGTCAACTTACAAGCTATGCACAAAACTCAGTTTACTTAGATGTATTATGTGAAGAGAATTAATCGATTCTACTAATTAATCCTCAAATTAATATAAAATACTGTTTGGCATATTTATTTTGTCTGTCAAAAAGAACCCCCACACACAAAGTTTATCACAACTAACAGGATAAAAGACAATGCAGCAATCTTTGCCAGAGCATAACTGGCAGCCCTGGCTTCACCACACAGACCAGGACATACACATTTTCGGAAATCCAGGCCAATACCAAAATTTGATGCTTAACATTAGCAAAGGAACCGAGAGAAAAATCAGTTTTGGTCCCAAGGCAGTCATAAATTTATCTATGTCAGCTACAAGTTACAGCATTTATGCTAATGGAAGAAATCAGTCCCTATAGTGCAAGAATACAACATTGTCATTAATATGGATACATTTTAGATAAAGCAACAGAGCCAGCTTTATATTCAGCTGTCTAATTTGCATAACAAGAAGCTGACAACAGACTTCAAAGCCCTGTTTGTCATCAGAAATTAAGAACTCTAATCACTAATGGCTACATCTCACAAAAGACATAGGCAAGAACATGGTCTTATTCTTTGAATAGAGGTCCCTCAACTGTTAGATCATTTACAAGCCCTTTAACAATAATATCATTATATTGCATCTGCACAGAAGCCAGTGAAGATGAAACAAACTTTGCTTATATAGACTTAGTGTGAACAGATGATTCTATCTTTAGCATTTTTGATTCATACAAACATTCCGTGACAATGTACAACCTCCATTAAAGAAAAACAAAACCAATTACTTTAGCACTTTGCTTAGAGAGTTCCTTTAGCACTCTCTTCACAGAGTATGAAAGAGGATTTCAAATCACAAGCAGAGTTTTCAGATACAGAAACAAACCAACACTAAACCCTGATATATTGTAATTTCAAAACCATAACTGACCTTCTCATTCTTCTTTTCTGCATCCAAAGGTTGCTTTGTATTTTCTCTACGAACCGTCTGTATTACTTCATCTTCAGATACATCAAGGATAGGCTGTCCATTAGGCTGTACAAATAATAAATTTGAATAATAAAAATGAGGTAGAAGCAGAAGAAACAAAGTGGAAATTATGTGATTACTGAAATGCTGTTCATTGACTGGAAAATACAAGTTTGCAAACACAATAAACTGGACAGACACTCAAAATATTCCCTACAGTTCTACATTAACCAAACGTGTGAATGACAAAAAGAACACAGAAGTCCACTCATCTCTTAGCAAGCCTATTGAACACTGGATATATTAAAACACAAATTTCTGAAAACTGCCAGCTGTATATGCCATAAGCTACCTAATTAAAAGAACACACTTAACACTGCAGCAGTTTGGCAATAGGCTTATTTTAAAAAATTCTAGCTCAAAAAGTGTCTCTGGTTTATTCTCCAAGTACTTGTGAACTAAGCAAGCTGTTAGTTATTTGCACAAGTTAATTTCATAGCAGAACAGACAGTAGCAACTGAACATGAAGTATGAATAAAAGACATACTGCTCTTTTCTTCAGATGGATGGATTAACACTTAACTCATTACATTTGTCTACTACTCTCCCCTCACATAATAACAATGGGACAAAAATCACCAGGTTTCTTTGATAAAGTTAAAACACCAGACAATCATTAGTCATCTTCACCTTTGAATAAAGGCATATGTTTTTGCCTATATAAATACTTATACAAAATCATAATTATAGATTTTGTTTAGTCACATGCAATTGTCATGTGTTTTTATTATTGTGCTCAACCCCTGAACAGATAAAGATATGCTAAGTACTATACTACTGCAAGTATACCTATACAGTATATAATACTATTAAGTATTATATATACACACTATAACTACTGTTGTACTACTGTTAGACATGAATCTCACCAAGTCAAAAGCAATTGCCAAAGGGAGTAATTGATATTGCGTGCAAGCAAATTTCTGGTTATTCCACATTCATAATGAATCAGATATATAATTTTCAATCTTTAATTTAAGAACTTAGGCCTAAGGAACTAGTCTACTTTGTAACTGCTTTAATGTCTGGAGCCAATGCATTCTCTATGCAAAGATGATTTTTTTCGTATTTAAATAAAATACAAACTAATGTGTTAGTTTCTTAATGAACTTAATGAACACTTAATGAACAAAACACCTGAAACTATCTTAATTTCATAGCACATCAATTTGATTGCTTTAAAATAAAGCAAGGGTCATATTACAATGACCTTTGTTAAAGGAATAGCTTAGTAACAGCTACTCCTTTTAAAGATCAGATCTGAATCTCAGTTTGACTGGTACAGGGTATTAAGTCTTGTCATGGAATATTATACTTACAAAGCACCCTTGACATGGCTTTACCAATGCAAAACATAGTCCTGCTTAGCGTAGTTATTTAGCATGTCAACTTCTTATTTTGTAACTATTAATAGAAATTGAAGGAGCAGATCACCCAACCCCTTCTCCTGCAAAGGACATACGGCTTTAAACAAGCTATTTTACATCTAAGATACACGTCACCTCTCTGGCTATTCTGAGAATGGAGAGTACGTTACAGACTTGCATCTCAAAGCTCTGCGTAAAGTTTCTTTCACCAAACCTCTCTATAGTAGATTCTACAAGGAGGCTAAATATCTGATGAACAGTCTTGTTCCCATAAACATTTCCTGAATCTCTCTACATGCTACAGATTCAACATGAATCTTGTGCGAAGTGTTTGTAATGAATTTTCTTGGTGTTGCATACATAAAGTTTAGCTATTGTGAAATGATCCTGAATCACTGTACAAACTAGAAATATCTTAAGTTCGAACGATACTTTCTTCACTGCCCTCAAAACCATCTATTTCTCAGAAGTCTTGTTCTAGACTAACTCGCGTCCATTAAGAACCCTCAGGAAAGATTCATCCACATGACTGCTTAAAATCACTCTCTAATCATCTGATCATGCTGACAATGACCATTAAAAACAAATTTAAAAGAAAGCACTTTCATACATTTTTCCCTTCATACCCATAATATTTATCTTTTCAGTAGAAGGTTTCCACATTTGATTTCGCCCACAGATGAATCATAGAATTTTGAGCAAAATTTGTGTTCATTTTCCCATAAACCAGAGACAGCAGCAGACATGAGAAAGGGGATGGGAGGGGAAAGCTGACCTACAATCTTTTAAACTACAAGCATAAAAGGTTGAAGTTTAAAATGTCACAGCAAAACACTAACATTCCACCAACATTATCAACTCATTCACATTCCACAATGTTGTAATTATATTCCATCTTTTCTACCACTCCTTAAAGCTATAGTGAAAATGGGAAACTTAATACTAATATTCGTTTCTGAACATTTTCAAGCTGCCTGCTGATTTTGAGGCTTTATTTCATAATTTTTAGGGCATTAAGATATAATGCTGGTCCTTCAGTTCTACAGTATTCTCTAAGAAATAGCACTCAAATTGCTATGATCTGCCTCTTGAAAAGCTACAGTAGTCAAAGCCCTTCATTACACATTACAAAGATGGGCATACTTGGAATCCATTGGGCCAATGAAAGATTATGTCCAGATTATGTCCATCACTATTTTCTCAATTTTATTTTATTTTATTTTGCATAAGAAGTTAGGCAAATTTCACTTTGAGCACTGGACAAACCCACAGTTCTATTTCCCTAGCAATTTGATGCTTAACATACACAGTTACCTTCGAAAAAGTCTTTGTACAGTGTGTTTGTAAGTCTAACAAGAATACAAAGAAAACTGCGGTCTGAAAAAAAAATACATACAAGCAAGTTAAGTGGTAAGGCTTTCCAGAAGAAAGACAATGTGTTTAGTAAAACTAAGTTTCAATGCCTTTATTTCTAAGGTATACTTGAAATGATATAAATTGCACTGTTATGTATTTTTGGCATCTACAAATAGGTGGTATGCATGACTTTCTAAAAGGTGGAGCAGAGTATAGAAAAATGGTTATTCTTAAGTTTATACAGTGCTTTGCAGATTGTCTGGAAGCTCTGGTAAGAATAAATGCTCAATAAAGGTGGTGAACTAAAAAGCAGTAGAGGGAGGCACAAGAATTTTTCACTGGCAAAAGGAATCAAAGGAGAAAAAAAAAAGAAAAAAAAAATCAAAGCTGTTACTTGGGAGTGGAAAAAAAGTCTTAACAGGTATCAAAGGACTCTGAGATAGGAAAAGTGACAGCTTTTCCTCTGCTAGGGAAGAGAGAAAGTAGTTTACTACACATGTACCTAAACAGGCAGGGAGACCAGAAGTAAGGATCCCATGATACTGCCTTGCTCCAAGCAGTTGGAGAACCCAGAGCTGGCTCTGTAAACTACTGTGTTTGTGAACACTGAGCTATTTCAGACTCATAGTACCTCAGTCTGCCTAGAGGGAGTAAAAAACAGAGCCCGATAGTTGTCAGCACATCTAGTCAACCTACTGATACTCAGGCAAACTTCTTTTAACAAAAATCTTAGGTAGGTTGCACACTGAATAAAGCCAACTGCAAGAAATAAATCCACAGGCTTCCTCAGAAAGGGACCAGTCAATAATACTTCTCATCCTCACTGATCAGGGATACATCACCTGTCATATGATGAGCTCAGTAATTCTGTATTAAAATAATCATATGACTTTTAAGTAGACATCTGTAGTGCACTCTTTAATCCCTATAGACTAGTTGTTTTAAGCTTTCCAAAATGCCAACAACCAAAATACAGACCCTGGGATAACAATCCCTGCAGTAAGTGTACTGGTAACAGGCTTACTCTCTTTTTCCTCCACTTACCTATCTATTCACATCAGAGAATGACAAAAAATAAAACAGCTGAAAATCACTACATAACCCACAAGAAGAGTTTTTCATGCCTTGTAAGTTTTCAACACCATTTTGAGTGTTTTGTCAGGTGAAATAAAATCAGAAAGCATTTCAGGGGAGCATGCTGATGGAGATTCCAGTGAAATAACCTACATTACAAGCAGAATGCAGGCCCCCTTAACTTTACCACGGATATACGCTTACTTGCTCTGTAGCTAATGACTAAGTTTATTTATGTTCCTTTCAGAAAACCTTTTAAAAAATTCTGCATGGACATAATGAATACATAACAATATGAAAATGACTTAAAACCCCCTCAAAAGAGTGAATGACAGGCTGACAGCTGAAAACTGCTTTACTCAGTGTTTCTGAAAATACTTGGTCTTACATGGCCTTAACTTTCGTAGTTCTGTGCTTAATTAAACAGTATAATTATTTAAAAATCCTCAAATACAATGCCAGTTAGATAAATATGTTTACACACAATTAATACAAGTTTCCCTTATTAAGTCATGTACTTTATATCATGGTCAAAGAGTAACATCCATCCCTTCATTTTCTATGATGCTTTCCGATCTCTTCTTCATAGCTTCTCCTATCTTTTGTTGAGTCAGTATTTAACGTCCTCAGTGATGACTTGCAAGAGTTTATGCTCTGTTTCTACACTACAGTTTTATTTACTCATTTATTTTATTTCGGGGATTATACATTCCCTAGCACAAAGACCAACAAATCTGTTAGATTTTGGAGGACCTGCCTCTCAAGATGGCAAAAAGAAACTGCCTCTTCATATGTCTCCTCTAAAATGGAGGCCTGGGAACACTTGAAAAATCGTGAATCAGGACACTTCCTCTTCTCGGTGCTCAACTTTCTGCAAGTTGCAAGAAACTGAATCAACTTCAGCAGCTCACTGGTCACCAAGAACAGTTTAATGGTGTGGGCAAGACTTTTTTTTTTTTTTAAATAAGGATATTCTAGCCCCAATTTCTCATTAAAAGAATTACCACACAAAAATACAAACTTATCTTGAATCTCAGATGCAAGCAAGCAAGAAATCAAACAAAGGAACAATTTTCTTTCACTTTCTCTCCTTTTTCAGCTTGTCAAAGAAACAATATAGATTTTATATTGTAAGATACGCACATTTAAAACAGTTACAGTTATAACAGGTCAGCGGACATCTGCTGCACTTTCATTCCTATAATCCATTGGACATAAATAGGATTACAAACATACTAACAAAAGAAAAGCTACAGAAACAATCCCTTCAGCACCCAAACTTGGGTAAGTGGCAGCTAAAGGGCCAAGTCAATAATTTCTGTATTCTAGTAGTTTCCTCATGAAGTACAAACAATTTAGCAAGCACAGAAGGTTTCCACAACATCTACTAAGATTAAAAGAAAAGACAGGAATGATCTTAGGGGATTCTAAGACACAGATTTCCTCATTAGAGGAGATGATCCCTAATACAACTACTAAATCAGACCAATTCCTCCTCAAGCACACTTCTCAGGAGATCAACATCATAAGCTCGGCTCAAAAGTGGCAGGGGAAAAAAAAAAAAAAAAGGAAGTCCTTCCTCAAGTTTGCATCATTACAACATTTACGGGTCTCGCGATGCTGCTTCCACGCGCCTCCCCCTGTCCGGCCTGCGACTCTGGGCTTGAAAACCTCAACCAGGCTGAGGCCTCCAATGCCAGTTCCCACCGGGGTAAGGTTTGGTCTAATAATAAGTAAGGCTTTCAAGCATAGTGCCACTGAAACGCCTCTTAAAATAAATACATAAAAAATAAGTTGTTGGTTTTTTTTTTTAAAAAAAGGTGCCCTCACCCGCGCCGCCTTCTCCACCAGCTTCTT
>NW_010578185.1:14428-45017 GCF_000705375.1 Tinamus guttatus | reverse complement strand
CGCCCGAGGGCTGCCCCTGCGCCCGGGCCGGGCCTGGGCCGGGGCGGCGGGCGGGCCGCGCCTGCTTGAGCTCCCCGTGCTCCCCACACATATCGTGGGGGCGTTTGCTAGTTAAGAGCCGCTAAGCACCTCTATTTTAGTTCCTTCTGGCCCCAAAACGGCTGCTCAGAGAGGCCCGTTGCGGGTTTGGGTGCCTGCGGGTGCCGTTACCGAACCAGAGCGGCCCAAAGAGACCCGGCGGTGCCTCCAGCCCAGCCAGGATGGGCTGCGCGTTCCCGAAACGGGGAAATTCGGCTCTCCATCCCACGGCAGGGCCGGGGCCCTTGGGATTTGTGCCATGCCGGGTGGCTGGCCCGGAGCCTCAGGTATCCCACGGGAATAGACACGTGGGAAGGGGAGCCCCAGCAGCTTCAGAGGCCTCGATCGTCTGCTGCAAACACAACATCGAAAAAAAAAGTCAAAACTTGCAGGCCATGCTTTTTTTTCCCTAAATACACAAGTCAAGATAACATACTAACACAGTTGCTTGCTAAGAAGCATATTTTCAAAATGTCTTGATTTCCACAAACATCAGATTAAATGATCAGATTTATGTAAGGTACAACTGTATGCAAAAAAAAAAAAAAAAAAAGACCCCAGGTGCATTCCTAGGTTTACAAAGACCTGGTCTCAAAATATCCAAAGTTCCTGCAAAATCATCGGAAGAAAGAGCTGGTTTTGTCCGGGAACTTTACAATAACCTGACAATAACCTGATTCTTCTGCAATAGAAGATCGCTGGAAAGCAATGAATCTCCCATTGTTTTTTTTTTTGGGGGGGGGGCATGTTACCTTACATGCAAAACATACAAAACATTTTCATTTACTGTGGTCTGCTAGCAAAAATATTTATTTTTGCTGCATCCAATACTTGAAATTTCAAATGTAATAAAAACAGATTCTTTTATAAGCAGCGCAATTACAGATTACACTTCACATTATTTTGTAAAGTCAGTAGCTCTTTTATACATGAGTATTTATATGTTTTAAAAGTTTTTGAGGGTTCAGGAATCATTTTCTGCTTTGGTTACATTGTACACATTAATTGGAGGATATTTACTACTGTTGCATTAGTTGTTGTACTATTCAGCTGCCCTAACATGCCAAATAAATTCTTATTGTTTCCTTGGTTAAGATGTTACACTGTATAAATAGGGTTGGCACAACAAGAATCATGTAGTTTTAGTTCAAAATACACTGAAGAAAATATGCTTATGAAATCTGAAAGCACTGCTCAGCTGTAGTGGATGAGTTTAAAATAAAAGCTATAGAACGATAGCTATTGTTAATGTTAAAGTTAGGTAGGGAAACCAGTGCTCTAAGAACCTGTTGAAAGCTCCATTCCAAAATAAAAGTGATCAGATTTAAGAACTGCTGACGTTGGTTAAATGCAGCTCTGTGGCACCACCGAGTGGTTTCATCTTGAATAGCACTTTAATGATAGTAAACAGATTTAGTAATAAAGATCATGGGATCATAGAATGCTTACGGTTGGAAGGGGCCTCCAGACGTCATCTAGTCTAACCCCCTAGAGTTATCTAGTCTGAGATAATTGATGCACACTTGAAAATGGCCTGTTTCAGTGTTCTTAGACTGGTGAAACAGATTAATCTGGAATTAATAATTTTCTTTTTTATTCTGAACTAGTATGATACAAAAATAAATAGATGCACCGTTTATAACTGTTCGAAATGTTTCAAAGAAAGGTTGTGTTTCGGTGTCTTGTTAAAAATGTCAGGAACACACATGGTAACTATACCCATCAAATGAAGCAAATATTCTATTTCACTCACAATTTTATATTCATGTAAGCTTATTACTAATAATATTAATTCAGATCTCCCACTCATGATTTATCTTGAGGTAGGTAACAACAATAATAAATGTCGTATTCAACAACCACTATCCTTGGCAATGTGAGGATGGCCACCAAAGGAAAGGGTGATCCGCATACAGCATTCTCCCTGGAAAACTATCCTTCTTTTAGGTGAGGAAGTAAGTGGAGATCTGCATTTGGAGCGGGGCTCTAAATTAGCTGCCAAAGGAAAGGTGAGTTGGAGAGATGGATTCTCTATAAGGACACATTTGTAGGGACATGGCTAGGGTATTATGGGCTAAGTCTCATCCAGTGGATACGGTTTGAGCGGATAGGCTTAGGGTTAGAGTTGGTAGAGAGACAAAGCTTTTTCTTCTGAGCCCAGTCATAACTGGCTTCTTGTGCTAAATCTCAGCCAATGTTTTAGGCTTGCGTAAGGGTTAGAAGTGGGCAGCTTCATTTGGAATGGAGAGATGTAGGGGTTCTCAAAGGGAAAAGGGGCAAACAGAATTATCCGCTAAGGGCTTATTATTCTGGGCCATGGCTGGGCTTTCTTGGGCTAAGACTCTGCCAACACACAGTTTTATGATTACAATTAGGTTTAGGGTAAGCAGATAATCAAAGCTCAGAGCTCCTTTTGGAGACAGGATCAAAAGTTCTGCTGAAGAATTGCGGGTTGCAGATAAAATTGTCCGCAGGGAACATGTTCATCTGGGCAAGTCTTGGTGGTCTTACACATTGTGAAGGTTAAGGTTAAGGGTTGAGAGACAAGGAAAGTGGGGAGCTGTATTTTGGGTGAGGCTCAAAAGGGGCTGCCAAGAGAAGGTGTGGGATGCTAAAAGAATTCTCCCCTGAGAACATGCTCATCTGGACTACAGCAAGGGAACCTGGGCTAAAGCCCTCCTTCCCTCAGAAAGAGTAGTGAAAGATTTCACCAAATACTGAAGCCATTTTTTTTTCCTAATGCAGTGCTTCAGGAAGTATTTCTAAAGATAAATCACCCACGTCCAGCTTTGACCTTGGAAGTTCACCATATTTATTTTCCTTATTGACACGTTCGTTTTTTTTTTGACTTGACACAGAATCCTAAATCAAAAATTCAATATTAAGAAGTAATGTGTTCTTCAAAGTCTTTATTCATTTTACATTATTTTTTCTTTATAATTCACATCATATATAACTATATCGTGTAAATATAGAAATGTTCTGACAAAAAATATAAACTTAATTTCCTTCTCAAAAGGTAAGTCGGCTCTTGTTAGATCTTTAACATGAATAGTATTTAGTCATCAAAACAAAAATTGTCGTTATGATTGATAGACCCCAAGAGTATCTTGAGAGGTGAAAACCACTTTGGCAGACCCTTCACATTCAGAATTCTGTCAGCCCTAAGGACTTAGAAAAATAAATATGCAAAGACTCACTACACAGCTGGAAAAACACCCTTTGAATTAACAGATGACAAACACAGAATTATAGACCTATTAACTAATATCTCTGGTTATACAAAATTGTTTTCTGTATTTTTTTTCAAGTGTACATTAAATATCTCCTGTAATAGGTCTTCTACCATTTATCTTTGGGAGTTTTCGCAGCTACATTCTATATTCAAGGCAGTTTTCCTAATTTAGCATTTTAGTCATGAAGTGGTTGCTGTTCACACAAGTGGATCCAAGTTAGCTCAAAACTATGGTTCATTTGATAAGAATATAATTATTGAATCACAATGTGCAGGGTCTTTTGTACTTAGCCTTTTGCATTGCAGAGGACATTGCTGTCAGTACCTGAGTTAGTAACAAGCATCAGGGACATCAGTGTAGACATGCTCAAGCTCTTTTGGTTGTTCCTCTGTGTCCTGCCCTAAATAATTATGCTATGATCTTGGGCTAATTTCTGCAATTTTCATCTAGAAATTGGAAGACTCCATTTCAAGGAAACAGAAATTACTGAGGGGAATGTCTCTATTTTGGTGAGCTTTTGATGACCTACACCTTGGGCTCTCACTGGGAGCCTAGTTCTGTTCTCCTGATGGCTCATGTGGCATCAAGAGATGGCTGTGGCAGCTACGACAGGGAAGACCTGTTCTACTTCTTAGTTCATTTTCTAGTAGATGAAAAGCCTTGTAGTCCCATGAGAGAAAAAAAAAACAGTTTATCTTGAAACTATGAGTAATAAATACAACATATGTGAACTAAATCTGCACTGTCGATGCTAAATCTGTCATTTCCTAATGTTTGAGTACTTGATTTGGCATTCTTAGATTTGAATCTTTATCTTAATTCAAGAATTTACCTACTAACTAGATTTTTCAGAAAATAAGTAGGAAAAAATTCTACACAATTTTAAAATCTGTTTCAGATGGAAACCATTCCTCTGCAGAAGCCTTACACAAACCCTGGGCCTCGTTTAAACTCATTGAAACCAGGCTCCCTGGAAGATCACACCAAAGGTTATGTCTATACTGCTAAATAAGGGAGCCCCAGGAATCGTTTGGCACACACCGACCCTTGCCCATGCTGCTGAGGGCTCTCCTATATGTGATGGGCCATGTCCATACGCAGTAGGATTCTGGGTTTCTTGGACACCATGGGATGAGGAGGGGGGATGAAGTGATGGGGAACCCATGGCTCTCTGTCATAACCGCTATTTTTGAGGGGGATTTGGGATTTCAGATCACTTGGAACAACACGAAGGCTGTGTTGCAGCTTACCACAGTGAGTTTTTTCCAGAATGAAATTGAAGGATGTATGGTGTGTTTTGCTATGTGTTCTAAGTACCCGTGAAGATGTTTGAGGGTGCAAAGGCTATGCAAATAATCTTGGAGGACTGCATTGGTCAGAGGGAGCCAAACCTTGCCCTTATTATCCTTTTGGCAACAGTGCTTGCTCTAAACTATCCTGAGCACTCTGCACTCTGCCTGGGTTTTGTTTGGGAAGTTAGCTTGAGTGGTCCAAAACAAACCCGGGATGCAAGCTAAAGGTTAAGGACTGGGAACATTCACATTTGCTCTCTGTCCTCTTTTCTCTACCTGTGTAGGCCTACCTAAAATTCCCAACATGAGCCCAGAAAGGAGTGTTCACTTCTGAAAATTTCCTCCTAGACATGAGCCAAGCTCACCCTAAAAGTCTAAAGTAGAGCTTGAAAGAGAGCCCCTGTGTTCTTATGAAGTCTGTGCATTAACTGCAAGACCTAAAGTTTCAAGTTGTTGTGGCAATCTCTGTCCTTCCCTGCCCCTGCCCCACAAGAAAAATATTAACCTTATAGACACCTTGAATTTATTTCTCTCCCTGCAGCCTGCAACCATTGCCTTTTGTCTTTTTGCTCTATACTTCTGAGAAGAGTCGGTCACTGTTTCCTCTTCTTTCCTTTCCTTATCTTTAGTTAGCTAAAGAGGGCAGTTAAATCCCCTTTAGGTTTCTCTTCTCCAGGCTAACCAACATCAACTCCCTTCAGATTCTCCTTGTGCATCATATGCTCCAGCCTTCTAAGTACTAAGTTTTGCTGAGAAAATAGTAGTTACAGACCCTAAAAATTAGTATTATAAATAAAAAGAAAGATGAGAAGAAAGTGGATACTTTGGTTTGAGAGTTAAATCAAAACAGTGGGACACAAGAAAATAAAACATTCAGAAGTGGTAGAAACACAGTGTTGGCCAACGTGAAACCCTATTTTTTTGCTTCATTTTCAGTTATCTCTTTTGCTTATTTTTTCTTATGCTAACATGGGATGCTTTTGTAAATGATCTTTACGTTTTAAAGCTTTGGCATTTCTGAAAAAAATATATTATTGCAAAGAAGCTGAAATATTTCAACATCTATTAATTTTCTGCCAATCTTCTATCTTCTAGTTAGTGAGCAGTTTGACTTAAATTCATAAATACTTTCAATCCTCCTTTAGCTCCATTCTACCAAATTCACCATTAATTGATTCTTCAGTTTGTCCGACTTTCAGAAGCATTTTATAGCTTCGCTATGGTGAAGCAGCATAAGCACTTAATCCCCAAAAAAGAAAACCTAAAAAGTCACAGATGTGTAATTCCACAGGTTTTTCAAGGTATACCCAACAGCATCAATTAACTGGCAAGACACAAATGCTGCACACCGCACAGCAGGTTTTTGAACAACACTGTAGCTTTTAACCTGCAGTAGTGCAGTCTTAATGCTGACAGTATAACTTAGTGGCCTATGGTCTCTTGAAGCAAATTGTGGATGTCTTCTTGTCTCTTTTTTTTTTTCTTCTTTTTTAAGTGCCTTTGAAATTAAGCCAAATATTCAGTCTCTTACTCTAAAGGCTAGTTTTTATGATACCTACTTTTATTACATATCATTTATAGAGGCTCTTCAACAATTGCTGCTCCATTTTCATCATGTCTAAAATAGATATTCTATTTCCTGCATTACAATGGCATGCTCAAATTCTCTCATCATGTGTGGGAAACTCTTTAGGGAATTCTAGTGAATAGTAATAAGGAAATGCTCTCAGAATGTCAGCAGTACATGTGCATGAAGAAAGAAATAATTAAAAAAAGTCACAAAATAATGAACCCCTATTAAAAACCAAGGTGATAGTATTTTGCAGAAGTCAAAGCACCTCTAACGGTTACACAGAATTTATAATGACAATGTCTGGATGATAAAGTGTTTTTATTCAAGGCAACCATTTTTTCCTCCGACATTATTTCAGCTAAATCCATCTGAAATACTGCATTTCTTGCAGTAGCACTAACACAGTAATGAAGGAAGGAGATTTTTAAAAGGCCTGTAGCTGGCTGATTGATTCAGCAGGGCACAAATGACATACTATGTGCTTCACAAGGGATCCTAGGGTTTTTCCCTATTTGTTGGCCCTTTTTCATATACTGTCTTTTCTGCAACAGCATTTATCCCCTGACCTACCTCCATTCTATCTCTTCCTATTCTCCTGGATTCTTCCACACTTTTCTTTTCAGTGCTATCCCTCCAGTACTGCCTTTTCCTAATCCCATATTCCTATAACCTGTCCCCCTCCCTTTTTTTTTCGTTAAATATATCCCAGTACAATATACAGTATAACTAAAAAGGAAACAGAGACTGAAATATATAGTTAAAAATGTTCACTAGCCTTTACTCCAGTTATTCTATGTGTATGTTAGAATAGACGCATTTGGCTGGGAGAAGCATTAAAAAGGTTCCAACTGCTACATGTTTTAGAGAAGAACAACATCCTGAGATAAAGAAAGACAATTTTACTTTGTGTACTCTGCTTTTGGCTTGGAAATATCTTATCTTTCTAGGCTAAGAAGCACCTGGCACATTTCCAGCATGTTGCAATTGTATAAGTTGTTCACTATCCACGCCTGAAATAATTATAGCAGAATTCAAAAGCTTTTAGAACTGGCCTCTCCTAAAAGAGCTGGGAACTACAGTAGTTAATTCTGCAGAAAGAGAAGATGTTACAGTGCTGGAAAAGGAAAGATTAGGGGAATGAAGGCTAGTCAGACTTAAAGTACCAGAAAATTATCTGTGATGACTTAAAAACCTTTCATCCAATCCTCTGTGCTTCCTTTACTGCAATCATGATGACTGCTTGCAGCCTGTTAGGGTATGAGGGAAAAGTGAGAACTGCATGAATAATAATAAAAAGCTGTAAAATTGGCTTATTTGCTTGTATTATTTGGAATTCTAATCAGTTACAGGGCATTTTAACAAGAAACCACTGACTGGGAACATTGGATGTGGTTGTTAGGAAGTTGCAGTAAAGCACTGAGGCACTTAAGGATATGGTTTAACAGCATTGTGTTGAAGGACTTACAGTTGGACTCAATGACCTTGAAGGTCTTTTCCAACCGTAATGATCCTATGATTCTATGATTAGCAAATAGGATTTCTAAATTCACACCTGTTTGATGGATTTTATTTTAATAACGTCATCAACATTATCCAGTGCTGATGGTGATGTGGATGACACATATATCACTTAGAAAACACTTCACATGGTGTCAAGTAGAAGAAACCAGATGAGCAGAGTCTGAAGAAAGATGGTGAGACCAAAGCTTTGGACTTTGTGTAAGTCCAAAATAAGTGTGATTCACAGAAACACAGAATTACAGGATGGTTGAGGTTGGACTGAACCTCTGGAGATCATCTAGTCTAATCCCTCCTCTCAAGCAATGTCACTTAGAGCGTTTTGCACAGGACTGTGCCCAGTTGGATTTTGAGTATCTACAAGCATGGAGACTCCACAACCTCTCTGGCACCATGGTTCAACTCCCAATCTCTCTGATACTCTTCCATCAGGTACACATGGACCAGATGCCTCCTGAACTTCCTCTCCTCCAAGCTGAACAGTCCCAGCTCTCTCAGCCTCTCCTCATAAGAGAGATGCTGCAGTCCCTTCCCTGCACTTGCTCCAGTAAATCCATGCCTTGTCCTGGGGATCCAGGGACTCTGCCCAGCACTCCAGATGTGTCTCACCAGATCACCTCCCCTGACCTGCTGGCACCACTTTGCCTAATACGTCTCAGACTACTGTTGGCCTTCTTTGCTGTAGTGGCATATTGCTGGCTGACATTCAGCTCATCCCCCAGCATCCCTAGGTCCTTCTCTGCAAAGCTGCTCTCCATCTGGTTGGACCTCAGCCTGTTCTGGTGCATGGGGTTTTCCTCCCCAAGGGCAGGACTTGGCGCTTCCCTTTGTTGAACTTCACAGGGTTCCTCTTCGCCCATTCCTCAAGCCTGCTGAGCTGTGCACTAGTCCTCTCAGGCAGAAGCTACCAAAAAGAATGGGGAGGCTTCTGCCTGCCTTTGGCTTTCTGAGGAGCATGCAGATAATGCTTTTGCTTTTACTCAGTATTAGCAACGTGACTATTTTGGAAACATGCATTTTCTTTTCTTTAGCTTGTCTGTAAACGTACACATTCCCATTAGGCATACACCTCTGGAACTGCATTCAGCAGATGTTAGTGAAAGCTCCATGCAGATGCAGAAATGCCAAAGGAACAAAAACTGGGTTGGGTTTTAACTGCTTAAATGTTCCTTGCATAGCCCAACTGTCTGCTTATTATTACTATTGTACAGTGAGTCCCATCATAGTCTAGGAACTGACTGAGAAATATAATGTACTAACAGAACAAAAAGATACTCTTGTCCCTGAGACCTTACATTCTTCATGATAAATCTTGTAATAGGAGGATACATCCTACCCCTTCTGCTTGGTTTGAAAATATTTATTAAACCTCTAGTCAATGATCCCAGACACAATATGCAGAAACTGAGATTCTTTGCAGCCAGTCCTCTCACACAGTTATTCAGTGTTCTCTTTCAGAAATGTATGCCATATGCTGTGTCCCTTTCGTGCCTCTCTCCCAGCTTTGGCACTTTGGCAGCTTTAGAAATTTGGACTTATGATAACAAGTGGGAGAAGTTTAAAACCAAAAGAACTACCTAGAAACCAGGCAATTGAAAGGAGAGGCTTAAAGGCTTTCCAAAACCATGAAATCATGTCAAGAAGTGTCACAAATGATCCCACTAAGCTCAATATGGGGCTTTATATTGGCATGTGCCTACGAATTGAAGGTCAAGCACCCAGAAACTGGGCTGCAGAGAAGCAGAAGCCATTTCCAAGAGTATCTCAAAAGATTTTTTTAGCTCTGTTTTAAAGGTGCCAGCTAAGACGGGGAGGGATAAATTTTGTGCATGGGCAATAAAAATACATTACCCTACATTTTAAGTATATTTGCATAATTTGGATTATGAATTTCTGACAGTCACAACCATTTTGTGATCCTAAAATAAAAATGAAGAATATTTTGAATATGTCTTTTTTTTTCTTCCTGATTTTTTTTCTGCCGGACACTAATTAGCTGCAGCACGTAAGACACAGCAGCAATTGCACAGCATTGCTTTTTCTGGGCACGAGGCAGCAATACCACAGAACTCTCTTTGCACTCACATGAACCCAAGACAGGAACAGGCAGGGATGGACTGAAAAAGATGAAAGAAAAAAGCTTTGCATTTAAAGGAGGTTGAAAAAACCCTATTTTTGACCACTCAGGAAAGATTTGGTGCCTGGGAACCTCTGCCACCAGAGAGCAATAGAAGCCTTTAAGCACACACATCACCCACTTAGTTTAAAAGACTTCGTTGTCTACCAGTGAATAACATGGGTTGTTCTTTCATTCTTGTTCTAAACCCAGTTTCAAAAAACTAAAGATCAGTTGTAAGGCGCTCTTAAAATTATACCCCAGATAAACATGAAATATTTTAAATACTTGTGGGTTTTTTTGTTTGTTTTTTAGCTTGTGAGTAAAAATGCATGGTTTTACAGGATGTTACAATTTTTCTGTGCAATTTTTCAGGTCAGGGAGCTGGTATATATTCTAAATCCAGTCAGCAATAGTGCTATACACCTGACTAAAAGTTTCTTCTAGTCTTGTTCTTATGGAAATTGGCATTTCCACATTTGTTTTCTCTAGGCAGGCAGAAAACTTCCTTTTGTCTTTGTTAGCACTCTGCTTCTCCTCAATTTCATGAAAATATAGTAGCTTGTGTTTTGCAGAGCTCACAAAATAATTCTTATTTTATCCATGATTTTGAAAATCCAAATACTAAAGGTTACAAACTGTCCCTCAGCAAAGTGCCTCTGAGACCAATGCAGTGTTCTGCAAAGTTATAAGCAAATTGGTGGGGAATTCCTCAAGATTTGATCTCTCAACAAAATTAGTGTTGGCCCAGAGATGCAGTGGAATCTTAACATGACTCTGTGTAAGAAATACAGCAATCCCTTTCAGTCACTGGTTTTTGCTTGCTGCCAGATGCCCACAGATCTACTGAGGTATCTTGGCCTCTCCAGCCTGTGGCTCCCCATACACTGACGGACACGCTGAACATATGCTTATGCTTTTCAGCTCTCTTCATACCAGAAGGAAAATGAAAATCTTTGAGGTTCATTTTTATAGCTGCATGAAAGAGGCACACAACTGTAAAATGTACTATGGTGTTGGGTCAACGTGTTTCCCCTCTAGTCTGAGAGAAATGCATGCGCACACATACACATACATACACGTACCTACACAGGCTTTATGAGGGAAGTGCTGAAAACAAGTCAAAACATACTGCCTTAGTGAATTGGTACATTTACTGGAATGAAATATTTCAGCCATCTCTATTCACAACCTATTTTGGGTGGCAGATGAGAGAGTTTCCTCTAGGAAATGCATAGGAGAGCAGATCCATGCTGCTCAAGATGGAGTCTGTGTGGAAAAGACAGCTAATGTCATGTTATCTGGGAATGCCCAACCTGCAGACTATGGAACATACATGGTCCCCCACGACACACATCACCTATTGCCCAAGGAGTCTTGGTGGCTGAGAATACTCAATCTGACAGATTTCTGCCAGTAGTAGTCTCAGATCCAACGAAATCCCATCTCCCTGACCAGCTATGTTCTTCAGCTCATTTTCCACACTCACCCATCTAGTTTCTTCTCTTCTATCTCCTCATCTAGTCTTTCTTCCTTAGCCTCCCCTATCATGATAACATCTGTTCCTGCACTTTAGATACTTCATTCAGTCTCAGCTCAGTTTTGGCATCTTTTTCTAGGCATTTGCCACCATTTCTACCATATTTGATCAGTTGGTAAATCCATGTGCCTTTCACACCTCTTTCCTGTAGACCTATTTGTTTCATCCTCAGACTTCTCAAGATCTTTGTATAAATTCCCTTTCAAACTAGAATCTAAATTACCCACCTCAGCCTTTTCTTGCCTCTCAGATATTCCCATCCCACTATCAACTATCCTAGATCTCAATGCTCTGGCAGCCAGCCCAGCTTTCCTTTCCCATACCGTAGTCTCCATACCATATCACCCACACTCACCACAGAATTCTTGTCCCAAGAAACTTCTTTTTCTCTACCCATACCACCAAGATCTGGTGTTGTGACTACTGGAAGTATGTCCTTGCTGTCAGATCACATTCCTAGACCCTATCCAGCAACAACAACAGCACAGAGCCAGAAATGCAGGGAAAGTCCTGTGTAGCCTGAGGCTGCAGCCGACCCCACTGGATGGAATCTTGGAGAGTTCAGTTCCAGAACGGAGAGTCTCTGCTGAGAACATCTGGTACGCACAGAATCCCAGTTTTATAACGTGGCCAAATTTTGGTAAAATTTCATGAGGATAGGAAGAAGTTCATCTTTAATACAAAGGCCACCCAGCTTGCAAACAGGAAGTCCCATACCAAAGGATGAGTGCATTAAAACTATTCAAATAAAAGAGTGCCAGGATTTTTTATATGGTCAAAACAATGTGTGTTTTTTTTTTCTTAGCTGTGTTTTCAGAAACAGCTGAAAGTTTTTGACTTACATTTTCAAGAAGATTGTCCTGAGGCAAATGTCCAGCATGGAAAATTCCAGACTGAACAATTCATGTGTGGCAAAATTATGTGCAACTCATAATAGGGCTGTGGATTGGGAAGTGTTGGATAACTGGTGTAATAATGAACATTACCAGTTTGACTACAGCACACTGACAAGTTCACCAAAACATGTAGCAAATTACTACATTCTCACCAACCAGTATCAAAGGCAACATGCAATTTCTTGTAGTTCAGAGGTGATTACAGCAGTTCTCTCCATTCCTTCACATCATGGAAATAGGAATTCGAAGCTTAACTGGAATTCTTTCAAAAGCATTATGAAGCACAGCCAAATTATATACTTCTTCCAAGTTCACAAAGAAATATAAGGAGGAAGTCTATGGATATGCAACATATATGTTTTTAACATTAGCCACTTGTATTCATACAGAGTTTGATTCTCTTTTTAAAATGGATTAGTACCAAGGTAACTCCTTTAACTTAAATGCTTTACTTCTCATGTAAAATAAGGAGAGGAGAACTCAGGTCCTTTTCTGTTGAAATGTGCAGTATTATGGTATGTTGTTAACATTATTTCTGGCAAATAGCTGCATGTTGGATAGGATCGTTCTGTCAAAATAATATGATACAAACACATATTTCCAGGGGATTTATGAGCTAAAGATCAGAGCGGGGGGATACTGCACAGGGCAGTGTCCTCCAGTGGTTTGCCATGTAAAACCCTTCTCCTTGTGTTCCATTCCTCCCCTAGTAAGTAGAAAAGGTCTCTACTATGTTGCAGGAGAAGTTTCTATTTCTAAAGGCATCCAGAATCTTATTAGCTCAGTTTTTCTCTGTGTCTGAACACCGGGGAAGTCTCATCAGTGCTAGAAAAGGTGCTTCCAGCAGGTGGCAGATACTGCTTACTGGATACACTCCTCATTTTCACTCAGATCCGTAAACGAGCTCCCAGACCCAAAGCATCAATAAAAGCTAAAAGCAGGAACTAAAACGTGAATAGCAGATCTTTAAAATACATGTGTTTCAAAAAAATCAGAAGTCGCATGATTAAAGTTTGCCTTATTCCATAGTTTCTTAGTTAGATACAGAATTCTGTTTCAGCTTTTGCTAAAGCCTTTTTTGGAAAAAATATTTAAGTGAAGCAATGATATGTAGTCTAGCTGATTAAAAGCAAGGAGAAAATTTCTCATTTAGGAATGTGTTTATGGCATTCGAGTACTAACATTTCCTGATTTGCTGTTGATAATGTGAATTAATGAGTCTGAATTCTTTCAGACCAGAAGTCAACTGAGCAATTTGTTCACAGGAACAACTCATACAAGTCTGGCCAACCTATAGCAGATGTCCTATGTCCTATATAGCAGAATCCTGATGTACTTTGCAATAAGTTTGAAAGCTAGCAAAAGTCACTGGAGATAAAATAAAGGTAGGAGTTCATGTCATGGTGTAAGAAGCACAAGATAAACTAGCTAGAGGAGAGATCCATGTCCCTCCAATGTGCTTTATTCTACTGTTAAGGCAGTAGATTTGTCTATTGCTGAAGAAAAATGTTCCAGTAGGGAAAAGAGAAGAGGAAGTAGTGGGATTTGTATTTACAAACACTCACAGTCCTGTGAGCTCTCTTACAAACTGAATTATTTTCCAGGTCTGAGCTGATTATATCAAATTTGCTTTCCATACTAATTTTTTTGACATTTTCTGAATCAGAGCTCTGAAGGTACTGTGGGAGGTGTTGTGATGTCCAGGCATTCGTTCATGAGCCATTCATCTGAGAAGACTAAAACTAATTCTGGTAATCTAAATAAGCATATATATAGCATATAAAGAAATAACATGAATCTTGCAACTTTTGGGGGGAAATTTTTTTTTTCTTTGATAGCTTTTTTGGGAGGAGGGTTAGATGGCATTTTGGAAGCCGTTTCTTTTCAGGACTTCAAGTTTTTTTCATTGTTATTTCTGATCCAGTGAAACACTCTTATAGAGAATGATCTGGTCATGACCTCTCAAGAACCATTCCCAAGCAGCATCTCTTAGTGGAAAACGTTGTTACACTGCTGTTTATTATGTTTCTGTGAATATAAAGTAAAATGGCCCATGAACACCTAGAAATAAACAGGTATTGAAATTGCTCATTAGCAAGTCTGCTTGGCTGCTGCTTGGTAACTAACAGGAATGAGAATGTCCAGGAGAAAATGTGACACTTGGCAAAGTCTAGCTCTCATGGCGATGTGAAATACATCATGAAGTGTTTATTAGCACCAACATCAGCATGTAACATCAGACTGCTAGTCTTCAAAGATGAATAAGAAGAAAAGTCTTTCTAAACTCTGTGCAACTACTTGTAGTCAGATAGGGGATTTCAGTGGCACTGAATGCGCTGTGTCTTTGTACATGATATACATATAATAAAATTTCTACCAATGACTGGGAGCATATGATGACTTGTTTTATGTAAGTATCTCAGGAGCATATATCCTTATCTGCAAAATATTATCATTCATTCTTCTGAAAATGCTGTGTTGCTGAGTTATTTCTCTGACAAGGATCAGGAGTTTTTTGCTTTTTAGTGTGGTTTGTTAATATCTAATTGTCAATGTTCTCTTTTTATATATCTGGAAGGAGAGAAAGATGAAAGTGGGGAAGAAGGCAAAGCCTGAGTGACTAAACACTTCTGCTTATCTGTCTGTTTTCTGTGTTCATTGCAGTAGGCACTGGACATCTGAAATAAAAATACTTTTATGCATCAAGAGAAACAACAATCCTCTTCTGGGGATCTTGAACTTAGGAGATAATCGTTTTTCATCCTTTGAGTTGAAATATGTAAGTCAGATGTGACATAAATAGTGGTGTAGGCAACACATGTATCACTACACCACTATCCATCTAGCAAAAAACAAGGCATTTTAGAAGCAATATAGTAGGAAAACAGCAGAAACTATTGAGATTCACATCCGATTTAGCATTTCTTGCAGTTCCACACTGTAGCAGTTTAATCAACATCATTTTATGTAATTCGTTTACACTGTTAGAGATACAGAAGTAACTTGGAATGCTAAGAGGAAGACTCAGTTTTCTCAGCCAAACTATGAGGCACTCAGCTCCTCAGATACCTTCCCTTTCACTGGGAGCTCCCCTGGGAAGCAGCTACCTAAAAACTTTAAAGTTCTAGGTGTACTGTATCAGTATCTCATTTTCACACACGTATTGAGGATAGCAACATTTTCCCGCTGAGCAGAGACAGTGTGAGTACAACTGTGAGGCACTGTGGGCTACAGTACAAAAGGTTATTTAAAGAACAGTTTTCATTCAATAAAGTCTTCTTATGCACCGAAGTAGAAGAGTTAGAACTACGTGAATTAATGTGTACTGTATAATATAAATATATGCTGTATAATATAAAATTATATAATAATTGAAATAGATGCTTTAATCAGCTCTGAAAATAAACGTAGAGCATACAAACAGATACAGAACACTTGTTCTTATTGAGTTTTACTGCATGAAAGTTTTCTGTGAAGGCTCACTGAATCTCTCATTAGTGTAGCAATGCTCTTCCTTCAGCTATCCAGTCTGTCATGGTTGCCCATTTGTCATGTGCCCCTTAAGGGTGGCATGTCTTTTCTAAATTCATTCCCTAGAAACTACTCTTCACCTTTAAACTCTTCCAAGGAACATCTCTGTGGCACAGACGAGGATGATACAAATTTACAGAGACATGGAACTGCACTAGACAACCTTCTATTCAATCCAATCTATCTGTTTTTTGTGACCCATACTATTACAGATTTTTCTATTGAGGTTTAATCTTGCTTGAACCTATAAGTATTTAGTAGCTTGCAGGTACCATGTTTTGCAAGAAACTATATAAATATTTGCTCTTATTATTTAATGTTTTTCCTTTTTCCCTTTCCATTTGGTCTTCTCCCAATTTAGACTTTAAGTCTCTTACAGAAGGGTCAGTAATCTAGCTATGATTTTGCAGTGCTTGCTCCAACCAGATAGATAAGTTTCTATATCTGTGTATTACATGATTCCAGACCCTCTAAGTGTCTGGGCCTACATTTACCTCCAGTGAGCAGTTGCTTTCTCTGCACAGGAATGTACAACATGTACAGTACAGTCTTCTAGATGAACTATTTCAGGTACTTATCTAGCAAAAAGAGAGATACCTTCAGAAGGATCCTGAAACCCAAGTAGAATAGCAGCAAAAATCATCTGATGATACAACTCAGCTTATCATAGTGTGGCAGTGCTTATAAAGTGAGCCCCAAAGTCAGTTTTGTCCTTACCCTTCATAAAGGTGACATCTTCACTTGAACCAGCAAAGCTCCGTGCTGCTGTCAGAGCAGACAACAACAAAGTACTTCCTAGTGCTGCTGCTGGGAAACTCCTCTTGACCCTGCTAAATCCTCAGGGGGAGAAGTATGAACTCTACCCACTTCTATGCCCTTCTCTGTCTTTGAGCTTAGATGTTTTATTTTATTTCCTGAATAACAGAAGACAGTAGAAAGACTAGAAGTAGCAAGAACTAGCAAAATCTGCAATAAGGATTGGCAGCTTTGCACCCCAGATCTGTGCTAATAAGTTTATAAGCGTTTTTGGTGTGGATCCAGGGGCTCTCCAAGGCTTCCTGTGCAGGAACCCATTGCCCTTTTTGTTTTTGCTTTTTTTACAGGATGAGAGTCAAGTCAAACTATCATTTGAACTCTTTTCCTTGGTCAGAAAAAAAGCTACAGGGACGGTTCCTGTAGCTGATGGAGCTGATGTGCTCACACAACCTGTACCAGTGGCCTGATTGTATTTAGAGCCAAACGCTGTACTCCCAGCACTCACGCCTCTGTTTGCATTAATGGGAGAATAGAGAGAACTGTGTTGGGCACTCAGCATTTCTCTACTAATCAGATTGCCTGGATGGCCACAAATCTCTGCATCCACATTATTACTACTTCATCGTCCTAACCTATTGACAACATTTGTTCTTTCATTCATTCCCAAGATTCACCCACAACTCCTGTGTCCTTTAGCATCCTCCTGTCCCTCACTATCCCTCACTTTCTTGATCCTAGTACTCCAACTTTCCCTTATGTAATGGAGAAGAATTAAGTAATAAAACAAAGATATTTGTTTTTATGTAACCATATCAACTGCCTTTCTAAAGAAAACAGTCATTGTGTTTAGTGCAGGAAAAACCTGAGTACTGTAAATAACACCTTTTAATTTTTTTCTGTGCTTACCACTAAATCCACCTTTACTTAAACTTAGGAAATATGTACAAAGAATGAACTATATTGTTGTACGTAGAGTTTGTAATGTAAACAAAGTGAACATAACACTATCAGGACAAGCCGAAACCACATTGTGATGCAAAGCAATCCCACCTTGTACCCCATTTTTATCTTTCATCTTGCTTCTAAATTCACATCTTGATTCTGCAAGCTCTTACACTTTTAGTAAATCATAAATGGAAAACATCCCATAAAATCATGTGACCTTAAATACATGTGATCTTAAATAGGTCATTCTTTTTTTTAGTTACTAAGATTGGACACTGAGGCCATGATCCTGTAAGAACCTAGCTACACCTGCTTAGGTATTGCAGGAAGTACCCCTCATCTGTGTAAAGTGCATTTTTACAGTGCACTGTGAACCTAAAATATAAGAGATTCAGAACAGGGCACATGTGTTCCATTTGTTTTGAAAATGCTATGGTGTTGTGCAGCTAAATGGGAGTGATCTGTGATAGAGGTCATAGCATTGCTATTTGTGAAGTAATCATGATCATGTTTTTCTTATGAAACTGCATTTAACCAATACCTTTCATTAAATTATGCCATAACTTCTCTTTATGTTTAAAAAATACTACCCTGCATGAGAAGCGTTCAGGGCCTCTTTCTCATTTCTTACAAAATGACAGTGAACTTGGGCAACAGATTTAAGGCTAGAACTATCTCTAGAAGGTATCAGAAAGCCTAGAGCTACCTACATAAACATGCTGTTAAATGAAGGTTGTTTTGCCTTTGTTCTGAAAGTTATGAGCTCATATGTCAACATGGGAAAACAGATGTTTAGAAAAAAAATAAAGAAAAGACAGAATAAGGACTGCATCCAAGTCCCTTTGGCTGTTATTCAGGTGTTCCACTGGCTGAGCTAATGGGGATCATGTGGGATGGTTGATTATCATTAGAGTCAGATGGTCTTTTTGTAACTAGAAAAAGAAAAAGAAGTGATTTTACTATGCATGCACACTTTTTTGATTTACTACTGTGTTTAGTTAAAATGGTCTTTCATTGCTTATTATGAGGAGGGTAGATGCTAATTGACAGAATGCACTTAGTCTTTTTATGTGGAAGAAAATTTGTATCTTGACATTAGTGGAAAATCATTTTCTGTTCCTGTTCTGTAAATATCTAGGTGAAATACCTGACTGGCTAGTGTTTTGTTGCTCAGGTAATCACCTGTGCAAAACAGCAGCACTTTTTTAGACATTTTAATTCAGATACAATATTCAGCTCCAGTGTTAAGCACTGGAAAATCATTTGATACCTTGTGTATTCATGCAACCCTCTAGATCCACATCTTAGCCTTGAGTAAAGTGTTGCTATGTTTTTTTGCTTTGTTCCCAGTCTTTTTTGCCTTAATTTCCTCCATATACCCCTGTGGCTGACAAGTCACTTCCTGTGACCTGGGATTTCATTTGCCATGCCTCAGACTAGGAAACTCATCTATTTCTAAGGAATTCTTTTTATAGGGATGTTATTTTTTCTTCTCATGGACTTTTTTTTACTCTTCTGTTTCATTCCTCGTGCTGTTATCTTGCAGAGTGATTCACATACTTGCTTCATCTGATGGGAGCTTAAAATGCCCTGCCTATTCCAATTGGTTAGATGTCAAATATTGTTTTTTTCTTTTACTGTCAGCTTCAAATAAGAAGCAGAACTTCCTATCTCAAAGACTCATTTTTATTATGACTTTAGGAACCCATTTTGTCAGATACAGTCTGATCATGACTGTAGTCCCCTGGTCCTACACCTCTCCCAAGAAACAACTTTCAGATAGAATCTTAGGGCACAATGTTGCATGGAATATTTTGTTAGAAAAGCATATATTAAAGCAATCAGTTATATCGCAGTCTTTAGACGGTAGATTATCATACAAAACAAAATCTTGCTGTGTTTTTTGAGAGATACGAATCTGCAGCCTATGAGGGACTGTTGAATGTCTGTGCTACTTAAAGTTTATGATGAGGAATGGTTAGGTGTATTTACAAAAAATAATTATAATCTGATCCAAAGCCTCTTTTTGTTGAGCTGATTGCCAAAATATGTATTTATAGTATTACTTTAGCATTCTTTCATTTCATTAATTTCATCATTAAGTCATTTTTGCCCAAGACAATTCAAACTGACCCTAAAATGAAATGGAAATAAATGTTGCCAAATGTAGAAGTCAACAAGGGAAGGGATGATAAATGGATGAAAGCCAGAGAAACAAGATTAAGGGCTAGATTGTCAGCTGTGTTAGACTGTGCTCAACCCATCTGAGAAGGGGCACGGCTGTACAGTGTCCTTCCTCCTGGGAAAAAGCAGTTCCCAAGATCATTTGAAGCTAACATATATTACACCAGTCCCACACTACCATGCTTCTTTCTTCACTTTTAGGGATCACGTTCTCCTGCTCAAATTAGTTTCAAGAGCAGAAGTGTGCAGTCTTTCCTTTTTTCACCCTGAGTTTTCCAGTTCTTCCTTCCCTTGTTTCTCTCTGTGTTGGACTAAATGAGACAACAGTCTAATCTTCTGAACTTTCTGATTTCTAATTTCTGGCCTATGCCCCCAGCTCTGAAGCTTCCCTTTCCCTTTTCCCACCAACTTGTGACGAACATTGGCAGCAGGTTTGCTGTCTCCACAGGAACTGGTGTAGAAGGTCAGAAGCAAGCAAGGATGTACTTGGTCTAAAGTTGGTGTAACAGTACCTGATTTGTCCCCAACCACTTCCACAATGTTTCAGGCCCATCTCCACATGTTTTCTTTATTTCTGCAGCTGCCCAAAGCTTCCTAAAGAGTCTGATCTGAATCAGTGCAAAACTGTTAAAATTAATTGCTTATTTCATTTGGACATTTGAAGTTTTTCAGTCATTATTCATCACAAATAGCACACTGTCACCACTCAGAAAGCAGCTGAAATCACGCTGCAGTTTCTCTTTGGAGAGGTGATACTGTCAGAAACCCAAAGAGTGTTTGGCTCTCTGTTCACATGTGCTGGACGGGTGTTTCCTTTCAGACCATACCCAGAGTGTAATTGCTGCAGGGATGTGGAACAGCAGAGCTCTTAGATGCCAAAGTTGCAAGAAATCTCTTATTCACCTTCTTCTCAGGGAATAAACACTGGCCAAGAAGGTGCTTTATCCCTAGTTATGCAGCCTGCCAGGGAAGAAGTTCTTCCTTTCACACTGTCACAGCTAATCCAGCTCACAGAACTGTACAATGAGGATGTGATTAGTCCTTAAACACTCAGAGATATAAAGCACTGAAAAGCTACTCAAAAGCCAGTGTGAAAGGATTTATATTCCCAAATGGCAGAGAATGAATAAATAAAGTACGAGTCATCAGCTAAGGATGAAATCCATCTTCTTTCAAGAAGAAAGAGTAAAAAGATTTGGTGGCAGAAATATTCAAGAATAATCCTTGCCTCTCCTACCCAAGGAGCAGCTGTGTGCTGATTTACAGTGTATTCAGAGCTTGTACCTATGGAAAATGCCTTAATGTGACATGTCTGTAAGATTCAAAAGGAAGCTGTGGATTTCTCCATGCTACCTTACTGTTTTTGAGCTCTTCCCATTCTAAAATAGTATTTCTACTGCTCCTGGAGAGTCTCAGAGAGTGGGTTGTGCTTCAACCTAGATGATCTCATGTAATAAACTACCAAAAGCTGCTTTTAATAAAACAATCAGAGAGAGTGATACTGCTGACAGACAGCTTGATAAACCTTCTCAAATTCCTTTTCCAATATTGATTTGATTCCAGTTCCTCATTTACAACATTTGTTTATTGTATACATAAACTATTCCTGCAGCAGTTGAAGGCTTCCAGTTAGCTATACACAATCCAAATGTAAATTCCAGAGCTCTGTTTTCAAAAAGACCATTATTTGGATGTGAAGCCCAGTGATGTTAGGGATTTAATGCGACAAAAAAGGAATGGCACACAGAAATAAAACTGCAAAAACTCTGGAGAGACTCTTTAGCAATACTACCAGAGTAGTTCACTCTGTAAAGGAAAGTACAGCACTGGGTTACTGGCAATAAAATGATACTCCTGTGATTGTAAAGCACTGGTTAGAGCAAAGCTAATGCCCCCCAAAATGCATGAGTTCTTTACAGTCTATGTTGGAAAGAGTAAGCACAGTAAATGCTTTTTCTTTGGAGGTCAGTTATTTTCTTGCCAACTTTTGGCAAGCAAATGTAAAATAAGTGGCAAAGAGGTGGTTCTCTGGAGCAGGAGTGGGCATCACTAAAGGAGCACACTCATTTTTTTAGGGAGCATTTCATTTTTAATACCTTCTGATTGAGTTGTGTTGGAGAGAAAAAGCAAAAAAGAACTAGTTTGAACTTTCAAGGATAATATTTGTTTTCAACTATCAAATACTATTAAGGTATCAGGTGATAGAATTCTAGTTGATAATAAAACTGGAATAATGTCATATTTTGATATTGACTGGGAAAAATGAGAGGTAAACTGGTATGCAGGTAGAACTTAATTATGACTGTACTTTGTGTTGGCAGTATTTCAGCTTTATACTCTAGTGTTAGAATAGAATAGTATTTACCCAACCTGGGAGTTGAAGATGTACCTTAAGGAACATTTCAAATAGTGTAATAGAGAGCTGCAAATGAAATTAGTAGTATTCCTAGGTAATCACATTCAGTGATACCTTAGAGGTTTCAAGGAAATCCTGTGAAGATTGTTGCATTATTTTATATCTGTTAATTCACCTTTTATTTGCTTTAAAAACTAAATGAAAAACATTGACTTAAGATAAAAGATCCAATTAACTATTCCTCTGAGAAAGATTTTTTTTTCTTAAGCAACTTTATTAAGCCTAGAAATAAAGGCATTTTTGACAAATTAATAACAAAAAAAGACGCACAGAAGAAGGCAGGCAGTTCCTGAAGCACAGAAGCATGGAGAGCTGGCATTTTAGGGGCCATTGTGGTATTATGTTGATATCAACAATATTTTCATCACAGACATTTACCATGATTAAAATTTAATGACAGGATTTTTTTTTTTCCCCTGGAAAGTTATTACCTCTCCCATCAAGAAAATATGTTAGTATCTGAATGAAATGACAGATTCAATTTAAAGATATTAAGATCTGGAAACCAAACACTGAGTTGCTAATTACACTGCATTAAGTGGACTGATTTGATCAATGGAAGCTTTTTCAAAAGAAGAGCCCCCAGTACTGTAGAGTCTAAAGAAAATGCAGCATTTACACCTCTTTGGATGGCCACAGCAGCTCTTAACTAACGAACTCTATTGTCATTGCTAATGCATTTTTTTACAGAAAGTAACAACCATTCATTTAACGGACTTTATAACATCCAAGGAGCCAACTTCGTTTTACATAAATCTACTGGGTTTCCACCAGTAGCATAGCTTGACCTTGTTTTTTTCTTTTTCTTTTGGCTAAAGAGCAGTACAGAGCAGCCAGTAAACACTCTGCAGAATAGACCCTTTTATAATGCATCAGTAACAGGTCCAATGCAACCGTCAGTGCACACGCAGGACTCCCACAGTTGTTATAAGCAATCTGACCTGCAAACGGAGCAAAGGACTGTGTTACTGAATACATAAACTATTTCCAACTATGTCAGAGGAACTTTAACATTGAATTATCCTAGAAAATAAAATAACAAGAACACTATCCTAAGAATAGATAAACCTCAGCAACAAATAGGAATGGAATTGAGACAGTCTTTGGAATCTTCTTGTGCCAAATCTATTCTACCTCTGTTGATGGACACTGAGCAGAAATGTTAAATAAATAGTAGAATTCTTTCAACAGACCTCTGCATTTCTTCTTTCTGCTTAATATTTTCAGACAGAGAGAATATGAGAGTCAGTTGCTCGAGAGGAGTATTATGTTCATAAGATTCTGTTAGAGATTCCCAGGCTAACACCATGTTAAATCTATGTAGCATAACACATAGTCATGAAGAGATATGATTTGGATGCTGAAGAGATACTACCCAGGTGCTGAAAAAAGGAGAGATGTCACTGTGTCACTGTGGCAGTGCACTTGTTCTGATTCAGCAACACAGCTATCCTGCCTCTGTGTCCAGAGCTAGGTCACTGGCACTGGCATATGGATCTCAGCATCACACTCTGCAGATTAGGGTAGACATAAACCATAAACTTGAGAGTGTAGAAATACAACCAGTAGAATTGTTACCCAGCTTTTCATAAGCTGATATTCATAAAAACATCACAAACTAAACCTCAGATTCAGCTCCAGACAGATTGGAGGCAAATATTTTTTCTTTTCCCAATAATTGTCCTAGGCATGCACTTTGTGACTTTGTGTGACTTTGACTTTCTATATAGAAAAGAAATGTAGACATAAACCATAAACTTGAGAGTGCAGAAATACAGCCAGTAGAATTGTTACCCAGTTTTTCATGAGCTGATATTCATAAAAAAGAGAAAGAAAGAAAGAAAGAAATGGGAAAAAAAAAGAAGAAAAAACGAGAAAGAAAAGTGGGGATCAATACAGAGATCTGATTAAAAAAAATTTGCAGCCTCATATTCTGAGTTTATTCATGCATTAAGAAAGAAAGAAAGAAATGGAAAAAAAGAAGAAGAAAAAAAAAGAGAAAGAAAAGTGGGGATCAATATAGAGATCTGATTAAAAAAAAATTTGCAGGCTCATATTCTGAGTTTATTCTAAGTCCTACATTCTTTCAGTTGATTCATGCATCAGTTGGATGAGGGTAGGAGGTTCTTGCATAGACCTGCTGGATATCTTATGTTGCAGCTCTGGAATAGTTCCTTGATATTTTGTCACTCTTCACAGTGCAATCTTATGGTGAGACAAATGCTACTAGTAGTTGCTATCAAACAAGAGAGACGATCCACAGGGCACTGGGGCATTATCTGTCACCATGGCTTGTGAGATGTAATTTGCTGTCCTAAATGCTAATAAATGTTTTCATGGAGAAGGAAATGGTGACCTGATTAAAAAGCTGCACTACTGGAGTGTTGCTGGCCCCATTACTTTTACTAGTGCCTGATCTTTTCAGGCACTTAAATGCTGGAGAATGGTATAGGTCCTCAGCTACTCCCAGGTGGGAGTCACCACTGATCACAGTGAGTGGGGAGTTGGATGAAAAATGCGGGGAGGCCTCTTTCTCAGCAAGCTGTCTTTGCCTAATGCTCTTCCTTATCCATTGGTGTTGATATCTGTCACCCTGGGTCTGATGTCACGCATGTGCATCTGGTCACATCCAAGCCCTTGTCGTCCCTCCCTAGAAGCTACCTGGTGGTCTGTGAGCCTCATGAGTGCTCCCCTGCTCTGCCTGTCTTCTACTCCAGCCCGAATAGCAAAAGAAATCAATATTTAGGTCTGTCCCCAAGCGAGCCACAGCCTTCACCATCATTCCCATAGCAGCGTGGGGCAGACCTGCTGTGTTCAGCTACAGCACAGAAGCAGTAAAGAGGCAGGAAGAAAGCAAAAGGTCTGCAGCTGCCTTTCATTACATGTTTCTAAGTCACTGCAGATTCAAAATAAGGGCTTGTTTTAAGGACTCTTGGCCCTAAGAATAAACTTGTTTTTTAATAAACCAGGATCAGTTTACCAAATTCACATGTACTCTTTGTCCAATATCAAGAAACGTGTTTTCATCTATCACCTATGTTTTCTCACCAGAGGGGGCATTTTAATTCCTCAGCTTCACTCAGTGTCACCTGAGATAGCTGTTACCACTTCTGCAGTGTGCAGCGCCTCAGAGCAGAACTAAAACATTTATTTTCTTTAGAAAAAGTAGCTGCTAAGGTTACTTTAAAGAAAATAGTCTCTGAAGTTGTGGAAGCAAAGGTCAACATCTAATTTAGAGGGGCCTGTGATCTATATAGAAACCTGTGTCTATTCCATGGGTTTTTATATTAGACCAAATTTGATGCAGTTATGTGGGCTCTGCAAAAATACTCTTGTGATTTGTTGTTGTAGTGATAGTGTTCCTTACGACTTTGATGCGAACAAGCAAATATTTTAGCTAGTACAGCAAACCCTCTATGTAAGGCTGATCTGATCTATGTTGTTCTGCTGCATGTTATGGGATGTGATTATTATAAAACTGAAGCACCACAGAGAATCGATTCACTAAAATCCAGGAGTAATAAAAGCAGTTTTACAGTCTCATAGCAAAGGTACAGAGACATTCCAGAATTTAGGAATCAATTCCTCCTATTACACTGTAGATATGGACTATTTAAGGAAAGAGGACAACGTTCCTCCAACAACCATCTTTTTCTTTGCAGTGAATTGTCTAATTGAAGAAAACACATGCCAGGGGCACAGAGGTACCGGGATTGGCTCCTTGCCAGGCAAAGACATAAGGGTAGTTTGGTTGGCAGCAGGTTTATCACATGCTCATAGCTCTGAGTGTTGGCGAGTGTGTTACAGGCGCTGAATCTAATGAGCACTGAAACTTGGCAGTAGTAACAGCGAGCTGAGCTCGACCCGGCTGCCTTGCACCAAGCTGCCTAGGTGGCTTTGCCCCATATTTCCCCTCACTGCAGGTTCCAGGAGGATTTGCCATCTCAGGGACAGCACTGAAGCCTGGCTGGCTCCTTGCATCCCCATGTCATTGCATCCTGCATCCTGGCATGATCTGGGAAGGAACCGAGGACTGGTAGCGTTTCTCATCTTTTCTGAGTTTTTCCCTTATCAAGAACATCCCAGTCCCTCGTTACATAAGATCAATGGGGATATAATTTGCTTATATGTCTGTCTGACAAGCCCTTTGGTTTCAGATAATTTACATCTTCTGTAACTGAACTTGAGCTTCTCAAAGCTGGAGCAGCTTTATGAGCTGGCAATTGCTGAGCAGCTGTGGAAGTTGTCTCGTCAGCAGTGAGGAACGAGTCCACGTTCTGTGCTCACAGGGAAGGAGCCCTGCTGGAGGGCAGCTCCCGTAGCACAGCCATGCCACTGGAGACTACCTAGCAAGAGGGGTCTGGAGAATTTGGACACGAGATCTGTCTGAGCAGTTCTGCAGCCTCATTTCCTGAGTAAACTCATTGGGCTTGTGTACAGCAAATCCCTCGTAGAAATCTCATACAAGTCATATAAGAAGGAGTTCCCCAATTTTACCTGATTACTTGCAGTCTGGGAGGACATGAAAGGCGAATGATATCTGTTACCACCTTAAACTGGATTTTCCAAGCCTAGATACACACTTTTAAATTGGAAAATCTTTGAGTTACATTTGCTAGATGAATACATTGAAATCATTATTTTCTTGGCTTTCCTACGCATGGCTCTTTCTTGAAAGCACTGCCACCTTTATTCATTAGCTGGCTCAGCAATTAACCGTGTGGCCATAGCTGGCCAGTTGTTTCTTTCCGTTGACATGACCTCTTTTCTGAGCAGACTTTCTGCTGCAGAAGCCTGGATTTACCCTGGAAGAAACTGCCAAAAAGCTAGTTTGAATTTAGATTTGTATTCCTTGAAAAACAGAGAATCAACCCACAACAAATTAAAAGCACTTTCAAATAAGCTATTAAAACTTCAGAGCACCTCAGTTTTGGAGTCAAAGGCGTCTGCTTAAATTGCTAATTAGTTTTCTTTTGTTATATTTTTTCTTATTTAAATACTTTGCATGAAAACATTTTTCAGACCTGTTGCAGTTGCCATAGCATCCTACGCTGCATGCTTCTGCTACTCCTCTGCCCCTGTTTCATTATCAGCTATACATATATTTTTTTTGAGGATAGTATTCCATGAAAGAAATGTAGAATAGAAAATAAGACAGAAAAAAAAAGGCTCAAACAAATTCCTTATCTGGCAGCATACTGGAGACATCTTGATTCCTGGCACAGTGTGTATACTGTGGAGTTCACTCTTCATTAAAAGCACAGGCAACCACAGTACCAGGATGCGGGCAGTCTTAAAGACTAATGTGTACATTTATGCAGATACACTCTTCTGGGAACCAGCTTGTTTTAATCATAAAAGAACCCTTCAAGTAAATTTAATGAGGCGTTAGTTGAGGAATTTATTCTGAAACTTTAAACTATGTGTAAATTCCTGAGGATCAAATTAAGTTGAAGGTAAATAATGTTCAGAATGGTATTTCAGTCAAGGCTGAAACAGCTAGAGACATAGAGATCCTGCTTAGAGAACATTTCTTTTCCAGCTAGAGACTTCTTTAAGGAGCCCAGACAGATGCCATATGCTTATGATAAAAAAACATGACTGATCTTTCAAGCAATCTCCAAATGTCGCATTGTGAAAGATCAGTCATTTTCGTCTTTGCTAAGGTTTCCACCTTTAAAATAAATAGCAAAATGTAAAATGAACTAGAAAGAGTAATTGGAAATTGTTAGAAGTGTCATCAGTCATGAAACATCTAAAAGTAGATGTTTTGCTTTACATGCAGAGAAGATCTGAATAAAAGAAATACTGTGACAAGGACAGCTGTGTCGAGGAAGCTTTTTTTTTATCTCACAGATTGACAGCATCTGTCCTTTTAAAAATAGGAAAACCTTGTTTTCAGCTCTTCTCTCAGTGGACTATGCTCAGTCTACAGTCTTCATGAACTAAAAAAGAAAGTATACTTGAAGATATTTTATTCAGTGTTTTACCTTTGGGGTCCTATTATCTATTTGTTGATCTGAAGTCTAGTTGGAGTTACAATGACAGAAATACACACACAAACACATGTATGCATGAACACAACACTCATTTTTTCCTCCCTCCATGAGGTTGACTATCCGCTAGATTAGGAATATATGTTATTTGAAATCTTCCAGATGGACCTGTCATTTTATGCACAATCATTAAATAAAGAAGTATTTTCTAATACTGTGTAGAAGAAGCATGCAAAGCAACCAAAGACTAAACCAGTCTGGTTCAAAAGTACAGTCTGATGATAAGTGCTCCTTAATGTATCATGCATATGATCCAAATACCCTGTGTTGTTCATTACCTCCAATACCAATTTGAAATAAATAATATTTTACTACATCTTCCTGGGCAGCAGTGTAGGAACAGAAATCTCAGTGAGATTCTCAGTGAGAATCAAGAAATATATATATTAGAAAGGTACTGCTTAGAGGTATTTTTAGTGCATTTTTCTCTACAATATACAGATGTTTTACATATTTGTTTTTAAAGTATGGGGACCTTCTACTGTCTGTATCCAGGTCTTATGTCTTTGTCAATAATTTTACAGTGTTCAGAGTTTTTTCAAGCATATTAGAAGGCAAAAGAAGGAAAGAAGTTTTCAATCTGGCAAAAATGGATACAACCTAACCCCCTATCCTGCAAAAAAAAAAAAAAAACAGGAGTAACTCATGTAAGAAATTCCACAGAAATCATAAGCAAATGTGTGTAGGGAGAAAGCCATGATTTCAGGGCAGACACAATGAGATGGCAACAGATGAGAAGGGAATAATCAAGGAAGGAGAAAGAAACTCAGTAAGTTTGGTTAAGCAGATGTTCATGTTACACTTCCATTGCAAGCAATCTGAATAATTATTTCCTTTATTTAGGCCAAAATCTTGTAAGCACTTACGAGCAACTTCGCACGCATAAGTAGCCCCATTAAATTCAAGATGTGAATTTGTTATGGAAAGATAAATACCAAAATGTCTGCAAGATTAAAGCCTTAAACTGGGATTGTGCTCATTTTTAGTTCATACGGTATTTCACACGCTTGTGATAGTCAGTAGATATACATAAAGGAAAGACATGAGAGAAATGGCACCATGTGATTTGGAAGAACAAAGTTATCCAGGATGTACATCCCTGACAGGAGGGAGACCACTGCAGAGGGGGAGGCTGAAAGAGACAGCAGCACATTGCAAAAGCAGAAGATGAGTTCAAAGGGTGGCAAGGGTTTGGGCAAAATAAAAGGTTCTCATTATGGAAGTTTCTGACACAGATCTTAACACTGGAATGAGAACACCAAGAGCATCACAGTGGTGAGAACTCCTATAGCAGTCAAACAGAAGACAGTGTAAAGTGCAACAGAAATACTTCTGGGGCAAAAGGATTTAAAGAATATACTATATTTCCAGAGAAGACAGCCATCAGATAATCAGTTCTTGTTATAACATATGTAGAACTTCCCCCACAGAATATTTTGATTTTTTTGTCAAAAATTGAAAAGCCTGGGTAAAAAAGGTTTAGAGCTGGGTGTTACTGGTTTTCCAATAAAAACGTCATTTAAAAAGAAAGAAAGAAAGAAGTTCCATCTCCAACCATTTCAAATGAGCTGAAATTCACTTTCCTATAGGAAGAGTATTTAATCAGCTGTATGGGCTGCTGAAACCCAGGGGAATTGCAAGTGACAATCATATTTGAAAAATCAGATCCTAAATTGCTACCACATGCTCTAGAATTATTTTAATTCATGAAACAGGGCAGTGTAGCTTGTCATGTCCATAATGAGGCTTCTGTTTCCATTTGGCCTCCCAATCCAAGTGTATGAATGCCTGAACATCTGACAATGAGCTCATGAAGTTACTGAGGGTACCTTCAGCCATCCCAAGCTAGGCTGCCCCTCAATCCATAAAGAGACATAAGAAGACAGAAGGCAACTTTCCTTTATATTCCATCCCCACAATGAGCGATAATGTCGGATGAGCCATGGAATAACCTAGGATGTTTCCAAATTAAAATTCTTACTACTGTAGTTGTAGGAAGTGGAAGAAGATTGAAAAATCTTCTCTTGTCTCATGATTAAAGGAAGTTTTAATTTGTGGATGTGGGAATGAGAAATCCTGACTCGGAGGGTTTGATTCATTAACCAGAATGGTTTCCTTTGGTGCAGTTGGGATAGTGCTGTCCCATCTCATTCTGTGGATGAATCTGTAGTAATTACTGGATTGCTAGCAGTGCTATGCTGGCACGTTAAGGAAAATAAACTGGAATTAAAATTTAATCTTAGCATGTCATACTGCAAACAACTAGAGTTCATCTGCTGGTTAACCAAGAGCCAAGCTTCCACTGTAGCACAGATGAGAATCCCTAAGAGAAGGGCTGGATGGAGGGTTCCTGGCTGAAACGCTACAGCATCCCAAACCCAGCCGTTCCCATTTGGAAATCAGACCTCGCTGTCTTAATTCTCGTGGTAATTATCTTTGTGCTAAACAAAGC
>NW_010578184.1:703097-727988 GCF_000705375.1 Tinamus guttatus | reverse complement strand
CACTTGTCCATATTCGTGATCCTGGTCGCAATATCTATTTTTATTAACTTTTTTTTTATATCAGATATTTTCCCTCAATTACCATGTACTTTTATTTTGGAGAAATATATCTTCAAATCAATATTGAAAAGTCATAATTATCAGGAAGAATTGCTAACTTGTCTCAATACTTACATTATTCCTAACTGCTTTCCTCAACTCAGCTTGAAATACATGCTGTCAGGTTTTGTTATACTGTATTAAAACACTCTCTTGGAGATCACATTTGAATCAGAGTGTAACCTAAGCAGTATTGCCCAGATAGCAGCTGATAAAAGCTTTATGTGCTGTTTTGCATTTGAAAGAAGGATGTTCTGCACCCTGGGCTGACAAGTATCCCTGCTTGTTTCCCTATAGGCCTAATTAATGTCCCTGGGGCTAGTGTCCAATGTATCCAGAAGGATCATGTGTTCATTTAAGGTTACCTTTTTTCTTTTTTTCTTTTTCCTTTTTTTTTTAATCATCAGAGGAATGGCATTTGGACCTGCTGGATAGTGGAGCCTTTCCTAGAAGTAAATCCAACCCTCAATAACTAGCACTGGAGAGTGGCCTACAGGTGTTGTGAAAGGTAAAAGTGCTGCAATGCAGCTCAAAAGCCACTGACTAGAGAGTGGTTGGGAGTCTCCAGACTCTGTCCAATCTCTAACAAACAAATTCTCTAAGCTAATCAACACAACAGAATGACGTTGAGACCTTTACATTTACCTGCTCCTCGTTGTTATTTAGCCAGCTCTATCAGAGGATTCTCTCTTTTTCCTTACATGAAGGCTGATGACCCTCAGAGCTGTGTTTAATGCCTCTTGCAAGCAGGCCCTTCTACCAAAGGTTATTTTTAAGCCTGCGGAGATCTGCAGCTTGGCTGGTAGGCACTGCTAGACCTGACAAACACACTCAGTCCTTTGGAGTCTAAAAGTGCCTGACGAGCCTGGTGCAGGAGGTGAGATTTTTATGTGCAGAGCAGCCACAATGTGAAAACTCCTTGTGAGGAGCAAGCACCATCTTCCTGTGAATGCATAAGCAAAAGGGACATAAAGTCCATGTAAACACGGATACACTTGAAGCCCAAGAGGAGAGATGACTAAGTCGCATTGCTGCTGTAAATGCAGGCATAATGAAAAATCTCAGGTTTCTCAGGGACACACAGGAGATCCCAGTGGTCTTGGCATTACAAGAGGCCCATCAAACAGCATTAGCCAGCTAATTAAGTGTGCAGCTTAAAGTTAATTTTCCTGGTAGCATTAGGATGGATTAAACATTATTCATTCTGTGATGTCCTTGGTTGTGAGTTAATATTTTTCTCTCCTCTTCCCACCTTGTCACTTTGATTCGATCAATAATATTACTGTTTCTAGTTTAGTAAATGCACCTGAGCAGGGTGTAAATATAGGATTTTCTGGGCAAATCTTTATAACTAACAGCACCTGGATTCCTTTTCCTCATAAGAAAAGCACTGCTTTGTATAATGAAATAGGCTAATTATGCAAAGCATGAAGACAGCGGGTAAGCAGTGAAAATTTGATAATCTATAAATGAGGAGGAGGATCTGTTTTAAAAGGTGCACGTTCTGTATTGCTCCACTTCTTTTTCTGTCATGCAAATGAAAAGAAGCTGTGAACTGGCACCAGTATGAAACTGTAGGAATCCAAGCGCTGTTCTTAGACAGAATGGGAACCATAAGCTAGTGCCACAGATCTTGAAACGTGGAAATAAGTAAAATATTAAGGGGGTCGAGGGGAAAAGGTTAATTCTCCACTCCCTTCCCTTCTTCTAGGAAGATATTTTTGATTTTTGTAATTATTTAAGTAATCATGAAGTGCTAAATCTTCTAGGCAAGCTCAGATCCTGCAAATAGATGCACAGGCACTGATGGCACATGCAGCAGGGCTTTGACTGACATACAGACTATAGACTATGTGGGATCTGCTCTTTTGGACCTGCCTTCTGATATTCTGCCCCAAGGATTTAGTGGTCTCTTCAGTCCATCAGGAGATGAAACTCCTGGAAGTCATGATGAAAGTTGTATGTTCAGTGGCTGAACTAGTGGCCTATTCAAGCTTAATTTGAATTTAATCTGCTTGGCAATATGATCTTTAATTACATGATCACCACTTTTTTTCCATCTGGGTTGCTAGGTAGATTAGCAACTATAAAATATCTCAAAGAGAAGGAATTACAGAATGACCTGAAAAAGACAGTTGCAATTTATTTAATATTGTGAAATGAAAGCTCTGATCAAGCACAGTGTAGTCAGGCACCTCCAAGCTAAAGAAATAGGCTACCTTTTAATTCCTTTTGTGTCCTTGAAACTTGCCATTAGTCCTTGCAGCGCTAGGAATCCCAAAGTGCATCATTTTTCTGACATCTTGAATACAACTGGCAAAATCTGCTGGAACACGACACCTTACAGGATATGGGGGAGGACTTTTTCTGCCTTTTTTTTTTTTGTATGTCTGTTATTGACTCTTTTTTCAAATGGATGTTTACTTTATTTTCAATATTCCTCTGGCTTTACTGGATTTGGGAGTTTGCTTTCCGGCTTCTGCAGCTTTTTGATTGCTCTAATCTCCCTGTAATACAGAGGGAGTCAGTCAGCAGAGGCTCTAACCGTGATTTTGATGATGAATGATTTTCCCTTACTCGTATTGCCTTATTATTTGTTTTGGGGAGCAGCGCTTGGGACTTTCTAGTTGTAGAAGGAGTGACAAGTCCTGACTGAAGAAATGCAGGGTTTCATAGCTGAGCCAGGAAAAAGGATCAGCTAGAAGGATTTTCCTGTCTAAAACAGCAAGATTCATAAAGGTCAGCAGAGCAAATAGGGTTTATTAAGAGACACTTCAGCAGGGAGAAGGTACCAAGCTGAGGTCACACAGTAAGGATGGAGGGGATTAGAGATGCTTATGTAAGGACCCCTGGTTTGCTGTGGTTCCAGCAGGCTCTCTGGTCACGCTATTCGGCATATTCACTTGACATCATCTTTGTAACTGAGGGACCACGAACTGGGAAAAGGTGAATTTTTGCAAATAGATGGTGATTTATGCCGGGATGGGGCTGGAATTATACTAGGCTGTGGGCTGTTTTTAACTTCAAAACTTTGTCTGTGTAGTGACAGTCTGAAAAATGAAAACCTTCCTATTACCTCTGCTTTTTCATGCTCACAAATTTGCTATTTGGAAACCCAAAAGTTGCAAGGCAACATATCTGTTTCCCAAGAGACAGACAACTTAATTGGTGTATAAATTCAGAGCTTGTAATGCATACTTTTTTTTGGTAATGTATTCTGTATACTTTATGTTAGCTGGGTAATTTATTTTTGCCTTGTACCTTAGGAAGCAGGGGGATGGTGCTATTTATCTTATTTCTTGTGGGAGGTTTTTGTAAAGCATATGTTGGGTTGCTGATAGAGTGTATTACAAAACAGCCATTGCAATTTTCTCTAATCTGAGCCATTTTCTTTAAGAAACATGGAATGCAGAATGTGGCTTGAACAAAGTGCACTTAGTTTGGGACTGGTGCATGAATTTTCCATTCAGAATAGCTAATCAGTGAGTGAAACTGGTGTAATAATAATGTGGTTGGAAGTAGCTGCTTTATTTATTTACCTGTATAAGTCATGCTGAACACGGTATTTTGAGGATCAGATTGTCTGTGGGTGAAATTCTCCCCCAGCAGTGCTGAAGTATTAACTTGTGTGTGGTGTAGCCTCTGTCCTAAGGCCGCTGATGGGAGTTCGCAGGTGAAAACCTTATGGGTGGCCCATCAGATGGAGCAGATTGTGACCACAAAATGACACTCCCTTCTGCAGTGGGAGGGAAGGGAGAACAGTTTATGTGGGGCTGCTGTGAGGCTGTGGTTTGAATTCCTCCCCATCACCCCCAAATCAAAGGACCAGTGGGAACCTCATTCTCCACTCCGCAGCTGCCAGGGAGGTGTCTCTGTTTTTGCGTACACGTGTACTTGGGTATGTATTTGTGTGAATAAAAACAAAACTGCCTATCACCAGAAGCCTCTGCTCTGCCTGCAGAGAGAACAGATTTACATTGACAACTGCCAGTCATATCACTTGAGTCCTGCTGGAACAGGCATATTTCCTTCAGTAAGGAGCAAGCTATATAAATATATGAAAAATAGAGTGAAACTTCAAGTTTGTTTTGCCACAGGGTTGAATTTCACCTTATAATTGTTTTTTCACTTTAAGGAGTAACCAGACCCTGCCTCCCTCCAATAACCTTGGTTCATCACAAGACCACAAACTCCTCACAGAGGACAGCTTTGTGTCTGTCGATTCCCTCATTAAACACTGCTTTTTGTTGGACCCTGGTTCTGCATAGAAAACTCCAAGTCCAACTGACTGGCCAAAACCAAGCAAACCTGATGGACAGTCAGTCCCTTTCTCACTCAGTACATCACAGTGACGTGCAGTTTGATTCCCACCGGGGTGGGACTCTGCTTTCTCAATGATGGTGAGCATCACAGAAGAGCTGGAACTATCAGCCTGACCTCCACCCTGTGGGACAGGATTCTGGTCTCTGTGGGACCTGATCCAGACCTTGTGTCGGAGTTGTGCCCTGCAGCATTGTGTTGTACTGCAGTTACTAACTCCTCCACCTACCTGCAGAGACACCCGCGTGAGGTCCCTCGAGATTCCCTGCAAGGGAGATAGAGTCTTCTGATGGCAATATGGGTACTCTTTGGTAACACCTCTTGGTACAATCCACCCCTGTCCCTCAGCTGTAAAAGGTGGCCAGCCTTGGTGGATGCCTGTTTTTTGCTGACATTAATCCCTTCTGTATTTCAAGGTGGGAGATAGGACTTTTGTTGCTACACAAGCTTCTCCATGGGCAACATTTATCCATGTTTGGCTTTGCACTAATGGCTGAAGCAGTGAGCAGCTTCAGAGACTGGGACCATCCTCATGTGGAAAAAAGGGGGATGTGGGAAAACTGGCTGTGGGGCTTCTGGCCCTCAAGCGTTCTTGTGCCACCATAGGCTTAGGTAACATTTAGAGCAGCTTTAGAGACTGCAGTGCCCTACACCTGTTGTAGTACAGACTTGAGAAACTGCACAGCATGGTTAAAACACTCTGCTCTGCTCAGCCTGCATGTCCTGCTTTGCAGGGCACAGACTGCAATGGGTACATTGGCTCTCTACCCTGAACTAGGGGGTACTGGAACATCCCCCATTTAGGGAGAACTTGCATCTGGCTGAATTAACTGCTACACCTGCCAAGTCTGACAGCAAGGACTGGAGCGCAGGATCCAAGGATCTAGTCAGCGCTTGTATGAGCTGTACATTTCCTAACTTGTTGAACAAACAAAAAAAATGGTGGTGGTATTATTATTATTATCATTTTTTACTTCATTGAACAGATTCCTGGTGTCATTCTCTGTGCAACAGAACCTATTGTCTGTGTCAGCACTGTAAACTATTATTGTTTATTATTTATTATGTGTTAAATGCTGACAATGTGACATGCAAAGGAAAGGCTGAAAAAGAGGCATTTGTGCAGACGTGATTTACGCTTGTTGCAAGCTGCCTTTTTTTAAGAATTCTGGGCTCTCCTGTTTGCAAATCTCAGGTTGGTGGGTCTTACAGACTAGTCAGCTAATTCAGCCCCATCTTTCAAACAGCTGTCGCCTCTGCAAAGTTCTCAGTGTATAGAGGAAACTGTTATTTATAAGAAGAAGCTGTCAAAGATCAGCTCTGCTCAACAATCTAAAGCGTTGCTTACGTACATCAGCACTAAACTATGCTCATTTGGATAGCATGAATGGCTAATTTTAGCTTAAAATTGGAAGCAATTATGGGTTCAGGAGGAAAAGTAGGGCTGTATGTCATTAGTAATTGATTTCTTTTGTGGAAGAGCTTCAAATGAGCAGTTACAAAGAAAAACATTAAGTGATGCAACCTGTCGCATTCAACATGCAGATGTTTCCCAGATTTGTGGTCGTGTGTCTCAGGTGGACAGATACTTCCTCTGTTGTCATTCCTCTTCCTTCTCCCCTCTTTGGTTTCTTAATACCTTATATATATGTGTGTGTATATATATATATATTTACTCACATCTTTCAGTCTCTTCTGTGGAATTCTTAAGCTGATGATAGCTCACATGGGGAGCATTGTGCAACTCCCGTGCAACGTGGAGAGTGATGTGTCATGGCGTAGGAAGCAGAGTCACTCGGTAGGACTTTGTTCCTTGCTTTATGCATCACAAGGCCTTAAAAATAAGTAGTTGTTCACCTGTGCCTCTTGTGGTGAACTAGGGTAGGTCAGTCCGAAAACCAAAGCTGATTTATACCTCGGAAAAGTGCCTTCCACCCCTTTTTCACTGAGCTTCACCTTTCCATGCGCAAGGAGTTACCAGAGTGATCAGACCTGCAGCTTGGAGAGAGTTGCCATCCTGAGGGCGGCAAAGGAGGGAAAAGCCCTGTGCAAGTCTGAGGTTATATAGAGGATCACTTTGCTGATCAGCAGCTCTGGAAATGCTTTGGGCTAGCAGAAGAAAGCGGATTTGTCTCAGTGAAACCAGCAAGAAGGGAGAGGAATGATGAAATAATTTGTTCTGTGCCTGGAACAGAATCGCAGTTCGCTGCTGGGGCAGCTGCTCTTTGCTGGGAAGGGCTGCGTTCACACGGTCTTTTGCAGCCAGACATGAACCCTGAGTCTGCGCTGATGAGCTGGGCAGACTCAGCGTTGTGCTGATGTGGCGTTTGGATCAGAGCTGGATTATGTCCAGTTATTGCAGTGTGCGGGCAGGGTGAGTGTGCACCTGTCTGTACAAGATCACATAGACCTGTCGGGTAGGATTCAGCTTCTCAAACATCTTGTAAAGCCATCTGAGACATGCCAGCATACCTGAGACATCTAGTAAGGGCTGGCAGCGATAACGTAGGACCTGTATCTGACCCATTTCTTGTCTGGAGAGAGAACTGGCGGCCAAAGGGAACCCCCTGGGGCATCTGAAATGGGCTGAATACCTAGGCAAACCATGTGTCTTGTTTGCTTGGTGCTTTGTTGGTCCTCCCAGTCATGTGGGGAGGAGTTATCGGAGGGTTAAGAGGAACAGTCCTATTACAAGTGCCCTTACACAGACGCCTGGAAGGGAACACATGCAGGAAAGTTGGCTGAAAAAGGATTTCCAGTTTGTTGGAATTTTTCTATTATTCTTAATTCAATTTGGGTTCAAAGTTATCAAGATTGCTAAGGAGATGAAAAGCCCCTGATTTCAAACCTTAGCGAGTATCTGCCAAGTACATCTGCTCTGGGACTAGTGCACCTTGCTAGCCAAGACAGCAAAGCTATGAGGAATGCAGGGTTACTTTAAGCACCTGTTGTAGATTAGATCAACACTTGTCAAGAGACTTTTTTTGCTTCATTTTAAAATAATTTAATATTTTTTCTGCTCAGCAAAGCACTTTATGATGACCTTGATTCAGGCAAAATTTTTCAGACGTTTCTGTTTGCAGTGGTTGAAGCATACACAGGAGACATTTGGCAGGACTGCTTTCTTTCCTTAGGACACCTCATGGCAAGAAAAAATGTACAAAACTTCATTTATTTCATTTTTGAAATTTATACTTATGTTCCATGCATGCCTCAAACAGAAGATCCCAGGCTAATTTCCTATCCCCATCCTCTTTTTCCTAAAGACAGAGAAGACCAGTGCAAAATTCTTATAGAAAAGCAAAAATCTAATGTTTGTATTTGTCCTCAATAGCTTTCCTTGACTTTGTTAAAACTCAGTTTTAACTTTCAGTTCTGTGGGACTTGATAAAGTTTCATGTCTCAATTTCTTGTGACTTTACAGCTAGTTGCGTGGTATTTTTTCAATAGTTTTGCCCATATCGTTCTTTAGGCTTGCTTTGAAAAGAATATTATAATATATTAAACAGCTGTATTATGAAATACTTAATGTGTTGTAAAGCCTAAAATCCTAGCCAATAATTTTGTCTATTATAATGCATTCTACTATTCTTTTCTCCTAGAACTTTATGAATTCGAGGGGCCCTCTCCTGTACCATAGATATTTTTTGTTTTCAGGGTGATTGGATTAAAAGGAAAAAAACAAAAACAAACCACTCTTTTATTCCCTTTCCTGAGGGAATGGGACGTATGATCTTACTCTACCTGCCTGCCAGTCAATCTCTTAATAACTTCTGAATCCGCTGGTTGGTTTTAGCCACCTTTGACATGGAATAGGCATCTCGCGGATATTACATTCCTACACATTTCGTGCAAGTCAACAACCAGGTCAAGGAAAAAGGCTTTACTGCAAATCCCTCCGGGGGAATGGCAGGGGTGTCTCTCATTCCTCCTGTACGCAGCAGCCGCACGACCAGTGAGCGAACGGGCATGGCCCTAGTTCCAAGTTAGCCGTAGCACGTGAGCTGGGTACATGGCGGGACCTGGAAATGTTGTGTGGCTGGAATAGATACAGGAAGATCTGGGGGTCTGGAAAAGAACAAAAGGGCTGGGAAACTTGGGGAAGATGGGGATGTTGTAGTAATCATAGTGGTCTGGGTGAAACAGGGGTGTTAAAGCAATAAGGAGTTTAGTTCTACTACTGCTAGTTCCACTACTCAGGGAATAGATTTTAAGCTTGTTTCTGCCTCACTGTGTTTCAACATCCTTCCGTCTGGCCTCCAGTCTCTGTGGTGCATGGGGCACAGAAAGAAAGGTGAGATGTATTTACAATTCTCTTTGATTTTTGTATCCCAGCTACTCAGTGGGTGACAATGAGTGGTTACACAACTGATTATTGAGTGTTTGATTATGCTCCATACGATCTTAGTCCAGAGCTAATGTGTTTAGCGTCTTGATTTCGCTATTGAATAGTGTTGTGGCATTGGTTGCATATAGTGATTTCTACCCTCTTATTAATGAAATAAAATTACAGGCAATTTCTTAACAGTAAGTGGTTTGTTTGCCTGCATTATTATGAATTCAAACTATTTTTATTGTCTCTGCATACATATGAACCTTTTTTTTTTTTTCAGAAAAGCAGATTTGTTCTATTTGGGAAAAATCATAATAAAAATTGTTGCTATCCAGTATTATTCTCTTCATGAGAAATTTTCAAAAGATTTGCAATAAATAAATGCAATTCTTGGAAGATTTCATAGTTCTGTGTGGAACTGACTTGTTGGTTTTTTTGAACCCTCCTCAATGATTCAAAGAAATCACTCTTTTGCTTAATTTCTTAATGCTTCTGGAAAAGAATCTTTGAAAAGATTTACTGAGGAGATCACCAAACTGGGTGTAATTTCAGTTTGGAAAAATGCTATCATTACGCTCAGTTTATCTATTAGTTGATCTGTTTGGTAGCATGAAGTGTTTTGATCAAGGGGATTCCGTAGACAGAATAAAATGGAGAGTGCAAGGCAGATTGACGAGCAACTGCTGTTTGACACGTTCTGTCCATTGGCCTAGTTTATTCAACCTGGCGTGAAACAACTTAAGCTGTAGCGATGAGAATGTCTCGGCTTTCCACAAGGAGAGCTCCAGGGTATTGCTGGAAGTAGCTGTTGTTTTTCATATGAAATTGGTAGAGTGTCTCATTAAACAAAAGGCAATTATATGTATTAGCAATAATGATAGAATCATACTCCCCTCCCCCATGGATGTAATTTTAGAAACACATTATGCAAGGGTTAATTTGAGCGCTTTTTTTTTTTTTTAACATTTTGAAAGCTTTGCTGTAATTTTGTATGAAATTTGAGATCAGTGAGTCTATAATATCTTATGAATAATTTACAACACCAACAGTCTTTCTGTGGAAGAATACCAAATTAATTAAGGCCTGAAGGAATTTCCATGTGTTTAAGCCACATTATATCTTCAAGGTTTGACTGCTTCAAAGTCACTGAGATGAACTGCTGGCTTTTCAGGTGTTAACAGCTCTAGGAAAACAAGATTGGTGCCCTCGCTTTAGCCCAAAAGAACTAAAGGGCTGGAAGTGCGTGCTGTGCATGAATCTATTAAAACAGTAGTGCCTTGCTGTCAGTTTGTTCCTGCGGTTAGTTGTCTGATATGTTGTATTTAAAAGAACGGACTTAGCATCTCCTACATCAGCAGATGTTTTGCTGGACCAGAGGGTCCGCACTGCAATCCCTGAGCCAGCCTGGCTGCTCTTCGCTCTAGGGTAGAGGAAACAACAACCATCTCCCGACAACAGGAACAGGGAATAACCAAGCTATTCCTCCTCTGAAAAGCACAAAGCAGCCCTCTTATCACATCAGACTATGGGGAGAGGGATTTCTTTTGGCTTGGCTGTTAAACTCCAGGGGATCAATCAGAAACTTCTATTTGCTCCCAAAATTCTTGCACGCTTTATGCCACGCGTATCTCCCACAGCTGATACTGAAGCAGAAGCTGGAGATGGTGAGAATTCCAGCCTGCCACACACATTATTTATTTAAACAGGACAAAACAGCCACTTTCCAACTGTCCTCGATGCCCTTGAGTTGAAACACAAATACAGAACACCATGTGCCACTTATAGCCGTAACCAGCTTACAGATGTTCCCCTTCCTTGAAAACAAATCAAGCCAAGCCAAAGAGGAAGTGAATCCCTCTCTCCCATAGCCAGTCACCTTCAGCTTTCTTTTTTTCTATCTGCAGGAAGGCTGCCCTGAGCAGAGTTATTTTCTTCGAGAATCCCTTCGGTTAGGCTCCTGCTTGGTGTGTCATTTATTGATCCAGCCTATTACTTGCATAGGTCCGAGTCTGGACTCTGAGTTGGAGGGGGTGGTGCTGGCAGGATCTGTTTGTAAAAGCTTACGCTCGAGATCTCGTGTCATGGGATTTCTTGCTGAACCATGTTAGGGGCAACGCCAGCCCCAGTGTGGTGGCGATGAACCACATCGTGGCACTTGATGTGGGAATATGTCTACCAAAGGTAGGAGGAACTCAGTTGTGCACTCTCTGGTAAGCGTGGCTGTGAGCTCTCTTCAAGATCAGACTTGTCCGTTATCCTCCTTGTAAACACGTTTTCTTGTGTGAGGAGGTGGAAGGTTGCCTCAGTCTTGGTATCAGCCTGGTATCTCTGTGAGGCTCAGCTCCTGTTCACATGGTTTGGCTGGAATGAGCGCAGTCTGCATCAGTGGTTTGTGGACTTCTCCATATCTTAAATTTGGTTTCTTCCAAATACTGTGTGGATGAGAAACCTGCATGCTGTGGATGGTGGGTCCTGAAACATGCGGAGCTCAAGTCTTGTCCTAACTGTCCTACGTAGTCTGGGGAATCTGGTCCCTCTTGCTGTAGAGCCCTGTTTCTTCCTTACGAGCATGCATGGAAACACTTGACTGAATTGGGACCTCTCCAGAACCAAGACCAATTTGTACATACGTTTACTCTGAAATAAATCAGGACAAAGATGCAGGATACAGACAGCTGCAGTGTCCTATTATATATGGTCAAATTACTGACATTGTATGTTCAGGCTACTTGAACTTTCAAATTAAAAGTGGGGGGTGAAGGCAGGGCAGTCAATGAGGCCTGTATGATGGTAAAAGGTGGGGGGAAGCAAGTCCAGGGGCACTCAGCAATACCCAAATTGTCCCGTTTGCCAATATCCATGGATAATTTACACATCAAAAGGAGAGAGCGGAAATGGACATGAAAAGTGACAGCAGTTGCCAAGTTAAATAAAAGGCCCTCAGTGAACATGAAGAGCAATAAGAGCCGTTTGGAAAGTTGGCTGCAGAAGAAGAGGTTATGTGAGAGCTGATACCGACCGCCTTCCTGGCCCCTTGGGAACCAATACAGACACGGAATTCACTTGACCCGCAGGGCTGAGCGAAATATGGCCACACATCAGTAAAGCCTGATGCTTAAGTCATAGGAAACAAAAGCAGAACTGTGCCAGATGCCAGACGAGTGGGATCAGGTAGCAGGAGCCACAGCCTGACTTCAAAATGCTTGAGTAAATCTGGGCTGCTGAATTTCCACTGGGCTGAATCTGAAGAAAATAAAGGGGAAGAAATGGCTTGAATTTTTTTTTATTATTTATTTATTTTTCTAGAGAGATGCCAGAAGATGGGAATAGGTTGAGTTCAAATAAGCAAGAGGTGATATTTTTAAGAAAGGTTGCTTTTTAAAATACCAGCGTTTGTAGATTTGACATTCAAGCAATTTCTGTTCTTGTTATGAATCACTGAAAGACAGATGGTGTGTATAGGTAGGATATTAACACCCAAATATTTTCTTGCCTCTCTGCCCTTAGTGGTATTTTTTCTTCTTTGCTTAGAGAAAATTTAGAAATAATCTTGATTTTTCCATCTCAGTCTCTTCCTGCATCACTCAATAGCTGCTTAATGGTCAAGCAGGGTTGTCCCTGCTTGACTTTGCTAAGATGCGCTGCACATGACTGGAGTTTCCAGTGCGAGCACTAAGAGCAAAACTAATTTTTGCCCCAAGCAAAAAAAAAAAAAATCTGATTAGAATCTGATCTATTTTCCACAAGTCCAAACCTGAGACATGGCCAGAGTGTCTCTACAGCCACAGAGGCCACAGCTGTCTACGATGGCTGTAGACGTTTAACGGCAGCGGATCTGCCCCCACGTCCCCTGTCCTGTCCCGGGAGGGATCGCTGAGCTCCTGAGCAGCGGGTAGGGACGGGGAGCCCCGCTGGGACGGCACAGAGTGCTGGGCTCCCCCCTCCTCTGTGCACAGCTTAGTGCACGAAGCTGCAGCTGGCGGCGAGGGGGAGAGGGGCTCTCTGCTCTCTCGAGACAAGCCAAATACCTCCCAGGATGGCTCTATCTTTGGCTGCCGTACGGTGGGGATTGGATTACAAGTCGCTTCCTGCTGGCATGGCTTTGGAGAAAAAATAATATCTTGAATATTACAGAATTTGAGGAATAATAATATTGGAGGGGATCATAATATCCCCTGGGGAATGAGGTTGTGTCTGTCTAATGACCCTGGCACGGAGGGACTGCAGCTTTCTATACATGGTGGGGATTTACTGCTTTCTTCAAGGCCTACATGCCAGTTGTAGCTAAAGAGCTCCCAGCATGTGTCCTGGCACTGCAGACAGGATGGGGATCTCCCGGCAAAATAATGCAAATGGCACTTCCAGATCTGCTTGAAATCACTCTGCTTCCTATGCCTGGGAGTCAATAGCACTCAGAGATTTCCCTTGGCATCTGCTCTTCCTTTCTCCTGCAAAGTGATTAAGGTATGTTTTTGCTCCCGTGTCCTCTCTTTAGGACCCCTGCTTCCATTTACTGTTTGTGTGCACAGCTCCCTCAGTTCAAAGGAGCAGAAGGTATAATCAGGCTGAGCATCCAGTACCTCCAGAAGGTGATTTTGGGGTGCTGATTCCTGAATGATTCTAGAAGCCCAGCCAGTGATGCTAGAAGTAAATAACATGCTTGTGTATCCATGACAGGATATAACCAAGTTCTAATGTAATTGATATTTAACTTTTTTACTGCTGCTCGATTTAATACCTGAGGCTAAAGGAGGAGAGGTTAAGTTTTACAGAGAAAGGACACTGCAGGAACATGCTTCAGTGATGTTGATTTCTAAGGCTTTTTTTACAAAATCAGGAAAGTCCCCTTGATGAAAATCCTATCCATACCAAAAGAAAAAGGTGCATCTTTCTCGGCATCGTGTTCAGGCTGCCCAGCTCCCCTGGAGCAGGAGAGCTCTGCAGCCCGCAGCCTTCGGGCAGCCTGGGGAGAGCGACCGCGCGCCCGGCACGGCTGCCGCCGACCTGCTGCGCGTCCACAGGCAGCTCGAGACAGGGTGATGCCACCAAATCAAGAGGCGGAGATCGAGGCGCAGCGTAATACGGCAACCTTTTTTCTGTTTGTTTTTCTGGGCTGGCCCTGCAGAACAGCAAGGGGATTTGCTGCAGGATCTGGGGGCACTGGACCACTTGGTGAGCTCCCGAGGCTGGACTAGTGCAGGGAGGAGCAGGGCTGTGGCTCACCTGAGCTCTCAGCAACTTCACAGGCTTCTCCGTGCCCGTCTGCTGGCGCATTCGTGCACTGGAGCAGGCGGCATCTCTGGACCAGCTGCTTTCCTGCTTCCCTGCCACCCAGCAAGATGCAGCGATGGCAGCTGCTCCCTTAAGGAGAGCTGCCTGGGAAGGGCAGCCAGCTCCGCAGGGATGTGCTCTGGGAAGGGCAGCCCTTGGGCTGTGCACATGCCAGTCGCGCAGGCAAGGCACCATCTGGTGCGAGGTGAGGGCTGCCCGGGGAGCAAGGACAGGGATGGGTTCTCAAAGCCAGCCCTGCACGCGCTATTATTATTATTATTATTAATTATTTTATTTTCCTTCTGTCAGCTACAGGCATATGCACCTAATCCTGAAAACAAATGGGGAATGGTGGTGATATCATTTGAAGATTATGTGAACTGTAGGAAAGAAAATCAAAAAAAAAAAAAACCCCAAACTCCAAGCGAGATAGCAAGGTGCATGGCCCAGACCTCCTTGCTATGAAGCTCAGGGGAGGGCAGAGAAATCTGGTTGAACTTGGAGGGCTTTCAGCTCCCTTTGCAAAGACTTGCTGTCTCACATGAAAGCCACAACAGTCGCTCCAAGGTGCCTTTCCAATGATTGTGTTATCCATGGCTCCAGGTGTTCACGGGAGACAGCTGACAATTACACCTTTTGTTTTCCTTCTCATGTTTGACAGCCAGATGCCTTTTTGATCTGCCATGTGTGTGTGTCTGGGTGCGCACGGTGCATATGTGTGTATTTATATACAGTCTCAGATCTATCACTTTGTGATGCCTTATCGTGAATGGCTTAACTGAACATTTAAACAAATACAGGGCTGATTTACACTCTGTAACATCAAATGGAAGGGTTTCCTTTTGACACTCGCAATCCCCTGCAGTGTTACAAAACATGTTCTTTCTCGTGGCGCTGTGAAATTATAAGGTTGTCGTGTAGATTTTGCCAAAGAGAAGATAGTCCTATGGTTTGTTTCCCAACGATTGATGAGTTGGGTGGCAAAACTTTGCAGCAGGACTTTGGAAATTAGCACCTCGCAACAAGGTGCAGGCTCGCCGGGTGTACGTTGTGCATGGTGACTATCAGTTCCTGAACCAGCTGTCATTCCCGGAGAGATCCCAGGGGTGGAAAAGCAAAAGACTTTGCAAAGTAATAGAATTTGAGATCTTTCAGTAATTGTGGAAGTCGGATGATCCAGATAACCAAAAGGTTATTTCTACTAACTGCCTGTTGGATGGCTAGAATTAGAAATATATTAAAAAGTTTATATTAGTTCAGATATTAAAGAATGATTTTCTCTGCGAATGGAAAGCTAAAAAACCAAAATGCTTGGGGTGGCCTGTTATCGACCTTATTACATACTTACAAAAAGCAAGTTGTTCTCTGGTTCAGAGCAGAGATTTTCTTCTAGGGGAAAATCTTTGCTGCCTATTTCTGGCTCTTGAGTCAACCCCGTTGCAGGAGCTCTCAGGCCTCCCAATTAAAGGTACAAGCTGCAGGAGCCGGTGAAGGGGTATTCTGAGATGAACAGGGCACTTCCAGGCTCAGCTTGCATTAGAGTAGTTTAAAGCCATAGCAGCTCACCAAAGTATTCACGGACTGCCATCAGAATTGCTTGAGAATAAGGCAGCAAAAACATTTGAGCAACAAGTTGCTGTGAACAAGAGAAACTCTGACCTGAGTGGGGGACTTGACTAATTACTGTGTGACCTTACAGCTCAAGCCAAGACCCAGACTTGCTCAGACTGCAAGATTGCAGACTTTCATTATGCAAAAGAAAGCTTGTTCCAGCAATTCTTCTTCTTTCCAGAAACTGCTGGCTGGGAAATGAAAAGCTTGGGATGAAAAATATATTTTCTTCCTAGACTGATAGAGGGTGACCTTTTTTTTTTTTTTTTTTTTTTTTTTTCTTTCTTCTTCTTCTTGTTGAGGAGTTGATATATTGGAGGGGGAAAAAAGAGATTATAATTCAGGATAATGTGCTGTTTCTGGTAAAGTAGTTAAATGGATGCCTTTTCTAATTAGGTAGCACTGAGCCTTTCTGGTGACAAAACCTGTCAGAATACTTGGTTCCACTGCATAGCCGAAGAGAATGGGAGGAGAGTTGTATTTCATGATGCTCTATGAGCTGCCCAACACAGGCTGGGGGGGAAGGCAGGGCTGTCACTGGCACGTTAGCATGCTCAAAGGACAGCCCCGTGAGCGATAAATCCTTGCTCACGTTCGTAAATCTGCCTCTGCAGCCTCTGTTTATGCAATATATGGAGAGAATTGTAAATACAGGACATACCAGCTCCCCAATGCAGACCCATCTGTTGCACCTGACTAGGTCTACCGCAATATCACAAAGATCTTGATTAAATATTTATTACGTATAGAATTCTTAGGAAATCACAGTAAGTTATAGTTTTAATGGGAACTGACCCTGTAAACCGATTGATCAAATCTTGGGTCAAGATGACATGACATAAGCAAATAATATGAAGCGCTCAAGTACAGCTGCATATACAAAGATCACACTCTACCACAAGCAAACCGCCTCTGACTTCAATTAAAGTTTTGCCAAAGTCAGCTTGAGCTTTGTGCGTGTAGCTTTATGTGGGTTTTGCACATGATTTGCATATGTCATGTAATGTACAATATGTTATTGTGCACCAGCTCTCTCCCCCTAATTAATACATGATAATAAACTCTTAGAGAGCAATGATTAAGAAAAATTTGTGCATAAGGAAATTGCTTGCAAATGACCACACTGGCAAAATTATAACCCAGTAATATTGCAGTCCCATTTATTTTCTGTTAGGTTTAATCACCACTAATAATTCAGTCTAGGGTAATTAATCTTTGCTGATCAAAGTACAGGAAAGGGCTGAGGTACTGTAACTGCATCATAACGACATGTAATGCTGATGGTGCACAGCGGCTCCGTACAAGCCTCCTTGCAGAGAGAGGTGAAGCTGTCCTCATTGGTATACAGTCAACGGACATGAGTCCCTTATCACTCAGTAGAGGACAGAGGATCAAGTCATAGGTGGAGGAGTCCAGAAATACATTTGTAGGCAGCTACTTGTACCTGCAGCTCTGCTCATTTCTAGAGTGGTGGGGATGGGGCTAAACTCTGGTAGAGACCAGTGAGGAAAAGAACATTCAATATCCTTCTTCCTCTTCCCCCTCCATCCCACAGCAAATTGCTCTATCAGGATGGAGTCCAGCCTCTCCTGTACAGAGGAAACACAGTCTTATTTCCAGTCCTCTGTGATTTCCCATGGAAAGGACATGCTTTTGAGTCCCTTGTATTTCTCAGGTCGGTATCAGTATGGAAGGCTGTTGCTTGTGTGGGATTAATTGGTCCTCTGTTGAAAAGGATGCTGTTGGATCAACTGCTGTGGCCCAACCAGCACGTTAAAGTGAATGTCTTGCTCATCTTCCCCTTGGGGCAGGGACTGGTGCTGAAGGGAAGTGGTTTGTGGGCAAGAGACCCTGCAATGAAATCAGTTGGGCTGACAACCCGAGCGGGGTCCACGAGGCTTCTTCCTCTACCACTTTTGAAAAATAGTTTCTTACTATCGTGCCCTGCTCCAGGCACAGATCCCCCAAACCCCTTTCAATCTGTGCATCTGGAGACAAGGGACAGAGACATGTTGCTCCCTGAATTATCTCAGCCAAATATTGGATGTATAACATGCTTGAACTTAAGCTTGTAGTAAATTCCATGCTACACTGAGTTTTGCAGATGACATTTTAAAAAGCCCAACACACCTAATTTATTTAGCTAGGATTCATTTATTTCAATCTTTCAGCCAAGCCCTTGCTGAGGAACTTTGATCTGAAAGTGGTGTTTGTTTTCAAAGCACAAAAAAAAAAGAAACCCAAAAACCTCTCCATGTCTGAATATGCTGTTTAAAATTCTTTTGATATTCCCTTCTATTGATACTGCCACATCTCTGGTGTTTAAAAAAAAAAAAAAAAAAAAAGGAAAAAAAAAAACTATTACTATAAAAGGCAGACAGCTACAATGGCCCCGGAGTACAGTGAATCAGAACTGGAACTCCATCAGTTCTTTGGCCGCTAAATCATTTCCATGCTGGGCTGGCATTTATCTTCTAGAATAGAGAAGCCATTGAGAGAACAGTAAATATCTGGCGGGGGGCCAGAGGCCTTGGATATAAGACAATTAGCACAACAGGGGGGAAGAGGCGCTTCTGGAATTAGAGATGAATAAGAAATATTTGTAATGCTCCCTTTAAATTATTGGTTTGATCATAGAAAATGTTTGTCACTTATTTCTCTGCAGTGCTGTACTACTGGCTGCGTGGTGCTTTCTTCTGTAATTAGTTTCACCCCTGAGTGGTCGGACTAGTACATATTGCACTTGTTGTCCTCTTCTTCATCTTAAAAGGCTACTTTGTTTTGTTCTAGACAGATAAAATGGCAACCCAGGAGTAGCTGCAAAGCTAGTCTGCACCCTCCTAATTTGTTAGCTCTCTCTGCATACACAGCTTTAATTGGACATGAAGATTTAAGCCTTTATATTCTGAGACATGTAACAGTCAAACTAATAATTATCCGGATATATTTAGATGGTTTTAAAAAGCCCCTGCACTTCTAAAAGTAAGTGCCTTGATGTTTAAAATTACCGAGGGGTTTCCAGGCCCCTTACACCATCACATGCTGTAAATTTGCTTTTCTTTTTTGTCAAAGGAAAATATACCAATCCTAGAACATAAACAGACTGTCAAGTCTTGAATATTAAAGAGTTTCAACCATCTTGTAATACTTTGTTAGAAAGACAAAGTACAGTTTCATTGATTAGGGTCACGCTAGCTGAAATTCTACTTCCCTAAGATTTATCTTGTGAAGACGAAGAATTAATGAGACCACCATAATCTTGGCTAATGTCAAGGCCTGAAACAAGAATTTACAAATCCTTTTCTGAATATTGTAGAGGTGGGAAGTCATCCTTCTGCATTAACATGGCCCTGTTTATACCTCAGATGGAATATTACACCCTCTTGCCCTGGGTGCTGCACTTCATGAAAAATATAGGGGAACAGAAGGAAAGTAGCCTATGGGAGAACCAGGAATATGGATGTGGTGGATCTGGGCATGTTTGGTGTAGAGAAGAGCAGGTTGGTGCGTGGTGTGGTGTTCTTCAGATATGTAAAAGGCTGCTGTAGAGCAGGATTGGCAGTCTGTTCTCCACGGTGAACAGAAGAAGTTGTTATTGGCTTAAAGTTCAGCAAAGGAAGTTTAATTAAGGCATTGCACAAACTTCCTGATGTAAAGGTAATTAGGTACTGGGGGAGATCGTTCTGTGGAATTTATGGAGTCTCTGTCACTGAAGGTCCAGACTAAGGCAGTATCTGCTAAAGAGGGCTAGGTTGATGTCCTCAGTGACATGACTGGCTTGCTTGAAATGCTGTCAGGCCCATTTTATATGGTTTTCACTGGCAGTGTCTCCTCTCACAGCTGCTCATCCTTTAGGGCTGGAACATGGAGGAGATGGCAACATCACATGTCTTCTGGACAGCCAGAATGATACATTTGGAGTTACACATCCTGGAGCTGGTCAGCATATGTATATTTTACCCATCTATCTGTTTGTTTATCATAATGAAAACGAAGATAACAAGAATGTTTTTTAAAGTTCCCCATGGGAAAACGTTGGCTCCTAAAAAATGTTAAGCATGCGCTTTCTGAAAATCAAAGTGCAATGGGAAAAGCAAAATACTTTTTGAAGTTGAGACTATTCAAGTCAAAATGTAGTTTGATGACTCCATGGGCAGTGCCCGCTTGTGCAGTTGCTTAGAGGACTTACAGCTTTGTCTCTCAGAACGTGCCATGATCTCCATCCTTCCAGTTTCTCGCAACATCCTATTAGGTTGACATGCTGAAAGGTTGCAAGACCTCCGGAAAGGTATAGTGCAACCTGGTTTCTGGACAGCCGTAAGGATCTGAGGGTCCCAAACTACAGCTCCCATGGGAATAACAATGGGAAATGAACTATGAAATATTTCACTACGAATATGAAGTATTTCACTTGAAATGTCAAAACGTGTTGAGAGTTACTCTTCCCTGTGAAAAACTGCATGTATTTATGGGTTCCTAGGGGAATGTTTTGGAGGTCTGTTCCCCCCATCTAATATTTTTCATTGATGAGTCATTTTCCACATGAGAAGACTTCTGAAAAGCGTGTTCCACAGAAAATTAAGCTTCTAGTGAAAGCAAGCAAGCAAGCAACTCTTCCTTGCTCCTTTGCAGGATCTTATTGCTACAGTACCTGGGGAATACCTAGAACTGAAAATCTCTTTATGGCATCCACTGCAACATGAAGTGACTGGAGACTACAACAGCATTTATGCTTTTGTAAGGCCACCCTAGGGGAACATGTTCCAAACTGGGAAGTGAACAGTGGTAGCAAGCCTATGATCCTTTTCCATGGTGGAGGACACAGGAAAAGGGCCTTTCCAGAAAATGACTGTTCCTTTGCAAGCATGTGAGATGGAGGCCTCAATCAAGTGTCCTGGGTTGGAATTATCCGAGTTGGGGTCACCTGCTTCAGTAGTCATGTTTTCCATGGTGATTCTGTCCCATTTCTTGCAGCACCTCTGGCCTGTGAGGAGCCCGAGGCCAGGGCTTCCCAAGGAGACTTGGTCCTGGGGCTTTCTTCATGGCTGCATTTCTTTTGCACCCTTTGACCCACTCTCAGACCTTAATTTCTCCTGTTCAAGTGGCTTCCAAAGTGCTTTGGAATGCTGGCTTCCTCCCCTACACTGCTACCAGTCATGAGTAACCATAGCACAGGACATCCTGACCCCCATCTCCACCCCCGCCCCCCATCTTCTATGTCTAGGGGGAAAAAATGCCTCAAATCTGTGCAGGAAACTACTCCCCACTTCTGTGTGAGTGTTTCTTTTCGTTTTTTCCAAGACCTTTACTTCTGCTATATGAGAAATATGTGCAGGGTCAGAGTGCCAGCCCTTGGGTTAGCGTTGCTATAAAGCCTTGCAGTACTGATGTAGCAACATCACTGTTGGCCATGACTGTAACCTTTGAACTTCAGGGGTTAGCTATTTGATTACTTGTCCATTAAAGCTATGTAGAAATCAGCTGTTTTTGCCCAACAAAGTTTCAGGGAAAGACAGTGGTCTCAGAATGATCTTCCCTCTGAGCTAATAGCCTCTCCCTTAGCCTTACAGCTACCTGGAGATCGTGGCAAGGGGGTTGCACTTTGTGTTTGCCAGAAACCCAGTGTGGAGTGTTCATACCTCCCAAGGGCTTCTCTCCCTTTTGTAATGTTAACTGTTTTGTCCCATTTCCGTGAACGCTTTTGCTTAAGGCAAAACTCGTGGTTAACTGTAGCGAGCCAAATCCTTCCTTTTTCAAAAAAAAAAAAAAAATATTACAAATTAATGACAAATGGCAGCCTAAGGTTGGGCCCCATATTTTAGGTAGAGTTAAAGCAGCCCTTTGTTACTGCACTTGGGCTGTGCCCATGAGACACAGTTGTTAAATTAGCACAAGGCTGCTGTTTAGCAACATCGGGTTTTGGAGGTGAGAAGAGCCAGCCCATCCTGCTGGGAAATTTCAGTGAGTAGCACTCAGCCATGACTCAGTCTGTTGTTCCACTTAGCAGTTCTGGGGAAGACTGATCATGTCAGAACCTGCAGGGTGGCGACATCCTCCTAATTCCTCCTGAAAAATAAAAAGAAGTGCAAGTCACAGGCCTTGATCTAGCCTGGTACGGAACTGGGCTATGTGGAACTGAAAGTTAAGCAGTTAAGTAGAGAATGACTTAACCTCTATAAATGAAGAACAAATTAGAGGTAGTTGCATGTTAGATAAAAAGGGGAATATTCTATCAATTGTAAGCTTTAATCACCTGGAGAGCCAGTAGATATACTCTTGTGTCCAGTTGTGCCCGAGTGCCCTGCTTGTGTCTCTGTTCCTTAACTATCAGCATCACAAACCAATCAGAAAGAGAAGGGAAAAAGGAACGGGGAATTTGTCTGTTCCTTCCCTCTACTCTTAGCCATTGAGAATCTCTGTAAATATACTCTGCCTGACCGTGTTTCTAGGACTGGGTCCTTTACAAGAAAAGGGAGTCATCGGTTTTGTTGTGTCCCTGCTTGGGACTGTGCACCTCACTGCAGAACACAGGTAGATGTTCATACCAGAAGTGGGATCTGCTTAAGGGCAGTTTCTCAGTGGCAGCAACTGGTCTTAGTAATACACAGACCTGCCAATCTTGTACTTCTGGTTACTAGAACTAAGATGCTTTGTCACCAGAAATGAAATTCATTATTTGTCACAGTTGATCAGAACTGCTGCTGAAACTCAGACTTAATGACTGTAAATCAGCTGCTCCCCATTGCTCTCAACATCATTTTAACTACTTGTGAGGTATTAATTATAGGTTGTCTTTTTCAGACCTATACTTCTGCATTACTTGTTGCTTTAGGAGCTGGAAAAAAAACAACCGCAAGAGACAATGTCTTTGCGGTGGCTTTTAACCTCCCAGGACAAATCCCAGTGCTGACATCATCTGCAATTATGGCACACAAATGAAACCACTCTGCATAAGGTGGTAAATTATTCATGTTTTGGTAACCATCATAAATGGAGAGTGTACTTTAAGAAACCTCAGAATTGCAAGACTGGTTTGTCATGGCAGTCCTATTAGGCCAGTGTCTTATCTTCAATACCAGTACTTTGGATAATGGTGATAAATCCTTAGGGTAGGTGTTTGTGGAATAGAATGCTTCCCCTTGGTTCCATCTGAGTCTCTTGACTAGTTTACAGGTGCAAGGATGAAAAATCCTTTCCATAAGGGGCCATGTCTTTTTTTTTTTGTCTTTTTTTTTTTTTTTTTTTGTCTTTTTTTTTTTTTTTCTGCAAAGTTCATGTAGTTTAGACCAAAGCTGAGCACAGGATGAACATGCTATTGCAGCAGAGTATGTGATGGGTCAGTGCTGGGAGGAGAGTGAATTAGTAACCTGCGACAGGCAAACTTCCTGTTTTGTTCTAGAAAGCTGGTGTTTGCTTCCATACCAGCCAAAACTGAGAGATGAACCCAGGTGCATTGGACTGAAAGGGGCGATAAGCAAGAAAGGAAGAGGTCAGAATTATAACTCAGCCATAGAGTTTTGAGGAACTCATGTGTGTGACACAAACACACATCATTCCAGCTAAGGCTGTTCTTGGTTCAGGAGAGAAAGGGCAGTCATTTCTCCACAAACTGATCAGTTATGTGACACAGCTAGGATGGAGGGAGTGTTATTGCTGGTTCTGGTGTAAACATGTTATAAGAACCAGTGGGACCAATGTCAGTGATCTGGATCACTGTGAAGATGAAAAGTCTTCAGGTTAGACTGAGATGATTGTGTGAGGACAGAACAGGAGGGGAAATACCCTTTCCATCATCAGTGTTTTCCCCTTATGGAGACATGGGGCAGGCCTAGGATCACCTAAGGGTAAAGGAGTCCGTGTTCTGGGTGGTTGTGAGAACATGAGAATGGGTGGTGAGAAATATCTAGAAGGTCTTATTTTCTCCCAGGAGCTACTGGCAATTTCTGCCTCTATCACACATCACTAGTGTGGGCCAGGAGAGAATATCTCATTCTAAGAGGCAATATTTGGTGTTTGGTAAAATTTCTTTCTTGCCATTTGTTGTATTTCTTATGCATCTTTACTGTCTACAGTCGTTGTTGGCACAATGAAAGTACATGTATTAATCCAGGAACCCTGGGGAAAACTGCCTAGGTCGTTGTTTTGTTTGTGGGAGGTATATCATGTTACCCAGAGAAAGCCCGTTTGCATCAATTACCCTATTGATTTACTCTGTCAAAGGCATCATTTTACTCACAATTAGCCGTATTCTCTAGAATTAAAGTAGAGGTTGGAATAAATTTTTCCCAAAACATGAAACCGCAGAAAAAAACATACATTCAGACAGTAAAGAATAGTATTAGCTTCTAGCCTGACCTCTTGCACAGCTGAGGCCAGAGACAGGGCCAAGTATCTTATTTTATATGGTATTAGAGGAAGCACATTCTTTATGATCTTCATTTTAGCTAGTCATTGCTCAGGGAATCTGTGTTTGCTACTTTTCTTTTTATGCGTGCTGAAAATTTAGTTTCCCTTCCCTCTTCCAATTTCTGTCTTCGAATATCTTCAGGATCCGTCTGTGCTGGTAACTCTGGATAATGCCCAAGAGTCCAGCAGCCTTTTGCAGTGCTGATGTGATGGTGTGTGCTCAGGCACCTGCCAGGGTCTTACCCACCCCCCTTGTTGTGATGGAGCCAGGGGACAAAGGGAGTAATTGTCTAGTAAAAAAAATAAATGTCCTCTGTTGAGAGGAATATTAGTGTAAATGAAGAAATGTTCTTCTGGTTCTTCTCCATGGGGGGGAAAAAAAACTTTCATTTTTTCAGAAGCTATTTAAAGCCCTGTTCGTAATCCAAAATCGGAAGGTGGTGGATCTGTAAGATTTTCTGCAAGACATCATCTAAGCAGAGGTGAGCATGGTCTGCCATGCTCCTTGTAACTGAAGGCATGTGAACCTGGTGCTGAGCTGGAGCTGATAGATGGGGTATATTAGCTTATGCCAAATGTGCCAGTGCTGTCCATATAGCTTCTCTGGGCTTCAAACAGAGCCAGATTCTGCTTGCAAAGTACTGTGCATCTCATTGCCAAAATTTCCTCTTAGAACTGCAATGGCCTTTTCCCATCCATCGGGATGTCCCATGGTGTTTGGGAACAGTGGGGAAGCTCTTTAAGAAAGAGACAATGATTCCTCAGCAGAGGCTTGGGCAGGAAGGTGTCCTTGGCGGGCACCTACAGACTCATTGTTGTTATGTGGCACTTTTTTGAGACCTCTTTCCCAC